>JAQMCX010000034.1:3077930-3112969 GCA_029814765.1 Acanthurus leucopareius
TAAGAAACGCAATAAATATCTTGTTAAGTTACATATAGAGTAGGGTAAAAAATTTGCTATTAATTTGCAATTAATCGTACGTTAACTCAGGACACTGATGCGATTAATCGCGATTGAAAATTTTAATCAACTGACAGCCCTAAAAAAAATACTTTTTTATTATAAGATCTTCACAAAGCATCACTGTCATCTGCTTTTGAAAATATCTGTTAAGTTGAGGGTTCAGTGACAAGATCAGTACCACTACGGCTTGCCATTGGGCTGTAAAATATAAGTCAGTGGGTAGCAACCAATTAGTTTAGCACATGGTATGAAAATAGGGGGTATCCTGACAATATAAAGGGAAATTCGTCCACAGGTAAAATCAAAACTTCAAATAGCAGCTTTAAATAGCATGTAGCAGAGTTACATGAGGGGAAACTTGTCTCAGTCAATGTCAATAACTGCTACTCTGGCTCATATCAGCCAAGGGGATGATGTAACACAAAAAAGAAAATCAACAAGCTACAACCTTTCAGTACCCACCTCACTTGAGCGTAATTTTACTCATCTTTGTGGTTATTTTAGTTCCACTTGCAAGCAGAGAACATTATGACAGGAAAGGTGGGTTAGTGGTGACAATCTAAATCCGTAACCACAACACCGCAGACATCCGCAATGAGCTGCAAAGCAGTGTTTCTCCCAGTGTGGGATCACATGAAACCGAGGAGAATCTGTCTGTGATAAGTCAGACCCAGCATCAGATAAGCATGTTGCTGTTACTTAATTTAGCCTAGCTTAAGGGCTGAACCACAATCTAGTTCTACATCAGTGTTTTATAAAGAGAGTCCACACACCCGGCTGAGGGACAATCTGTATGTTTAGAAAACAGACAATGCTGTCTCCCTCATATTCATATTATGTTACAAGGACAGAGGAATCTCTGTCAGGGATTCAGAGTCAAGGATTAGGTCCACCTTGACTTTGAATTCTCACATTATATCTGTCTTCTACACTGTCAAGTTGTTAAGTTATTTTATATTAACAAACACTGTAACTAATGGCACAATTCAGATGAGATCAAAGCATCGACTGCTGTACATATATACCAAATGTACCAAAACAAGGTCCCATGAAGGTCCCTAAAAAGGAGCAGGACTTGGGTCTCTGAAAGTTCAACACTTCCACAGACTGGATTCTTGATGAAACTGATAAGCTTTAAGAACAATCTGTCTGCTCCCTGCAGCCCCGCCTAACCCCATTCCTCAAACTGGTCTTAGAAAAGATAAAGGATCTTGTTCTTGACTTGTCTGCTGCAACAGGTTAACATGATCCTCAGGTATCTAAATCAGCTCTAGCAAGGTCACAAATCATGTATCTGCTAACATGAAGAGTGAAGACGTGACAAAAATGACACCGTTTTCATGAATGCAGTCATTACTTTCTAAAATGAAAAAGCTATAGATCATTTACCTGAACTGCCAGTTATGTTTCACATTGTATTTCAGAGGATTAAGGACTCCAGTGTTTGGTTAGGCACACTGTGTGCTGGAACAATAGGCAGAAAACTGTGTCCCCTTCTTCAACAGTTTGTTGCGTTTTTGTTTTGAATCAAGAATCAGCCTGAGTTAAAATGTGCTTCTGAATTCAATCATGACCTCAAGAATCAAGTCAACATAAAATTGTGAGATTCCCAGAAATTTCACAGCCTAAGAGCTGAATTTTAACAAACTGTCAGTAAACTGGGTGATGTCACAGATTATGTCACAGTCTAAAATTGATTCACTGTCAAACATGCAAAATTTAAAGGAGACCCACCATGCTCATTTTTCAGCTTTCTTTTTTTGATTCTGGAACTCCACTGATGGACCTTTGCATGAATTGTTCAAAAAAATTACTTTTTAATTTTTAACAGGTCCTTTATGGAACCACCTAGCACATTTTGTGTCTAAAACAAGCTGTTCTAACATCTGTCTGTAAGGCCCCGCCTCCCTAAAAAGCCCATTTTCTTTCAGCGGGCCAATCACTGAACACAAACCAAGAGAGCACCCACTGCACATGACAGCTATATTAACCAGGCAAACTGTAGAAACACCAACTTTATGTCTTTATTTAGTGATCTTAGAGGAATGGATTAAATTTTATGGAGAAAAGTAAATTTTGCAAGATGGCAGGAAAACTATTTGTCCATCAGCATTCACCGTAAATCACTGAGAGTTCAGGGAGAGATTCTAGAGGACATCAGACGGAAAAGCAGACATTGTTTTTTCCATAAAATATAATCCAGATCCGAGTCCCGGAAGGAGTCATTGTGAATTCCCTCAGTACGAATAACTAAACGGGCTGAGTGGGTCAGTAGGCGTGTCCTTTTATTATTGGGGGTGCCGCACCTGGAGCAGACCAGCCAGTGAAATTGTTGTTATGTCAAGTCTTTGGGACTATTTAAGGTTGGTAATTGTTGCTATGTTGGGTTCAGAGCAGTTTGAAACTTGAGCTTTTTGCTCAAAGGGTTACAATTACATACATTTGCCTAATTTTTTGACGCTTGTTTATTTTGGCATGTACATTCAGCATTGGGACATTATGTCTATATATCAATGACAGCAAATAAGAAAAGTTTAGAAATAGGATAATTTTAAAGAAATGAATAGGAGAATGTAGGAAATCTTTCCAAGTTGCAACAGCAGAGTGTGTGAACTCAGTGGAGGAGCCAGAGAGGGAGGCTGTGTGGATAAGGGAGGGGCTGACCATAGAGAGAGAGAGAGAGAGGGAGAGAGAGCATGTCCTGTGCATTCACGCACACAGAGAGGAGACCTAAGTATCTCAATGGAATGTGTGGAATGAGGAAGTGTGCTGCAGCTCAGTGAGTCAGGGAGCTGACTGCTGGGAAGGTTATAGTTAATCTGATAAGCACAGCACGGGAAAACGATTCATTAGTGCATCTGTCAATGCTGTCTTTATCCTCAAATGTGTGTGTGTCTGGTATGAACCCTCTACCCCCTTACTTTGTGTGTATTGCAAGTGTGAGTGTGTGAGAGAGACAAATGAAGACTATTCCAAAAAAAATTGTATTTTTCACAAAAAAAAAATAAATTAAAAAAGCCAAAAAGTAATTTCGGAAAATTTTCATCCAATTAAGATCCAATTAAGATTTTAATTAAGTGCAACTACGTGATAATGAGAGATCATATGTGTCTGAAAGCAGAGAGTCTTACCTCCAAGACCTGGACATAACTTGAGGGGAACCATCCTCTCTCTCCATCCCTCTCTCCCTCCCACCAGCCTCCGGGAAGAGCCTGGACCACTCTGATCATCTCCCCGGCTTCAAAGCTCAGCCCCTGCTGGTGCTGCTCCCCGCTGAACGGGTACAAACTTTTGCAGAACGATCCAGACATCGCGAGCGCAACTTCTCACGCACGCTGCGATGATGATCCCTTCCCCGATCCTCGAAAGAAAAACAAAACTTTTTGAATCAGGAGAGAGGTTTCTTTTCTTTTTTTGTCCGGATTTGGAGCACGTGATGGTCACGGTTCGTGAAGAGAAGAATTGAAGTGAAACTAGCGTGAAGTTGGTGGGCAGGTTCTCCTCCTCCTGCTGTCAAGACGCCCCTCTCCGCTCTGCTCCTCCAGCCTGCCTGCCAGCCTCTACTCTCCGTCTGAGGCTGAAGACCGGCGTCAAGCTACGCAGAGCGGGGCGGAGCAAACCGGAAGTATATAACTCTGACTTCAGAATAAAAACGGAATATGTTTTATAAATAATTAAAGAATGACCAGCTACCTTGTAAGCTGTCTCCTTGACAACCCACCAAAGCTCATAATTTTAAGACATGCATGAAGGGTATGGCGTTATATTTGTGTCTTTATCCTGAGAGAGCAATTGCAGAATTTGAGCACAGAAAAATATATTTTGCAAGCACATCAATACGTTTGAGCGAATATAAATGTATTTTGTGCTCAATAATACATGTGTTTGCATGTTTGCTTTTATCCATATTAACGTGCAATAAATTTTTTCATTCAGTTTTACTAAATGTCCTCTCACAAACTAATTCTTGGTGCGCCGGCAGAGCGCTGTGCTCCCTCGCTCCTTCTCTCCGTCTCTCTCCACCGCCGCACTTTGTGCGCGCTCAGGTTTGTTCTCCACGCTCGCTCAGGTTGGCACACTGCGTTACAAATGTGTCAAAAAGGCAACCAATCAGACGACTGGAAAAAAGGTACGCTCTGATTGGATCGCTAGTCAAGCAGTGAAAGCAGTAGTAACAACACACCACAGCATCAGGTGAGTTATACGTTTCTGTTTTTGTGATGTCATGCCATTATCTGATAAAACTTTTATCTGATAAAAGTCAAGTTTGCTAGCTAGCAACTTAACAATATGGCCAACTTAAGAAAAACAGATAGCTACCAATTAGCTGTACCTTACAGTATGACGTACTTATCTGAAACTGTCGGACATCAAGTTTAGTCAATGGCATACTAAATAATGGCATGACATCACAAAAACAGAAACGTATAACTCACCTGACGCTGTGGTGTGTTCACTGCTTGACTCCGTCATGTCTAGTGGCGGAGAAACTCCCTCTCCATCATCGTCTTCTATCTTTTTTCCCTCGTTTACCACAATTCTTCCGGGATAGGGTAGCTAGCGATCCAATCAGAGCGTACTTTTTTCCAGTCCTCTGATTGGTTGCCTTTTTGACACATTTGTAACGCAGTGTGCCAACCTGAGCGAACGTGGAGAACAAACCTGAGCGCACACAAAGTGCAGCGGTTGAGAGAGACGGAGAGAAGGAGCGAGAGATCACAGCGCTCTGCCAACGGACCAAGAATCAGTTTGTGAGAGGACATTTAGTAAAACTGAATGAAAACAGTTATTATTGCACGTTAATATGGATAAAAGCAAACATGCAAACACATGTATTGGGTATTGAGCACAAAATACATTTATATTCGCTCAAACGTATTGATGTGCTTGCAAAATATATTTTTCTGTGCTCAAAATCTGCCATTGCTCCCTCAGGATAAAGACACAAATATAACGTCAGGATGTTTTCTTGTATATTTGTTTTTAAAACAATACTTCCTCATAGCACAGCAGGTGTTCTTTATTACAAGTCTAAACTTTAAAAGACATACTACCCTTTTGATTCTACTATTGGCCTATTTATTAGCCCACTAATGATGTTTTTTTAAATGTTTTTTCAAGTTAATGAAAGTGTTTGTAAAGAAACCAAAGCGTGCTACCATTGCATTACTTTTGCCGGGCCAATACAGTATAGCCACTAGGCCTACTGCCGTGGAGTAGGCCTACACACATATAATTAACATATAATTAACATAAACTATTGAGAGCCCTGTTTAAAACTATTTACTATTATTTTTAGGGAGAAACTCATTACTTCTCTGCTTTTTTTCCCCATTGTTTTACTTTGAACATTTTACCGGAAATTATGTCTGTTACTGTGGTGAACTTGCGTTGTCAAAATCTGTAACTCCCCTGAAGCTCCTGAGATTTTGATCTCCTCATTTTATACGTTGATGGTGATTTATTTTAAAATCATTTGTGCACTTCATGGTCTAATTTTACTGCTTAAATTGTTTCATATGCGGTTCATCTGATGTTGATTTGTGCATATCTTTTTTGGTTGGTGTGGGGGGGTCTGTGACAACAGATGATGATGATGATGATGATGATGATGATGATGTTGATAAGGCTTCTATTGGAAGTGGAAGCATTCATAAAATAAAGCTTAAGGGGGCACTGAATATTATTGAGTTGGTTGAAACAAACAAAATAATTACAGAACAAGTTAAGGTAAAGAAAGATACAGTTATTTTTGTCCTTATTTAATTGAACAGCTGAAGCCCTTTTTAATGGTATCTTAATATTTAGCTGTCAACCCTTTTACATCAAATGAAGCAGTTTTTCTCTCTTTCTTTTTTTTCCAGAAAAGTTGACTCGAACATGAACATAAAATTAGCCCAACAACAAAAAACTTGATAGTTCCTCTTTTGCACTGAGGCTTGGTGTTATGACACATGAATGTTTATTTTTGGTTAACAGATCACAATCTCCAATGACTCAAGCTACAGTAAGACATCAGGAAACTTTTTCTAAGGTGGTTGTTCTGAGGTGTATGAATTTTGATTAATTTTTTTCTTTTTATTTGAAATCAATAAAACCAGCAGTCACTACAGATGTTGATGTTCTGGGTCACAGCACAAACGGGCTACCACAAGGTGGAGCTGTCAGTTTTCTAGGATATTCACCAGTTTAATGACATTCTCTGTCAAGGAAATATTGCCTCTCTAGGTTGTTGTTTACAAGAAGTCAAACAAAGAATAAAAACTGGATAGACATAGACACATATGTCCAAATCTTGAATGACTTACAACAAAATGGGGCATCCATTGCCAAAAATTCTCAGTAAACGACTGTAAATCACCTCCAGTGCACCTTCTGTTGGACCATCCTGGTGCAATAATAAACTGTATACTGATACCACACTGTACTTGTGTGAAATCAGTGATGTACCCTTTTAAAATAACTGAATGCAGCAGTTTGGACATAATCAGCTTGAAAAGAAAAATTTACGATGACTCATGAGAATTAAATGCTTCTTAGAATAAAAGGTGATGAGTATCTGTGGCTGTCTGCTGCAGACTGCAGGTTAATAAGAAGAAGGTAGTTTGAGGACAGTACCTGCATGGCAGAAAAGAAAATGACAGAAAAAACGACACACACATGAAAACAGACATATTCAGAAGTTGCAAACTCTGTATGTAATACAGTTCAACTAAAGCTTCAACTAAAGTTCAACTTCTTTTCCAGTGCCTGCAGTTTGTTGCTATGAGGTCTCTCTTGAATCTTAAAATTTAAATTAAATATCTGAATAAATATTCTGTTAGACATGGACACAGAGACTGTCCTTCTCAATGAGAAAGCAAAAATGCTACAGAGCAGGGGCCGGTTGCACCAACTGGTCTTAAGACTGGTCTTAACTTTGTGTTTTAAGTCTGATCTGCCAGCTACACGCGTTGCACCAACAAGATCACACCATCACGTTTTTGCTACAGTAACACCTTTGTCACTTCCTCTGGCTAAGACCGATCATAGGCCTAAATCTTGCGCCTGGTCGGGAGGAGACGTAAAGTTCGAATCTAGGGTGTTACTGTAAAACATTAGACACCTCTGCCTTAAGCTGTTAATGGTGGTGCGTCGAATTAACACATTATACAACAAGCGGGCATTTCTATGTCCGTGAAATTTAATTTGCATTTTCTTGGATTGTCCATAGTTGCGGCAAAAAAAGCGGAAATGAACAAAACAGTGGGAGAGACCAAAAGGAAAGACCAAACAACGTATCCTAGCAACGCCCGCTGCCAAGCGATAGCCATAGTAACGGGGCTGTTCACATGAACACGCATAGCTAAAACCATTGACCATTGACTGTATTAAGACCATACAGTCAATGGTTAAGACCAGGCGCTCTGCGGGTGCACCCGACTCAGAAGCCACTGTTAAGACTGGTCTTAAGACCGGCGTAGGAGATATGATCAGTCTTAGCAAAGACCAGTTGGTGTAACCGGCCCCTGAGGTCCCGTCGCTGTAAATGTAAAGATGCACTGTTCATACTGGGTTAAAGACGCAAATATGGCATGGCACTGCTGCGTTGGCTGATTCTAACTTAACAATGTTTTTTTTGAAGAAGCTCATGAAGCTAGAGTCTAGAGTTTCCATTTATTTACATGCTGAATATATGATGCACTGACTGCTGCAGGGACAAAGTTTCCAGAAGGAGACGATCTCCTCTGAGATTTTAGATTAAAGCTGCCTGCAAATACACATCAACTTGACAACATGGATAACAAAAGCTTTCTTATTCCTGAAGGTTCCAGGAAATTACAAAAGGGGCAGAGGCAAGAGAGCTCCTGTGGGCTGAACTGGTGAATACAACACAATGACAGAGCGATGCAGCGTACAAAATACATCAAAACCTTGTGTGCCAACATTTGCTTAAGAGTGAGGCAGTTACAGAATAATGTTCAACATTTCCATGTAGTTAAACAGTGGTACAAATTCAGGAGAACCATAAAGTTAACATAAAGATTAAAACATGTTATATATATTAATGAGCTTGCTAACATTAGCTTAACTTGACAAGTGCTCATGATGAGATAAAACTCTAGGTAGTCTTTTGAGCTTGTTTTGATCTCACAATATTAGCCGTTTTGGTTCCGTCTCTAATCAACCTTTTAACCAGCAAGCTGTTTTCTGTGAAAAAGTTCCACTATTCACACGCACACCACTTACTGATCACCAGCACAGGCAGTAACTCATTACAAGCATTTAGCCTGTCATTTAGTTTTTACTTCACTACCTTTGCTTAATACCTCTGTCAAATACCCTGCTCTAAATGCAGGGGAACTGTCCAAGTGTCCTGAAGCAACACAAAGTACTCATATAAAGTCTGGCTGGCATCAATGCATTTTCAAAGTGGTCAGTCTGTTTTTCCAAGTTAGGAGGCTAGTATCTATAATCTTTTATTGCATCTGTTTTTCAATTTGAGAAGCACAGAAAGGCTCCTTATGACACATCTAGCTCAGGTGTTTTTGTACCTTTCACCTTTATAAGATGAGAGCACAAGCCAAATTTCACTCTGAGACATATGATAACAGGAACTGTATCTTCCAGGTATGTAATGAATTCTTCAAACTTAATCCTCTTTCATGTCTCACTCCCTCCATGTTTCTTCTTTTGTGCAAGGGTGCCCTCTAGCTGTTTTTGCTGTGGAACTACAAGAATACTAGGAGGAAATAAACTACAAAGAGAAAAATATAGCAATATGAGAAATACCTTGTTTTAATTGATTTGACATTTTGCTGTCTTAATAATAAGAATCACCTGGTTATTATTAAAGGTGTAAAAAATGTAAAAGAGCAGGCACTTTACCATTCAAAGTAAATATGAATTATACAAATTTGACAATAAATCAACAAATCAATTTAAATTTATTTCACACTTGAGACCCTTTACAGGTGGGGTCAGCTGGTGTAGGTGTCGCTCACATAGATCATCCCTGCTGTATGATAAGGAAACCTCACTGAGCTTGGCCTTCACAGCCGTGTTGTCACTCCTGACAAACTACAGGGCTGCTGTGGCACATATTTTATCCATCACTGACAGTTTTGAACACATGAGGAGCAAAGTCTTGGTTGGTGAAGTAAATGAGGTTGATTAGGGTGAAAACATTCAGGTCAGAGCCTTGAATGTAATGATGAGGCTGCATCAAAGAACTGCTCATCATCAAATGTCCCTAACAGCAGGTCAGTTTTTATTTGGCATCTCTTCAGATACAAGTCTTTAACATTAAGTACTACAAATAATTTTGGAATTAAATGCAAGGTTGGAGCCAGGATTTCTCCAAGATCAAAGTCCAAACTCACTTAGAGAAAGTCGCATTTTAATTTCTTTTTAATAACTCGTTTAACAGTTCAACTATACTTTTTATTAAGATTGTCATGATATATTTTACCATACTTAAGTACAACTCTGAGGCACTTTTACATTTCACAATGATGTTTCACTTTTTTTTGTTGTACTCTGTAGTGGTTTGAAGATTCTATGGTGAAAGATGCTAAGCTGGTTTTTTATTCTAGACTTTATTTGTTATTGTAATAATTATTATTACTTCTTTATTTGTTATTCACACAAGTTTTTGTTTGTAAGAATTTGTGATGTCTTGTAAGCCAATGTGGGCTGGGTACATATATTATGTATGCCACAATTTTAAAACAAAAATTATTAACGTTGTAGTCCCACCACTGCCTTAGTCGGAAAGATCCATTTGAAAAGGTTGTATATATGAGACTTTAATCCACTACATGTCACAGGAGCAACGACCTATTAGAACAAGTTATTTCACATGTTTTAAATTTAACATTAGCAATGTTTCCAACTCAGCGAGGAGTTATTTCTTCAATCTGCTAAGTGACACAAATCCATGTAACGGAACTATTAGCTTTCTAGCTGTCCTGCTAATGCTAACAACCCAAAGCATCAAGTAAAATATGCTCAAGGCAGATTGAAACTGCCATCTCAATTTTACAATGCTGTTTGAGGGGTTACTTGGGGTCCTTTTGTAACAACAGTTTCACAGGGAGGGAGTCAAATGTACTTCACTGAACAAGTGGTCAGACTGGCTACCAAAATAAAGACAGAGTAGTTTGGATTGCAGCACATTCAGCGTGTGATTTGCATTCTCTGCTCAGGATGCCATATAGTTACGCAGAGCTTTTAAAAAGGAAACTTTTTTTGCATTTATGTTATGTCGACTATAACATTAAAACCTTATCACCTTTTTCAGGGTTGGTGCTATTTTTTCTTTGGGTACCTGTACGTATAGGATGTGTATTAAACTCCCATATTAGACTTTAACCTCTAATCTGGGTCTGAGACAAATGAAATTCCTGAATAATGAGGACACTTACAGAGACACAAAAGAAAACCAGAGACGGTCCCTCTGTCTGATGCGCCAAACGAACAGCTTTAAGGATGTAGAAACAGCTAAACACATATTCATCTTAAATCAGTCCATATGCTTCTTTGATTATTGGTCTAATCATACTTAATCCACTTCTCTCATGCTAGCATTAGGTATGTAGTTGAGTGACAGTGAAGAGGATGGCTATTTTAACTCAGAGTGTAAATGTCAGCAGAATTCTGCAGGGATCTGTCCTGATCTCTGCAAACAGATGCTTTATTTAGATGCAGGCTGCACACACTGAGAGGTACTTATAAAAGAACACACCCCTTCTAGGAAACTAATTATCTGTTACAGTGACTCCTCCAATTAGCACTGCCAAGCTTTTCCTAATCTGCTAATACATCAAGGTCTACGATAAACACTTTTTTTAATGTTTTTTTTCTCAGAAACATGATAATGTCCTGGTATAAAGTATATAGACTGACAGACAGTGTTGTCAACAGATGTGGAGAAAAAACACAAAGCTGATGCTTCACACCTCTTTATTCTGCTACAGTCCACAGTAAAACAATACGGTTTGTTTACTCGGGTGAGTTTCTACGTGCACTACAAACTTGCATAGAGGACCTCTTCTGTGTCATCACTGCAAAGTCTACTCAGATTCAGCAGCCTGACAGAGGACAGGGAAGGACAGGTAAGGTGAAGTAAGAAAGGACAAAAAAAGAGAAGAAAAGGACAGAAAATAGATGAATATTTTTTCGTAATAATACAAAGAACTTGTCTTAGATTAAAAGGTTGTCTTGAAACATCCCTAGTTTGTACCCATCTATTTTCAATCTTAATAATGCATTTACATTTCTTTGATTTTGTTCCTACCTGTAATATTAATGATTAATGACTCACTATTTATCAAGTGCTTTTTCTGGTCAGAACCCTGGCAAGATTAGCCAAAAACATAGCTAAGAGGAATCCAAATAGAGCAAACTAAAGTGTTACCTTTCCAAACTCTCTGCTCTTTGTTCTCAGCTTGTTGACTTGGGACTCAGCAATGTCTGCACGCTCCTGTGCCTCCTCCAGCTCATGCTGCACCTTCCTTAGCTTGGTGAGATGAGCACTTGCCTGCTCCTCCTGTAACAACAACAAACACTGTAAGCTAAAATCATTCATTTGGAAAAAAATGTTTTACTGGAAGTCAGGAGAGATCTTACAGCTTCTTCATTCTGCCGTTTGTATGCTTTGACTTTGAGCTGCAGCTTGTCTACCAGGTCCTGCAGCCTCAAAACAGTCTTCTTGTCCTCCTCAGTCTGGTACGTGAGCTCCTTCACTCTCCTCTCATATTTACGGATTCCCTTGATGGCCTCAGCAGCTCTTTTCTGTTCACTTTCCACTTCACCCTCCAGTTCACGAACCTACAAGAGGAAGGCCAAACCTCCAAAGTTGTGTTTTTTGTTTTCATTAATGCTACATTAATCTTATAAAGACGAGTGTGATACCCGAGTTTCCAGCTTCTGGAGCTGCTTCTTCCCTCCTTTCAAAGCCAGGTTCTCGGCCTCATCCAGACGGTTTTGCAGATCCTTCACAGATGCCTCCAGGTTCTTCTTCATCCTCTCCAGGTGGCTGCTGGTGTCCTGCTCTTTCTTCAGCTCCTCTGCCATCATGGCTGCCTACACGAACACAGGTAGTTAAACTGATGATAGGTTGGTATATGTCAAAACATTGCAAAACATTACTGTGCTGCTTTAGTTAAGTTTTAAAGCTGAATGTTATGTTAGTTGTCAGAAATAACGTCAGAGTGAGTGCTCTTCTCAGCAGTTGTCAGAAGTAGCATCAGAGTGAGAACTCTTCTTAACGTTCTCAGAAAAAGAGTCAGAGTGAGCGCTCTGTTTGTATTATTTTGCGCTGCTCTCTTCAGTTAGCGTAGCGTACTCGTTTAGTTATGCACACAGGCTAGACAGTCTGCTAAATTAAACTGGAATGAGTCTCTAAAACGCTTCTGCCTTGGAGAATATATGTCTGTGAGTAACGTGTTATACGTTTGTTTACTGTTTTTGTGTTAATATACCTTGCTAACTTGCAGTACAGCAGTAATCTAGCTGCAGTGATTAGCTATCTTGTGGCTGCTGTAGTAATACTTAGCTAAAACTGCATTTTGCACAGTACAGTGCTGTTTCATGATTTGGTTTGAATTGTGGATTTCTATTTAAGTAGTGTAATGGTATCTGTGGAAACATATTGACGTTTTACCTACGGATTTATTTTCTTATTTTTGTAATGTTTCAGTTTTACAATGAAAGATTGATGCCAATACAAGAAACTGCAAAAAAGGAAAGCCTTGTGTTTTTTATTGGACAACTTTCAAAAGTTAACTGGCTGTCTAGCTCTGCACAAGTATACGCGCTGCAAGAGCAGTACAATTACAAAGCATTACAAAACATTTTATCAAACTGCACCTGACAACAACAGCATCCATAGAACACACTAGGGTGATTGATAATCAATGTTTCTAACCAATCACAATAAAAAAAAAAACTGTAAGCTTTAATATAATCAAGAATAAGAGCATGATATTTACATCAGTGATTGCCTTCTTGGCTTTTTCCTCTGCATTGCGAGCCTCTTGGATTGCATCCTCCACCTCCCCCTGCAGCTGGCTGACATCTGCATCCAGCTTCCTCTTGGAGTTCAGGAGACTTGTGTTCTGTAGCCAAAAGACAGTTAATATAATGGGAATAAAGGTGACTTATGTTTATAATCAAGTTTACATTTATCTGGAATCTGGTGTTTCTGGGGACCTAACACACTCACAATTTAAATTCTAGTGTTAAACCTTCTTTTAACTGTGTTTCTTGTCCCATCCGACTCCAGAGAAAACATATCTGGTTATTAAGCAGCCAAATTCTAAACTATGTTCTCCAGCTGATGTTTATTGCTAACTGTGTCAAGCTGCTGTTTGGTGCTGAGCAGGTGATGCACAGTGGGCTAGGTTTAGAGTCAGAGGTATTCCTCATTGGTAACCCCAATTATTCCCTGCATTAATACACTACCATTGACTGTTTTGACCAATAAATATCTACCTGGTGAAGCCAGGTGCATATTTCAATGGCCTTTATTGGCCATTACAACATGCTGCTTACCTGGGAGTGCAGTAATCCTACTCTCTCACAGGCATCAGTCAGCTCCTGTTCAGCCAGTTTGCGGCCTCTTTCTGACTGTTCCAGAGCAACTCTGAGCTCCTCAACTTCTGCCTGCATCAGGCTGCTCCTGCGCTCCACCATGGCCATCTGCTCCTTCAGGTCTTCCTGGCTCCGTAATGCCTCATCAAGGCAAAGGGTTTGTTCCTGCGGAGAAACAGGATGTTAAAAATGGGATAATCTGCCCAAATGGGTTTTAAATGCTAATCTCCTTGAGTTAAAAGTGCTAAAGAATGATATTTCACTTTGAGGTGGGCTTGGATGTTCCTAAGCTGCTTCTGGGTTTCAGCTGCCTGCCGATTGGCGTGACTCAGCTGGATCTCCATCTCATTGAGGTCGGTCTCCATCTTTTTCCTGATTCTCATGGCATCATTCTTGCTGCGTGTCTCAGCATCCAAGGCAGACTGCATTGTTTCCATGGTGCGCTGGTTGTTACGCTTCATCTGCTCAATCTCCTCGTCCCTCTCAGCCAGCCTGCGATCAATCTCTCCTTTAACTTGAGTGAGCTCCAACTGGACACGCAGAATTTTAGATTCCTCGTGTTCCAGAGTAGCCTGGTGTAGAAACAATGAGCAAACACTGATAAACATAGCCTATGCCATGGTGTAGATAATTTCTTTTTATTAAGTCAAAGTACCTCAGCTTCTTCCAAAGCAGTCTGAATCTCTGTCTTCTCCGTCTCAGTTTGTTTTTTAGTCTTCTCCAGCTCATGGATGGCTTTACCATTTTCACCAAGTTGTCCAGTCAAATCAGAGATTTCCTCTGAAAATGTACATTTTAAAATCAGATGGAAATTACCAAAAACTTATGACTCTAATCATGTCAAATACTGCTTTAGGACTATGCACAACTGACTAGTCTGTCTTCCTTGCTTTATGAGAATTCAATACAAATCTACACTTAACATAACTTCCCTGGTATTTAATCAAAGTCCTCTGATTAATTTTCAACATTGAAGATGAACCTTTCTTTAGAGAAGGCAGTATTATCTGACAGTAATTTACATACGTTGCAGGTTTTTATTCTCTCGTTTAAGGACCTCAAGGTGCTCCAGAGCTTCCTCATAAGAGTTCTTCACTTTGAAGAGCTCAGTGCTGAGGGAACGAGACTCCTTCTGTGCTCCATCCAGCTCAGCCTGACCCTCCTCATACTTCTGCTTCCACTCAGACAGGATCTGATCAGGACACATGTCAAGGGTTTGAATAAGGATTGTGTGATTAAATCACCTCTGTAGGTAATTCATTCGACTTATTTTTGCTCACATTAAAGGTAAAACTCTGTATTTTTTAATCTGAAGCTAATTTTCTTTTGTTTAAGTGCTAATAGACTGGAAAACATGCTCCGTCTGTTCAATTGTGCACTGTTAATGTGTATCTGCTAAAAGTGCTTGATTTTGTCTCTCACAAAAGTTTCAATCTGAGCTTTATTTTGTTTTCATTTAGTTTGAAGGAGTGTGTTTCACAGTGTTCTGCAAGGTAAAACAAGGAGTCTGGTGGCTTTCGAGACAGTGACATAACAGCTGTTTTGGTTGTGCTAGACAGATTTGACTTTTTAATAAAAGGATTATCTCTGTTGTGAGAATAACAATCTAAGCCTGTGGGAGGCTAAAAAAAAAACCACTTTTAGTGGAACCTGTTTTGTGGCTGCAGCAGCATTCTCACTCAATACTAGACCGATTTTAAAAATTGCTGTCCCCATTAGTAACTGTCTCACAAAAACATGGCTAAATAGAATTCAGGTTAAAAAATTTCCAAGTTTCCCCTTAACTACTACTTAACAGGGTGTAAATGGAAAGACTACATTACTGGTATGTGCTGAGTCACCAGAATGTCAGCCTGTATCAACTGACAAACGCAACAAGCGTAACAGATTGCAGATTATTATTTGGATTGTTAACATCTGTGGCTTGTTGTGATTGTCTGGCGCAATTAACTTGCAGGAAGTCTTGGTTACCTTATCAAAGCTTTTCTGCTTTTTATCCAGGCCAGCTGCTTGAGCATTTGCCCTTTCCACATCCGCCATGAGGTCCTCCACCTCTCCTTGCAGCCTCTGCTTTGTCTTCTCCAAAGACGAGCACTTGGCATTCACAGCCTCAATGGCCTCCTCGGCCTCCTGCAAACGCTGGGCAAGCTTTTTCCTGAGCATTTACAAAATAAAGTGGAAGTCATGATTATCATTTTGCTATATTGCAAATACCTTGTTTCATAATATCTATGTGTGTGTGTGTGAACAACTCTCACTTGGCGTCCTCTAGCTCATCAGTGCGCTGGATGGCATCCGTTTCATATTTGGTTCTCCATTGGGCCACCTCACTGTTGGCCTTTGACATTGCTCTCTGGAGCTCAGCCTTGGCCTCCTGCTCCTCATCAAACTGCTCCCTCAGAAGATCACAGTCATGACGTGCAGACTGGAGAGCGTGGGCGAGGCCATTCTTAGCCTAACACAGAGGCAGAAAGGATTTAAGTGATTTGTTTTCAGCAGGCATTCTCCAAAGGTATAAATGTTATTGCTTTTTTGGGAATGGCTTCTGGTTTGTAACACATGTTCAGTTTCTTGCAAAAAATTGGTCCACACATGCACAGGTATTTATCTTAGCATAACTTTGACTGTATTTGGCATTTTTGTCTATTAGTTTTTGAGATAAACTTGCTTTTAAGATAACCTATACCCCTGCAGGCTCAAGCTATAAAAACATCATTAATGTAACAGACATTGTTTGGTTGTACAGGGCAAAAACTGCAACAAACCTTTGTTTCTTCTTCAACCTGTCTCTTCAATTCCTCAATTTGCTGAGTGAATGCCATTTTACCTCTCAACATCTGAGAGAGTATTGCTTCCTTTTCCTCAAGAAGACGAGAAAACTCACCTGTTCAAGAGTTTTTCAGAAAGCAATGTAAGAAAAGAGAGAAGTATGTGATCACAGAAGTCTGTTTTGATGAGATTTTACTCTATAACATACCATTTTCATTCTGAAGTCTCGCCTTTTGAGCATTTATTTCGGTGATCAGACGAGCGTTCTCATCATGTTTTGTCCTGAATTCACTCAACTGGTCTTCTAAAGAGTGGCACAGCTTCTCATAATTAATCTGTAGCATTTATAAAAGAACATAATGAAACCTGTTATATTTTTCGTGGTATATTGAAAGTGTAAGATCCATGCCAGCTTACCTTTGACTTGACCATGACCTCTATGTTGCTAGACAGGTCATCAATCTCCATCTTGTACTCACTCTTCTCCTTCTCCAGCTTCTGTTTGACTCGCTGAAGGTTGTCTATCTGCTCTCCCAGCTCGGCCACACTGTCAGCATGTTTTTTTCTCAAAGCTGCAGCGATGGCCTCATGATGAAGGGTGGACTCTTCAAGGTCTCGTCTCAGTTTCTGAAACTCGGCCTCTCGCTTCTTGTTCATCTCTACCTGAGCAGTGGTGGCTCCTCCGGCCTCCTCCAGCCTCTCACTGACCTCCTCGAGCTCCCTGGAGAGATCAGACCTTTGCTTTTCCACCTTGGCCCTAGCAACACGCTCCACTTCGATCTCCTCCTCCAGCTCTTCGATGCGGGCCTGGGTGAAGCAACAAAAACCACAGATCATTTATTAACTTGCAACACATTCTGTTAGCCTTTAAGTTTTCCAAGTACCTGAAGCTCCTTGATCCTCTTCTGAGATTGTACGGTCACACTCTGTTCATCTTCAATTTTGCTCAAGAGTTGGCTGAATTCAAAGTCTTTCCTGTTATTGAAATCCAATCCATGTAATTAGACAATATTTTAAGGAAAGGACTTAGCATTATGCTACAACGCTGCACCAGTACATACTTTTTAAGGCGTTCTTCCAGCTGTTGCTTATCATTTTCCAAATCCATTACAGATTCTTGAGTTAGTTTCAGATCTCCTTCAAGCTTTCTTTTGGCTCTCTCTACATCCATCCGCAGCTTTTTTTCTTGTTCCAGAGAGCCTTCAAGCTGACATGTGGACACAATTTCAGTAAAGAGATCAAACCCTGCAGTCAAGGATTTATTTGGTCCCACGGCAAAAAAAGGTTTCAACACAACATTGATATATTGCCACTTTGTACGAGGTACAAAATATTTCTAACTCTTTTAAATTATATATCCTACTCTTAAGCTCTTAAGTCCAGTTAGGGTTTTTTTCAGTCAGCTAGTGCTGGAAAGGTAGGGTAAAGGTTTAGAGCTTTTCACTGAAAACAGACATGTGTTGTAGTGGAAAACAACAGTGATGGGAATGGCAAACTTCATCAAACAATCATCAAACAGTAAAGTTATGAGCTGCAAACAAACCAAAAAGACAAACAAAAAAAAAAACTTTACTCATGTAGTTGGGTTCATTTGGTCTGGAGCAATGGGAAAAAATTTATACATGGTTGATATTCATTTCAGGTTTCAGGTTCTTTAGAAACAAACCAAGAGAAGGAAACATGATGATACACAGACTGACACGCAAGTCATTGATTGAATTGTTTTGATGATTGTCATGCTGCATCTTCAGGGCCCATGTTAAGAAAATTACAACAGAGTGACAGAAATCAATGGAGCACTTTAATGTTTCAGTTGTGTATATTTAGGTCTTTTTATCTGAACATACCTGAATGGAAACATTACAGTGGAAACTGTTTATAATGATCCTGGTTTCAGTGATCAACTGCTTATATGGATCAACAAGCTTGGGACAGAAAAATTGCATAAAAATGTCAAAATAACTTGCCTCTAGAAATTAAGTAGGACTCTCACAGAGTCATTTTGGGTCTTTTCATGGACAACATTTAAAATAAAATATTGTTTGCTATTTTATTTTGATATACTTTGCACCCTCATTGGACCCTATCTGCTTTCAGCTGATTACCTGAGGCTGGTGCTGCGTGTACACTGCAATCATGACGGGAATAGGAGTGGACCAAGACCTTGTTAAAAAAGTTGTCTCAATAGTTTGGTCAACACGAAGTTCAACTGTAGCCTCAAACTGCAAGTGTCAAGCAGGCTACAGAACTGCAGTAATTTCATTTCTGTCTAACTCAACACCCTCTGGTCTTTTTGGTTACTCCTGGAGACACATTTGCATGTATCATACCCCCCAACACAAACTATCACAGTTCCATTTCAAACTGATTAGAGTATCTTTCAGTTGCAAATACTATGATTTCTAAACTGTTGCTGGCTGTAACCTTACATCATCAACTTGTTGCTCCAGCTTGATCTTGACTTTGGTCAAGGAGTTGACTTTGTCCTCCTCTGCTTGCAGGTCTTCTAGTGTCTGCTGGTGGGCCTCCTGCAGGGCCAGCTTCTCCTTGGACAACTTGGCGATTGTATCATCAAGAGTGGACATTTCCTCAGTCAGATTCTTCACCTGACCGTGGACCAAAAAGGAGTTTGTTATTTAGTGTTTAAATATCTGGGCTCTGTGGTCAGCCAGCAGACACACACCTTGTTTTCAGTGGCATGTTTTTCCTTCTCCACTTTAGCCAAAGTGAGCTCCAAATCATCTATGTCCCTCTTCAGCTCAGAGCACTCGTCCTCCAGCTTCCTTTTCTTGGCCGTCAGCTCGGCGTTCACCTCTTCTTCATCCTCTAGTCTCTCGCTGAGTTCTTTGGCTTTGGCCTCCAGCAAAATCTTGTTCTTTATCAGCCCCTCACATCTTTCCTCTGCATCTGCCAGACTCTCACTTTCCTGTTAAAGAAAACATAATCTGGTCTATAGGACTTCATTATCTAATTTTCTGCATTTTTCCAAAATACACAACATATTTCTGTAAACCAGAAGAACAATGCAAGAGGAAAGCAGCACGTGCTTGTTCAGCAATCATAAAAGTTATCCAAGAAACATCACATTCAACTTTTCCTGTTATTTTCCTCTGAAGAAGCCTATCTACATGCTTGCTGTGAACTGGTTCGTAAGAGTTTGTTCAAATAAACTGTTTTTGACAGCACACACACCTGCAGAAGAGATTACACATGGGTCACAACATGCCACATGCTACATATGTTACATATGACCATATGTTACATATGACCAACATTAACAGCAATATCTTTGCAGAAAGTGTATTTTCTGTACTTACAGATTGAATCTGCAGACACAAGTCGTTCTTCTCTTGAAGCAGAGAAACCATTTTTGCCTCCAGCTCCTTCCTCTTAGTCTCAGCTTTGGCTAAATCGTCTTTGCACTTGGCAAAGTCCACTTTCATGATAGCCATCTCCTTCTCAGTCTCAGCACTCCTCAAGAGCGGCTTGATCTTAAAGTAGAGCTTCATCCATGGCCAGTGTTTCACATTCATGAAGGAGCGAATGTTGTATTGGACAATATAGATGGACTCTCTGGAAAGTGATTAAGTTTATTTATAGTTTTGAGGTTCAGTGTAGGTACAGTGCCAGTATACTCTGGGTAAATTCATATGGTAACTACATGCACAAATGATAAACAAATGATGATGATAATAACTACATGCACAAATGATAAAAGATCTGTGATTTTTATCTTTCATATTCATAAGTTACCTCCTTTCCATCATTTTCTGAAACTCCTTCCTTCTAAGAAATCCTCGACACAAGGCTTGAGTAATGGTGATGAGAGAGGCCAGTTTTTCATCTCTCATCTCCTCTAGCAGACCCAAGAGTCCGGCTTTGAAGAACACCTTCAGAAAACAGGAAATTGGGTTTACAAGTTATACTTGTGGGATCATCCCACATGCTCTGTATATAAAACTTCCTGAGGCTCTTGGTCACATTTAAATTCATTTACCTTGGTGTGCCCAAACTTATACTGCGTGTGATCCACATCAATAGAGCCCAAGAGCTTCTCAGCAGCTTTCTTGTTGTCGATGAATTGTCCCTCAGGTATCACACTAGCATTCAGCACTTTGTACCTAGAAGAAAAATTCTTGTCAGAGAAAAGTTTTTGCATAAGTTTTTCCAAAATAACTAATCTTTGATTCTTTACCTCTGCTTGAAATCCCCATACAGAATCCTGCTGGGGAAGCCCTTCCTACAGATCCTGATTCCCTCTAACACACCGTTACATCGCAGCTGATGGATAACCAAATGGTGTTCCATAATGCCTAAAGGTCAGCAGGAGCCACAATATGATAAGAATGCCTGAGATACTTTTTTAAAGGTCTGGTAAGGAGTTTTTCTTACATGAAGTTTCTGATATACCTGGGGTTTTAGTTTCATTTGGAATCAAACACCTAACAAAATGAGGATGGGTGCTCTTGAGATTTGTCATTAGTTTTCCCAGGTTCTCCTGTTAGAGAAAATCAGTCATTACTTTATTAAAGACATCTGAGATGTCATTAGTGTACAGGATTTTTGCAAAATTATTCTTTTATATGTTAAATCAAATAATATGTTAGTATGCAGTTACCCGGAAGAGGGCTGACACAGTCTGGAAGGATGAGCCCTTTTTCTTTGCTGCTTTCTTAGAAGCACCGGCCCCGCCACTTCCTCCACCAGCATTATCTAGGAGAAGAAATGGTTTATATATATTATAACCTCATAATATAAATCATTTAAATAAAACCATTCAGAATTGACACTCTTCCCATATTCTTACCATCAGATGAAGAGTAGGTAGAATACAGGAAAGCCAGGAGTTTGAGGCTGGCTTTCTGGTAAAGCTGGACTACGGTATCATTTAGTGGGTCCTTGTTCTTGTCCAACCAGCCTGTGATGCTGTAGTCCACAGTGCCAGCATAGTGCACCAGGGAGAAGTGAGCCTCAGCCTTGCCTTTGACAGGCTTGGGCTTCAGGAAGTTGCTGGATTTTCCAAGATGTTGGTCATACAGCTTATTTTTGAAGGTGGAGTCTGATGCCTTAGGGAACATACACTCCTCTTCAAGGATGGAAAAGATCCCCATTGGCTGTTGAAAGATTTTATATAAATAAATAAATATGTATATATATTGTTGGCTTAAATTTTATGTGACTTTGCATAACATCATATCTGTATAAACTAACTTTTTCAATGAGTTCAATGCAGGCAGCGAGGTCCATCCCGAAGTCAATGAACTCCCACTCAATGCCTTCCTTCTTGTACTCTTCTTGCTCCAGCACAAACATGTGGTGGTTGAAAAACTGTTGCAATTTCTCATTGGTGAAGTTGATGCAAAGCTGTTCCAGACTGTTAAACTGCAAATGAAAACATTTAGAGCATTCCAATGTAGTTTATTATAAATTCAAGTAAATACACGGCTCAGTGCAGACTTACATCAAAGATTTCAAACCCAGCTATGTCCAGGACCCCAATGAAGAACTGCCTGGGTTGCTTGGTGTCAAGCATCTGGTTGATACGGATGACCATCCACAGAAACATCTTCTCATAGACAGATTTGGCTAAAGCACCAATAGAATTGTAGACCTACACAATAACGTGTGCCAGTAAGTTCCAAACACATGTTGGTAAATGGTCAAATATAGTCATAGTGCAAAAAAATAACTTAAAACAATATAAAGCACATGAGCTTTTATTTCACACCACGAATGTGCAATTATTATTTTTATTAACAATAATCGATTTTGGTCAAATAAGGGCAGTGAAACTTAGCAACAAGCTAAAAATCACATATTTAGAAAATGAGTGTAAATAATTTTCTATCTTCAAATCCAGTATAAATGTAGCAAGATTAACATTCATTAAAGTTGAGTTTCTGTCCAGCTGTTGAATCTATGTAAAATATTTCCTTTCCTTTAAGGTATGTGCTAAACTAAAATACGATCTTGCTCTGTAGGAGCCAGCTGTTCAGCTTTTTCAACCTCAAGTTGCTTACTTTGTTTGAGTTTGGTGCTTGGCAGACAGTGTACAGTCAGTGTATTAATGCTCTTTCCTGAAAACAATGGCGTTTATAAAGGTGGAGTTTGTGGGTTGAAAAAACAAAACACACTGAACTATAGGAAGTTTAAAAGTTCAGTAGAGCTGCAGAGCTAAAACAATATTCTTAGTGTGTTCACCATTATTGGCAACACCTTTTGGATTACCTTTTGATATTTATAAATACAAAAATATTGATCGGGGCACCTATACGATTATTATTGCTTTGTTTCTCAACACTAGAGGCACATAAGAAGTAATATCCTGTGATTAGAGCTTATAGAAATTTCATTATAGTTTACTAGCACACATACCTGCTGAACAGTCTGCCCTTTGGTCACATATTCATTCCCAACCTTCACTCTGGGGTAACACAGGGCTTTCAGCAGGTCTGCAGAGTTCAGACCCATCAGATAGGCTGCTTTGTCAGCCACTGATCAAATAAAAATATAAAGCAGAGTGTGGCGAACATGAAAAAAAATATGTAAAAGGGAGAAAAGATTAAAACATTTACATATACCTTATATACATGTAAAAGACTATCATCACAAATAAAAATATGAAGACATAAAAAGATTCAGGTGAAATTCAGTGATTAACAGTCACCCTCTGTCCCATCTGGTTCTGCTTGCTCCTCTCTCTGCTTCTGCTTGAACTTCATGTTACCATAGTGCATCACAGCACCTGTTAGCTTGTAGATGCCAATCCTCTCTTCTCCAGTGAAGCCAAGGATTTCAATAGCGCTCTGAAAGCACATCACATCATAACAAGGCTCATATAGGAACCAGTGAAAGTCTGCAGTGGTGGAAGAGAAAGGACTTCAGTTTAACTTACATCAGTGGCAATCAGCTCCTCACTGTCATCAATACTGGCCACACTGATCTCTCCTTGGCTAACAAATGGGTAGTCGAAGGGGTTGGTGGTGATGAGGAGAGTCTCTAGATGGAAAAATGATGTGTCAGTAAAATCCAAGCCTTGCTGGGTTATGCACATATAATGTAGAGAAAAGGCCTTTTGTACAAAGTCACATTTAACATAAGGTAACACTGAACTGATTTATGTTACCTATTAGCTCAGGCTTCTTGTTGGACATGATCTGGTAGAAAATATGGTAGCTCCTCTCTGCTGCCAGTTGAAATGTTACTCTGGATTTTTCCAACAAGTCTGTGAAGAAAAACTACATGAGCTTGAACAAAAGCCTCTGACAACAAAACATTGAATGTCTCTTAATCAATTCTTACTCACACGTTTCGATATCAGCAGAAGACAATTTTCCTGTGGTACCAAAGTGAATTCTTATGAATTTACCCTAAAGATGGCAATAAAAAAAGGAAAGATTAATCAACAAGGTGACAAATCAGTTATGGCTGCTGGCAGAATCTTTATCCTCTTCACTCACAAAACGAGATGAATTATCATTTCTGACAGTTTTGGCATTTCCAAAGGCCTCTAGTAGTGGGTTAGCAGAGATGATCTGGTCCTCCAGATTCCCCTAGAGCACCAGAAAAAACAAAGAATATATTACAAATGCAGATTAGAGGTTATTTAGTTGTAAATATACTGTAAGCATTGAAAGAGTTTTAGTACAATATGTGTGGCATCATTTTGAGAGTATAAAGAAATTATATTACATGTAATTTTCCAGAGACAGCAGCATCTTTTTTCCTGTCCCCAGACCCTGCGATTGTCGCAAAGTACTGGATGACCCGTTTTGTGTTGACGGTCTTTCCTGCACCAGATTCTCCGCTACAGAATAAGAAAAACACACAACTGACATGGTTTGCTTCCTCTCCTAATAAAAAGTATCAAAGATGAAGGTTTTAGTATTTGCATCATCATGCAGCTTACGTGATGAGGATGGACTGGTTCTCTCTATCTACAAGTAAGTTCATAGTCATGTTAAAAAGGTAAAATGCATTGCATCAGAACCTTTAAAAAAACTGTATAAATCAATAAATATTCTCCAATTTCAGATTACCAGTGAGCATGAACTGATAGGCGTTGTCAGATATGGAGAAGATGTGTGGTGGAGCCTCTTGGCGCTTTTTGCCCCTGTAGGCCACCACCACCTCTTGGTTGTACACTGGGAGCCACTTGTATGGGTTCACAGTGACACAGAACAGCCCAGAATACGTCTGAAAATATAAAATATAAAACCTGCTTGAGGGAGTGTGGATTTAGTGATTTGCAGGTCAAAATATGTTGATAAATCTAAGTTAGAGTGGGAAATTGTTTTTAAAAGACAACCTATATTATGGCAAGAAGATACTACCTAAAATAAATGGGAGCATCTGAGTTATGTTCATATTAAACAATTCTGCACTTTAGAATTTAATCCAATGCCAGTGAAGTAGTAGAGTGAAGAAGAAATTGTGTATGTGTAGGTCAGAGAATGACTTTCATGCAAGAGACCTGCAATTAAAATTCATCTCATTTAAAAATGTATGTGAACACAATCTTTCCCTCATATCAACTAAGCAATGTAGTTGCTTAAAATTAACCATAGTTTTTTTTAACCTTACCCCAATATTCGTCCATCCTAGCCTGTGGTTGCCACATACATATGAAGATGACACTGAGAAAAAAAACCCAGACAAATTCCTGTTCTAGATTTCATATTTTAATTGGTGTGATTTCAGGCTTTATCTCTCCCTCTCTGCCTAAACAATTTAGCATAGGGCTGTATTGTTAGTTGGACGTCCTCCTCACTGGACACTTTCCAACATTCTCAGAGTCTTCATTGCTTTCAATTGATAAATTATTTCCACTTGTCAGTGAATTATCAAGTTGTTGTTTTTTTTGGTAAAAACCTATTGCCATCACACAGCGGGAACAATACAAGTGTCTCCAAATCAGCAACAAGAATTTAAGAAAGTACCAGCAGCAGATGTCATTAATTATTTATGATTATCATCCCATTCTGTTGAAAGAACTGGTCAGGCTCTGATAGCACATGATACTGTGTAATTTTGTGCACTTTAGACAGACAACAAATGGACTAATATATGTGCAGGAAATATTAAATTAAGGGCAAACTTAGACATTTGAAAGCACAAATTATTAAATGGAGAGTACAGTTATTTGGGTTTTTTGTGGTTGTTGTTGTTTTTTTGTCACCATGATCACTCTTTGGTTCCATTACACACCTGACTGGTTTCAAAACATCTTATCAAAGAACAGCTGTTAAACATTAAGCAAGATGGCTATCATAAGCACATTTACAGAAAATTTCATTAATGTACTTTTTGTCCTTATAAATGAAAAGGCTTGTTTCAATAGCATTTTAATTACTATATCTTAACTATTAATTAAACACATCATTTTGAATAGTGTACACTGATACTATGGTTTTATGTAAAAACAAAAAAAACCTTTTAAAAATACCGCGAAAAAAAGTCAATTATGTCTTCAAACCTACATATGATCAAATCTCCTGGGATGACAAGCATTGTGCCAGTTGGAATAATGTCTGATTTTTACCGTGACTAAATAATTAAATTAGGAGACACCATTTCTTAGACTCTAAATCCTTGACCTTTGACACTTAAAGTGCATAAAAAGTAGCCAGTACCTGCTGCCACAAGACAATGTATTTTCAGCATTTTACATCACAAACTTACTGCAGCTCTAACATTGGCCTACATGGTGTCTGTTGACCAGCAGCTCCACAGGCTTTGTGTGAGAATGACCATTATTAAGTACAGTAAATGTTGCATTACTCACATAGATCATCCATGCTGCATAACGCTCTTTGAGGTTATACAGCACAGCTGCCTCATTGAGGTGGGTCATCATGGCCATGTCCTCAATCTTGTCAAACTTGGGCGGGTTCATGGGGAAGATTTCGTCATCTTTCACTGTTACAACCTGTGAAGAGAAATGTGGCCTTCATAAGTAGAACAATATGGAATGCACATGAGTGATTGGCCTTGTCCACGGCTTAGGTACCTGTCCTGCATCAGTTTTAACGGTGGCTTTGCCACCTTCTTTGCTTTGCAGGATGCCCTTGACAAACAGCTCCTTTGGATCCACCACAAACATGGCAGTTTTGGCATCAAAAGGCCTATTTTGGGCTTCAATTCTCTCTCGTTCGGGTCTCCTTAGGTATGGGGCAGCCTCCCCAAACACACTCATTTCAGCATCCGAACTCATCTCTGCAAAACACCCCAGAGGGGTCTAAAAGGTCCAAGATTAAAAGTTATAATGGTTAGTGAAGAATAACTTACACCAATACCAGCTCTAATTTTAGAGGGCAACAAAAGGTATGCTTATGTTTTCTCCACCTAGAGACAACTGACTCCGAAACAAAATTAAACTCTCTAAGTAAAGTCACTATCTTTCACACCCACACAACAATGGAACAGAAGCATGCCCTCACCAGCAGAAGTCCTGGCTGAAAAATGTGGACAGCTTTGACCCTTGCTGCTTTTATAAGGTCCCTCTTGGTGTCTTAGGAGACACAGCAAACACCTATATTTAGGTCAAAGCCTCTAATGAATGTGGGTGGAGAGAAGTGATTAGTTTGGCATGTGATATCAGTGCGATGTCACTGAGCTTTTGTTATGAATCTGTGGTGGTGGGCAACTGCAGCTCAAGAAAAGAATGAATGCCAAAGGAGGGTGACCTCTGCCTGGGATCCACTGCTCGGATAGATGCTGAAATGTTCCGAGCACACAGAGACTGACACATTGTTTGTTTAGCATCTTCATTGCCGTGTTTGGAAGTTTATAACCAAACAGTACTATTAGGAAAGCATCTCTACTCTAAGCAGCCATTACACTCAAGCTCGTGAGGGACAGAACAGTGTGCAGTACACTGCCATAAAAAAAAGGCTATCACAGATACAGTTGATACACTGCCCATACATCAAACAGTAAAATTAGAAGGTCATTCTAAAAAGTGAAGATGTTAAAATTTAACTGCTCTCTGCTACAGGAAAGGGGTCTGTTTACTTTTATATCTATTATTTTACATTTATTTCACCAGCATGATTTGTTGAGATCAAAATCTCTTTTTTTGGGATAGTGTTAGCCAAAAAAAAAGCATAGCTATACATGAACTAACACAACCTTTGCAGAATGGAAAAAAAGACATCAAAAGTCCCACATTTCTCATCATCAGTATACACAAACACAACCGCACTCGCAATATTCAGTACTTTAAATGTCCATGACTAAATATTTTCTGATTTTCCGAGAGTGAGATGACAAGTGGTATTTCCCAAAGAAGGACACTGCAGGACAGTTAGGCAAATAATAATCTAATTTATCATATTATTCTCAAATAATTAATTTACCGAATTAATTCCCCCATAATTTTCAGAAATATTCATTCTCTTTCCAAGTGACGTAAGATGACTGGTTGCTCGGGTTATGTTCATGTATTAAGTACAGAACTTAAGCCAAAATGTAATTAGCCTAGCTGAGCATATAATAGAAAAGGCAAGACGCTAGCCTGTCTGTGCCCAAGTAAAAAAAAGAGAGATACACATACCACCTCCACCAAAGCTTATCAACAAGTTGTACATGTATTTGTTTTATTAAAAACTGTAAGATTAGTCATGGTTGTAGGAGTTAGGTGGTAAAATTATTTTTCAATGCAAAATTCATCCCTTCACTCAGTAATTCTGGGCAACTTCTATGGGTTGCTGTTTTTAGTAAAACAAGCAGAAGTGTGGTTTTTGTATCAGTTTTTAGACAGGAAGTCAGTATGTTCCTTGCAACCTTAATTTGACAACTGGACCAGGTAGGTCCCAAGTCTTGACCCTGTATTTAACACAAACTGTCACTTTTATATTTGTGTTTGTGAACAGATTAAAAATGATACTGTATGTGATAATAAGTAAACTTTTGAGATTTGGCAAGCTCTATTTTTTAACTTTGGTGAGAACCTAGTTAGCCATTTCCCCACTTACAGTTCTTGTGCTAAGCTAATTACAGCCTAGCTCCAGTTCTGTAGTAAACACACACATAAACTTGATATTAATCCATTGATATCAGAAAATAAGCATATTGCCTTACAATGTGGTTTCTTACAAGATGTTTCATCCTTTTTTTGAGTTAATGCATTTTGTTATATTGTTCAAACTGTGTCTACATGCAGATGCATGTCACCAACCAAACGTTGCATGTAACAAGATGACAAGACATTAAAATGAGTAAACAATTCTTGAGTGATGTTAAGTCTTCAAGCTGTCACTCATTTCAACTTCAGTCATGAGTGGAAGATTAGATGGCTGTAAACTGAAAAGAAGGGTGCTAAATCATGAACAAGCAACCAATGAACCTAGGGCTTAGACTGCCTCCATCTTAAATATGAACTACTCTAGGGAATTAATCAGGAATGAGATATTCTTAGGGATTGTCCTCAAAGGGACAATTAAATTCAGTGTGAGGACAATGATGCAATGTGGATTATCACTGCAGCCACAAACTGCCTTTCATTTGCCTTTTTTAACTAGCATGTGTGTTTCATATGATTGAATAACTGCATAAGACATTTTGAAAATGGCCTCTTCATGAGTCTCAGAAAGCCGAAGTGAATGCAGTGGATCGCAACCAAAGTTTTTAATCTTTGATGCAACAGATGACAAAATCTCACAGCTTATGAGTTAATGTCAAGTCAAGTTCAAGTTGTCTAAATAAAGGACTGCTAAGTAGAGGTCATCCAGTCTGTTATCTGTCAGAGATGAACTTTGGTATCAGTTCCTTCCCTATAAGCCAGGTTTATTAGATATCATGAATAATGCATGCAGGTAGTGCATTAGAATACATTGAATTTATGTATTGTATGTAAATTAATTTCAGAAATTGCTTTTAATCTAATTAAGAACAAGTATATATTTTTTCCACCCATGCATATTGTCAGTTTTAAATGAATACATTTTAGATGGTTTAACTTGGCATAGTTACAAAAAATAACACAAAAAAAACTTGCATTGTAGAAGCAACTTTATTAATACAAACACTGAGGGCATGTTTCAGTCCCTGTGCAATAACACTTCAGTAGTATTATTAGGAATGCATTTTTCCTTGCCATAGCAAAGGTAGACCACAGCGCCCTCCAGTGTGACATCTGAGAAACCACAGGTACTTTGTCATTTTAAATAACAGTGGAGTTGTGTACTTTGTGGAGACTTGAAGCCCAGGCTGTATTCAGCAATGGCAGACACAGGCTTTCTGAGGGGCATGGGCAATAAAGGGGACCAGCATGCTAAAAGTTGTGATGAATTTATTTTAAACAGTTCCAAACCCTGGTTAAAATCAAAATTATTTTATTAAGCTACTTAGATTTGAAGTACAACTACTACACCTCTAATAATAACACTTTCAGAATGACTAATGATCTATTACCCATTTAAACACACAGCACATAGATGACAACTAATTTTCAATAATTTAGGGATTGCTAGAGGGCATGTTGTTATGTTTTCTTCACATCAAATTACATCAAAGAAAATAAAAATTACACATTGGGCCACCACATAGGGGAATTTACATGTTTTATTTACCTAAAGAGCATTCGAGAACTGTCGTAAGGACTAATTACCTCTAAAGCTTTACACTCTAAACGTAAAATTTGGACCTAAAGTTACAGTTACTGAGAGAAGCTGTTTAACAGTAAGGGGCAAAATAGCTTTATTGTGTGTATTCTCGCACCCTGGGAAGTAGCCTAGAGGAACTGGATACCAGACTCAAGCTTCTTTACAACAGAGGGAAATGCTAACGTTTACATGTTTTAGACATCTTAAGAACCAAGAAGTGTGTAGCTATTTGTACAGTTTCTAGCATTGTAATTACAGTAGAACATTGGACGCTAAAGTTTTAGAAGCCTACTGCGAAGCATGATAATTCTCCCTCAATTAAAAGCAGAGACTGCGTAAAAAATATTATCTCTCTAATGATATATAATCCATGGGTACTTTGATAAAAAGCGTTTTCCTCTTGTAAGTGAGCGCGCGCTTGCCTAATCAGCCTGACTGGGAAGAGGTGCGTGTGCCTTTAAAGCAATTAACGTTTTATTTGCCCCTTAAAATAATTATGTTGAATTATATAAACTGTGACTTTGGTATATTAAGGTTCTCTGATTGCTAGAGTGAACATCCGGATTAAATTTATAGTGACCATTGGAAATATAATGTCCCTTAAAACCTCCGTAGACCGTTATATATGAAGTTTTCTCAACTACAAAGACTCACCGAATTAATTCAAAGATGTACAGTAATCAAGCAGCAAACGCGGCTGTTTTCCGAGTCTCCAAAAAGTTGATATTTTGGATTGGCGGGTTTGATAAGTGACGCTGTTAACGTTAGACGTTAACTGACAGAACACTGGACTCCACGCGTTTTGGTCACGTGTTAGTGGCCGTCGTCTTGGCAACCGAACACAAGCAAGGTTACACTGAGTTGGCTGAGCATCTCTACAGTTTTTACCAATCCGGTCCAAACTTAACATAGTTTAGACTTATAAATTGACAGAGAAAAATGTCGGATGTGGAATCTGAAGATTTTGATGATGAACGCAGTAAACTTGGGGTGAGAGACAATAATTTGCTAGTTAACAAAGACACTGTTTAGTGTGTAAACACCGTTGGCTGGCCGTAGCTAGTCAGTTAACGCTAACTCACATATCACCTGTTATATCACTACACATATGTGTGTTTGTAAGAAGATACGTGGTTTTCAGTTCATCAGTGTATTTTCTCTGTCTTTGGATACAAACCGTCTGTTTGACTGGGGCAGGAATATGAAGGGGACAGAAATGAAGCAGGAGAGAGGCACGGAGTCGGTAAAGCTGTGCTGCCCAACGGGGACATTTATCAGGGAAACTATGAAAACGGCAAAAGACACGGAGAGGTAAGACGTAACCTTACCTTCGTTGTGTCTTAGTCAAGTAGGTTGAGTGCAAGACTGGTTCAGATGGAAGTGAGTGAACACTCAGGCCACAGCAAACCGAGACTCAGTCAAAGTACAAACTCAAACACAGAGGTAATAATAATGGAGCTTGTTTTGTAACAGTAGGTACTAGTAGTACTATGCCCAACACATTCATGTCAGTTAGTCCATGTATGGCAGAAAAAGTAGACTTTTAATTTAAGCAATGTCTCATTTTTTCTTGTTTACTATAAGATACATTTTCAGTTTATGGTGACAGCAACATTTCTATCATTGCCACAGAGGTTTCCAGTATGTCACCTTGGGAAAAAATGGCTTTGATTTATTTTTGACTGTCATTTTTCATTTGTCTAATAGGGAACATATCGTTTCGTGAATGGGGCAAGATATGTGGGAAACTACTATCAGAACGTGAAATATGGACAGGGCACCTTCTACTATCCAGATGGCTCTAAATATGAAGGTACAGTAAAGCTAAAGTACATGAGTTGTGATTGTTGTCAACTCCTGCATTTCATTAGAGTAAAAAATGTGTTTGCAGCCCTGTTCTCACACTTTTTTCAGTTAAAAAAGGTGACACATAGATTCAGAAACCAAACTTTTACTGTTGCCTCTCTCCATCAGGGTCGTGGGTTGAGGACCTGAGACAGGGTCATGGTGTCTACACTTATCCCAATGGAGACACATATGATGGAGAGTGGGATCATCATGTGAGGTATAGAGTTTTAAACTCGCAGGTTAGGACCACATCCTGTATTGAGAAGCAACTTCCTTGTGTGGCTTCTCGATTAAGAACCTTCTCTCTATTTTTTATTTAAACTCAAAATCTAAACTTACGAGATGAGATTTCTAATTGGGATTTTATATTGAATAAAATCCTTGGTGATGTCCAATTGCCAGGCATGGCCAGGGCATTTACCACTACCGTGCAACTGGCTCAAAGTACAAGGGCACATGGGTAAATGGCAAGATGGAGTCAGCTGGAGAGTATATCCACTCCAACCACAGATACAAGGGCAACTTTGTCAATGATAATGTAAGCTCTACTTTTATTATTTGTTCAAAGAATACTTGGCCAATGACTGATGAAAATATTTAACATCTTTTACTGTGGCTTTCACAGGGTGGGCAGACAGTCTAGAAAATCTATTTTTTATGTGAGCAACATCAATCTCTGTGAAAAAAAGGAACAGGATAGATGGGTTGATTTAGAGCAGAATGTTAGTAGGCTAGTTATATTTACTAATATTTTAATCAAATTAAATATTCATTTTAGAATACATTTTTATAAAACTGGTAATCTCTCAACATTCCATTTTTCCTCATTCTGTCTTTGAAGCTATAAGTTTCAGAAAGAAAGCCATAGTTTCTTAGGGAAAAACTGAGCAATTTTCTGCTATAAATAGACCCAGCTGGACAAAAAACATGAGAATTCTGATAATGAGACAGGTTGTAAACCCTTAAGTTACCTAAACATATTTCAAGGAGCAAACAATGGAAAGCAATAGAGTGCTTATACTTATGCAAATGTTACATGTGAAACATCCATAACAATTTACAAACAAAGATAAAGAGGAAGCAAATCAAACTGCTGTCTATTTTACATCCAGTTTAAACATCTTCCTGTTTGTATTTCCTGCCCTGACTCAATATTAGCAATGTTGTCTTATTCCCAGATCTCAGCTATTAAATTCATGAGTAAAAATCAAGGAAACCTAAAAATCTGAAGTAGAAGAAAAGATATGTTAAACAATGGCAAATTTATGATATTATGATATGTAACAGTGTTTTTATGAAAGAACTATCTTTTTTTGTTAGTGTTAAAGCTGTCTCTGCCATCCTATTCTTATTTTATAGCCATGTGGCCCGGGGAAGTATGTGTTTGACATTGGGTGTGAGCAGCATGGTGAATACCAGCAAACAGAGCAGGTAATTAGACATCAACATAGTCAAACAGTTCATGTATTCAATATATATTGCTCCTTTTAATCATATCTTAAGTTATTTATTTTAATCATGTCTTATGCCATTTTTAATCATTTCTTATGTTGCTGGGGATTCTCAAAATAGGAATTTCATCATACTTTGTGACATTGTCTCTATTACATATGACAATAAGGTTGAATTGAATTGCACTATTTATATGCTTCATTCACTCACAATAGTCCAGAAAACTGTAAACTTGTCAGGACACAGTGAATGAATACCATTACCAAAAACATTCAATAAAAACATAACCATGACAACTCTCTTGACTAAAAATCCAGCCAGCAGTCATTAAGGAAAATGGTAAAAAAATGACAACACGGAGGTCACCCTACCAAGGCTCCAGGGAGGGGGGTGATCTCACCATAGGGACCTCAGGAGGAGCAGAGGAGGTGCTGCCACTGCTTTTATATAGAAGTGTTTATGATAGACCCCTTAAAGTCTTGCATGATGATCTTGGTCCTTTAATGTACTTTTTCTGTTGTTAAAGATACTGTAAAAAGTGTTGTACTTTTTCAGTGTGCACGCTTACCTGTTCATATACATGTTTGACTTTATACGCATGATGTGATCATCCTAAGTGACTATACAAAAACTTCAGGATGCATATTACATGTGTGTTGTGAAGATGCAAGCTTTGGTGTGTATCATCTTTACTGAGCCTTGAGGGTGAACACAAATACTAAACAGTAAGGTCTACTGTAAGTTGAGGAACATTAAGGTGTAAACATCTGTGCAATTTGCTCAGAGAACAAGTAAAATGTCTCACAGTGATATATTTTTCATATTATTTTCCTCTATACACATATCAGTTTTAAGCCGTGTCCCACTCTCACTTCATTAATCTTTGCAGGAACGAGCCGAGGGGGAGTGGGGCGAGTTGGCCTCCACCCCCATCCTCAAGTGGGTTCCCAAGTGTATCACTGGACTGACACCATGGACTCCAGGCAAAGACACCTCAGGTGAACTTTATCAACCCAAAATGACAGCAAGGTCACAGGATGTTGTGAGTTCTGAAAATGAGACAAGCAAAAGTAACCTGACACACCAGACAGAGCGTTTCACATATCCACATGATATATTTCACACAACCACCTGGGAAACAGCTCATAGACAGTGTTTGGAAGGGGCAGGTTGTTTAAAAGAAAAGGTTGAAAGGCGACTGGATGAAAGTTCTGTCTGTCACATTTATTCCTCTTGCCAGAGGAAGCCAGTCAGGAGAAGAGCGAAAACACATAGAAAAGCCTTCAGTGCCATTCTTTGCTCTTCTTTTAATGAGGAAATATTGTCCAGTTCAGATAAAGCTGCCACTATTGCAGCATCCGCGCTACCCTCCTCAGCAGCTGCCAATTTTACAAGCTTATAGCCGCTTGTTGCTTTGATAAAAAATAAACCACACCTTTAGCTGCCACCTCTTCCTCCTCAGACGACACTGATTGGTCCACTCGTAATCTAATTAGACACAGAATCTGGTTGGAGCTTTTCGAGATGGACCTGCAAAATTTCAGACTTTAAATCCTAGCAGTCCAGCTGCCTTGTAAGATTAGAGCAAAAGGATAAGGGATAAACATCTGCACTTTGGTCAGAGTTGGTGTATATTTCTTCTTTTTTTTCATTGAGTAATTGCATAAGTGAAATCACTGAGTGGATGTGTCAGAACTTCCTACAACTGAACCCAGATAAGACAGAAGT
>JAQMCX010000034.1:3113069-3170342 GCA_029814765.1 Acanthurus leucopareius
GCCCAAATACATTTCAGATATGCTTATACAATATGAAACATCCAGACCCCTTAGGTCCTCAGGAAGAGGTTTACTCAATATTACCAGAGTCAGAAATAAGCAAGGTGAAGCAGCTTTTAGTCACTATGCTCCTCACTTGTGGAACAAACTTCCTGAGCACCTTAAGACTGCCGAAACAGGCCTTAAAACATTCTTATTTGCTCAGGCTTTCCTCTAGACAGCACACTTATTTTACTTATGTTATTTCTGCTATTTTTAATATAGCTCTTACTATTTTTATTCTCTTTTTGATGCATTCTTAACTGCTATTTTATCTGCTTTGTTTTCTGTTTTATTTGATTTGGTTTTAGTGTAATTCTTTTCTTATGCCCTGTGAAGCACTGTGAATTGCCTTGTATCTGAACGGTGCTATATAAATAAAATTGCCTTGCCTTGCCTTTTGTCAGGTGGGGAAAAGGAAACAGCACCACCAGAGGAGGGAACAGAGAAACAACCTGTGTGATCAACTTACAATACTGCATCATTCAACAGTTGTTCACAAAGCAAATTAATGTCAATATTTTAATACATATGTAAATAAATTTTCATATGTAAATAAAATTTCAAGCTTGTGTTTTGAGTGTTTTTAAACAAAATGTATGGTTGTAGCACCTAAAAATTTCTAATGTCATTATCATAGATTTATACTATATGTTTTTTTCATTCAAAGCAATGTCCATCTGCAGCAGTTAAATCGTTTATATCATCTTTAAATAGTATTTTTAATACTAGTTTCTGATAAGGTAAACTTATAGTTTATCACTCCACATACAACACATTTATACACAGTGACTGTGGGATCAGACAGTCAAGATTTTTTTTCAGTCAAGAAATATCTTTACTATGTAATAAAGATAATTTGATATTTGTAAAAATTAATTTCTTGCTGACGAACCTCAGTGAAAGCCGGCAAAACTCTTGCTATGTCATTTACATCAACGTCATGGCTGGCCATTGTCTGAGCCGAGGAAACACACCCCTTGGGTGAGCAAGTTACGTTTGAATTAATAAATGGTCATTTTCCTGTCATATCCATTTGCCCCAAATTCCACCGTCATTGCTAACTGTAGCCTATTACTTTGAAGGATGCAACCGGAAGTCATTGCTTCTATTATCCTGTACAGCAACACTGGACTGTGTTGGTTTAGTTGCTGTCATAGTGTAATACGAAAGAGGAAATTCATTAACGCAGCAGAGAGCCTGGCGGGTTTACATCATGTAAGCAGGCTGAAGGGATACCGGTATCCGATAAATGCTTCCTGTGAAGTCACCTCGCTCTACAGGAAAAGCACTCGGATTTCAAACAGACGAAAGACAACACCGAGAATGGACGACTGTCCCCAACATACGCCGCTGTTTACATTCGGCGTGATAGCTGACATTCAGTACGCAGACATCGACGATGGATACAATTACAGCCGGACGAGGAGGCGGTACTACCGGAGCAGCCTCAAGCAGCTGAAAAATGCCCTGAAAAGTTGGTCAGAATGGGCTGTCAAACCAGAATTTATCCTCCAGCTCGGAGACATTATCGACGGCTTCAACAAGGGCAGGGGCGCCTCTGAACCAGCGCTTGACAGCGTGCTCAGAGAGTTCAGTTCTAACCGGATGGAGGTCCATCATGTGTGGGGCAACCACGAGTTTTATAACTTCACCAGGAGCGAACTACTGCGGTCAAAGCTCAACAGCACACTCCACACCGACAGGAGTCTGAGTAGAGCCCAGGCAGGCGGGGAAATATACGCATATCACTTCAGTCCGTTCCCCGGGTTTACATTCGTTATCCTAGACGCGTATGATGTGAGCCTGCTGGGCAGAGAGGAGTCCAGTGAGGAGTACAGCAAGGCTTTGAATCTGATTAAACAGTACAACAACAACGACGACCTCAACTGTTTCGCAGGTATGCTGACCAGAATTTGATTTCATATTATGTCAATATGTACAACAGGACCGTCATATGAAAATTTAAAATAAATATTGAATTTTTTAGATTTATTTTATATTAAATAACAGATTTTGTTACAGGTTGTGATATTTTAGACTATAAGTTTTACACACTATTTTTTGTTAAAGGTGCACTGTGTAACATTTTTTAAGCAATAACATTGGATTTATAATTTAGATGTTCTTTTCTGGTCTTTTACAAAAAAGTGCAATATGGATTTCAGTTCTTTAAGCCCTTGTGAGATGCTTTGTTCCTCTGCTTAGAAGCCTTTATCAAAGTTGCATTGAGAACTTTTAAGCAGTAAATGGCATTTACATTTGCTGTTGGAACCTTCAGTGTCAGTCTCTGAACAGCTCAGAGGTAGTTTAATGTCAAGCACCTTGCTCAAGTGCTTCTGTCACCTTGCTCACTGTTAGTTGGCTGTAATTTCAAGGTGCTCTACATAAATGTCCCAAGGCTGGATGATATGGATAAATCAAATATTACAATATCTTTTTAACAAATGCCTCTGTAAAACAACCTACTAAAATATAATACCTCGCTAGACATTGTGACAAAATTGAAGGGATGCAATTTTTTGCATTCACAGAATATTTACATTTTCATAAATAATCATTGGTTATGTGGCATTAATGACTTAGTGGACAAAGGCGGCAGACTCTAACGAGTTCAGAAAAGGACATCACTTACTGTTATGCAGTCTTTAAAACTGGAAAAAAAAACAACACTTATGCTTTGTCAGTAATATGTCAGTATACTAAATTATAATTGCACAGTGTAGCCACCACAGTGTCAAACAGTGTACGAGCAAGTTGATTATGATTTTTATATTTTGTGTTCTTGTCTCAGAGTTAGAGGGCTTTGAGCAGAGGTTTACAATGTTCAACGGTGGGTTCAGTAAGGAGCAACTGGACTGGCTGGATTCTGTTCTATCCTCCACTGATGAGAAGCGGGAAAGAGTTACACTTTTAAGTAAGTAAATCCTACAACTTTTACAAAATGAATTCATTAATCTGGTTGATTAATTAAATTGATTAAAATGAAAAAAAGGAGCTAGTAAAAACCTCGTGTTATTTGTGATTCAGTTATTCAAATATTTATACATCAATTCCAGTCATGTTTGATGGAAGGCTCATTGGCTTATTATGGCTGCAATGGATCCATTTCATTCTCTTGTACAGATCAAATGAGCAGCTTATAATGACCACTAGGTTGATCTAACAGAGTTTGACTGCAGAACCCAACTGTTTTTTAAACAGTTGCTCCCACTTTGACTCAAACTTAGGTCATACAGACCTTTTAGCTTTTACTTTTTGTAAAGTGCAGGGTATTCAGCAATCCCTCTTTCAAGCAGTGGGCTTTGAGGAAACTTACCTCTCAATCGCCACTGAAGCACCTAAACATCAGCGCAGTGAGATCTCAGACCAAACTGGCTGTCCTTTTTGATCTCTTACACTCTGAGTTTTATCTAAAGCCTGATGGGCTGTGCCATCTGTACCATCATCTCTCTTCCCAGGAATCAGCAATGCTTTTCCCATTGATTGATTCCTTTTTGTTTATGTTGCGATAAATTAACTTCAATTTTTGTTTGTTGTTTGAGAACTGATTTCAATTCTGCTGATATTCATTCGAAATGTAAATTTACTTTTTATTTTTACAGTAACAATCCATATCTGAATTTTTGACCTTTAAAATGATGCAATTCATGTTTATACTTACCTACAGAGCATTAAAAAATACACAATATGTATGAAATAGTCTACAGAGATAATCTTGCAAAAAGGGGCTTAAAACTGTGGCTTACAGTATTCTGCTGTTTTGGTACAGCACTTGTGAACGTGCAGGTAGTTATCTTTGTTTACCCACTTGCTCAGTTACCACTGCATCTTCATGGCAGTTTGGACAAGTAAGAACTGAATTTGACGTGAATTTTCTTTTTGAATGGTTCCCTTTAAAGGGAAACTTCACAGATTTTTTTGTACATGTCAACTGCGGTTGATTAAATTGCTGCTTAGTTAGTCAACTAACTTAGGAGTTGTTTTTTTTTCTTTCCTAGGTCACATCCCTGTACACCCTAAATCCACAGACCCCATCTGCCTCGCCTGGAACTTCCAAGAGCTCCTGGACATCATGAAGTCCCACAGCAGTGTGGTGTGTTTCATTGCAGGACACGATCATGATGGCGGATACTACTGGGATAAAAATACAGGAGTGCACCACCTGATATTGGAGGGGGTGATAGAGACTCCACCTGACTGCAATGCTTTTGGCACGGTTTCTGTGTACGAGGACAGGATGGTGCTGAAAGGGAACGGGAGAATCCAGGATCGAGTGTTTCTGTTTCCAAAGTGACGCAGATCACAGGGCAAGATGACATATGCTTTAAGTGAGATTCAGATGTTATTAACTGAAGCAGTCAGGGTAGTATTTTGAAATATGTTGGTATTTAGAGAGTTATATTTCAGGCAGGGAAATTTAGAGAATGTTTGTGACATTCTTTGACAAGTCATGGAATTTTACACTGATTATTTTAGAATATATATTTTTTTCATTTAATAATATATACTTATAACGAAGGGCTTTCAATGTTTTTCTTTTTTATCAGCTGATGGAATCTATCACAAATGAGGAGGAAATTACATTGTGTGAATAAAAAATTTGAAATGTTCCCATGCTAATATTTGCTGAACAATGTACTGTGCAATGAAGTTAGATATTTGATGGTTGTAGTGTACTTTAACTTATATATTAAACATTTTTTTAGGTGATAAGATCACCAAAGATGAGCTCAGATCTGTATTATTTATAAAGTAAAACAATACGCTGAAAAAAAAAACATCTTTACAAGAGAAGTTGTTGCACTTCTTAAATCACATTCACATCTCATTCATTTTATGGGGCATTATGGTTATATTGGAAAGTGATGGATGAATGTTTTTAATTTGAAATAAAGGAAAGTGAACTTTGGTTTCTCAGTGTGAAATATCAATTGAGCTCATTTAGGTTACCCTAAATTCAGCCTTTGACAGTGATAGTACATTAGTGCTTCAGAGTTATGCTTGCAGATGAGGAAGTAGTTTTGAAAATATTTTTTTTCGTCAGTAAATGTAAACTGTTTTTTGTTACAAAAAAAAACATAGAGGCAGAGAGCCCTTAACACTAAAGTAATGCCAAAAACTACAATTTTTTAAAAAACAAGACAAAATGAAAGTAATGAGTGACACAGATAAGTGAAACAAAAAGTGGTGTTATAGGGGGAGGGGAGCTAAAACTTAGTGAAATAAAAGCCTTTTTTTAGCTTTATCTAGAGCTTTCAACTGCATCTCGGTCTTTACTAGCAGGTGGAGCTATGTGTGATAATAGGCTGTAAATGGCATATATACGACCAGATCCATGAAAACTGAGCAAACTCCATTCACTGACAAGACCATGACATGTGGTAAAAAACCTCTGATGACCTCTGACCTTGAGTTTAGATCATTTAGTCAAACCACCGCTTCAAAGGTGAAAGTGAACTTTCACACTAAATACTGTACTTAAATATATTGGAGATGACAATGCATCTGAAAGTGAACTTTACTATGTAATGTCTGTGTAGATTCTCATTCATCCAGGTCATGATTATCTTGAAGAGTCAAAAAGACAAGGCAACGGGACTATGTTGAGTTTTGGGAAGACGTTTCACTTCTCATCCAAGAAGCTTCTTCATACTTTCTACGTAATGTAAATGAAATACAAAGCCAATATGTTAAACTGTGTCATTTAAATAACACAGAAGGTGTGATTAAACACTTTCAATGTAAAATGAAGAAGCATTCCTACTTTTTTGTTCAATATTTTTTTAAATCACGTCGAGAAATTTTGATGATCCAATATTCAATACGGGACTTTTGAATTTTATGAGATAAAGACGGAGGTATAATATGTAAAGTGTAAAGAAAGGATAAAAATAGGCTATGTCAAACATTTTGCTGTGAAATTGAGGTTTACTATATTTTTGACAGGCCTTGAAGGCAGCAGCGGCACAGACGTGGCTGTGGTGCAGCTGCTGCGTTCAAGTGGCGCAGTGTCCCGTCTGGAGGCTGGGAGGGCGAAGTTTCACTCTGCATTGCAGCCTGTGCGCTGCTGCCGGAATCCAACACAACAATGGCGACTCCCAGTCATGACAGCAACTCCACAAGCTCCAGCAACAGCAGCAGCATTGTAGGATCCACGTCGCACCATTTTCATCAGCAGACACAGAGCAGCAGCATGCAAGGTAGGCAACAATGACCTTTGTTTCATATATTTCTATGTCAACTGAAGACATGAGTCGGTCATAAAAGAGTAGCTTGTAGCTTCTCAGAAGCAGAAAAATTATAGTCAAGACAAGCAGATTAAATAATTTGCTCCGGTCAGAATTTTTCAAAATAAAACTCACATGCTTGTTGAGAAGACAAAATGAAATATTTTGTTATCTTAACAAATGTGAGTAGGTTAATTTGATAATTTACGATGTCATGTTACTATAAATACAAATAGGCTATGGACTGATCATAAATTCCCTTTGTAATTTTAGCTAACGGTAAAGAATTTCTTACGTTTGATTGAACATGTTATGACCTGTTTGTATAGATGTTATTATTTAGAATTATGAATAAGCGCTAGCAATTGAATAAAGAATCTCACACACAATTTCAGACACCTAATCTGTGTATTGGTATTTTTTAAAATACTTGTTAGTGCAAGTACGTGTAGTGCTGGTGTTGCAAGTGAGCGTTAGCATCACACAATACTAAATTTTTATATTACATTATATTCATAACAACATATATTTATTGTTAAACGTTAAAACATCGCAATATAGAGTTTTAATTGCAGCAGTATGTTATGTAACTGTTTGTCGAGCTACGCTCTTATTTCTAAGGGTAAATTGCGCAATTTCCGCTAGCGTACCACTTTTCTTTGCCTAACTTGAAGTGGCTCCTTAAACGTACACGGCTACTAGGTTAGCTATGATGAAGTCGCCCCTGTGTAGCTGCTAAAAGCAAGCTAGAAGCACAACGAAGTGTTTTCATTCTTCGGGTCTGACATGAATCTAGTTAAAACCAATACTTAAGCCCCGAATGTGTGACAGTTTCAGGATGCAATCAGTGAATGTCTTTTCACCGATATTATTAGCACAAGGCTGCTACAAGTACCATCATGGCCTACACTGAAGTGTTCCTTTCAAGCTAGGTCACTTTTTAAAAACAACGCTGTCTGTGGCAAAGAAACGATAAAAACAATTTTGTTAACATGACTTGTGATTATTATATTCGCCATATTTATATTCAGTTGTAATGTTGTTGAATTTGCCTCAGTCGTCTTACAACGTCAAGAAGGTTCCCTACATATAACGTTACTAACGTAACGTTATCTTGTGTCGAGATTTAAGTCCGTTAGCTAAATAATGTTATAGCTTGTGAAACAGCAGTTTCTGCTCTCGATATTGTACAGAAACAATATGTCTGTCGTATATTTTCGTGATATAATGTTAAGTTTATACATTTATCAATATTTAGTATTTGCCATGCAAGCTAGTCCCTTAGTCTATACTCTAAATCCATTATCGGACGGAAAGCCAAGCGTGGTTGCTAATAAAACCTATGACTTTAGCTAGCTAAGAATTATTGTGGCCAAACTTAATGTTTAGTCACAACTGTTTTTAATGCAGAGAGTTAACTTCCAACATTGTCCTCTGCTGCAAGTCATAACAGAAACCGTCAAAGCACCAGTGCCAGCCTGCAGATGAGTCTCTAGTATGCAACGTTAGCAAATTTTGGACTGTTTACCGTTTTTAACGTTATTTGTGTGCAGTCACACCGGATAGTGAGCTGGTTTTCATACAGTTGGCAGCGTCCATGTGGTGTGCCGTGTAAATCTGACAGAAAAGTACCTAGAATCACGTCATACAGAGTCGCGTCCGATAATGGATATGGCGATGGAAGCCGCTGACTGCTTTCCATTGATTGATTGACTTGTAGAACCCGTAATGCTAACATACAATACAGCTGTACAGTCATGTATCAAGTGGGTAACAGATCTGAGTTGCTTTTTCTTACTCTGTAGCAGATGTCTAGTATCAAATGTTTTATCTAAACCTTACAGAAACCAACACCTGCTGGAGATGTCAAAATGAAACAGGTATTCACACTTATTTTACTAGGTCTCAGTCTCCTATGGGGGATTAAACTGTGTTTTCTTAGACCATGTCTTGGAATTATTTGAAATGTTCCCAATCCACCATCATGTGTTCATCATTTATGTTTCTTTTAAATTTCCTTTTTATACATTTTTTTTTTTGTAAAACCTGCATTTTATCCATATATCTGCATGTTTTAATCAAGTTCACATACTAGAATGACCTGTAGACACCGTAGACAGACCCCGTTTGATGAGACACTGCATCCAGCAACCCTGTCTGGGAGCATTTCTGTCAGCAGCACAGATATCAAATGTGGCTGTTTTAGTGACACATCTTAATATTTAGTTGTATGCCACTGTTAACTTCTTGTATGCTGTGGCTGTTTTGGCTAATGGTATATATGAACAGGATTTAATTTATGTTTCACTGGTGAATGCCACTTCCTGTTAGTAAAAAGTAATTCTCACTGGCATATGCAGTGGCTGATTATAGTATGCTACTGCTGTGTGCCACCTTGAGTTCCACAGATAGATGCCACTCTCACTGGCAAATACCAGTGGTGTGCTACTCTTGCTTTATGCCAAATGCCCACTTTTAGTGATATGCCACTTTAGTTCCTGTCATCTTACTGCTGTTCTACTGGAATAAGACATACAAGGTCTGGATTATACTCCCAAATGGACTTGTATATGCAGCTATAAACACCACAGACTTGTTCTGTTTGAGCTACTCAGTGGAGTCCAACTTAAGAACAAGTTATAAACTTGTGCATTAGATCTACATCTACAGAACTGATGTCAAGGACCACCACAACAAGTCAGCACAATCACAGTGAATTGGATGAAAGCAGATGTCCACACAGAGCTTACACACACACACACACACACACACCATCTCATGACAAAAGTTACATGGGCTTCACTTAAAATGTTAGCCGTACATGACTTATATGTAGCTGCAGTTAGCTCTGCTAGCTTAGTTACCCAAATGATATTCACCATCCTCTAATGGGGTGAAAACGCAGCCATTTGCAAAGAGGGATTGTGTTGTTGTCATCTACAAGAGTTGCACAGTGCCAGTTTATTCAGTTAGAGTAATGGTGGCCTTTCTGAAGATTACACTATGGAATCTGTTTCAAAGGTTTGCTTTTACAGGCCCGCTTAACAAACTTTATATCATTACAGCATACCAGTTGTCAGCAGTGGCATATGCAAGTGTGGGTCATCACATACTACTGGGAATTGGTGTCTCCCAGTGTAACATGACTGACATACTGGGTGTGCTTTATGCCAGAAGAACAGCAGCAACGTGTCAACAGCCAACAGTGATACCCCTCTTTAAAGAAGAGCAGCAGAGTGTCAGCCACTTTTCGATCTCTGTGTCAATCGGTTTGTTGTTTAATGTAAAATAGCCCGACAAAAATAACCTTAGGTGGTTAAAGAAGGGATAAACCAGCCAAATAGTCATTTTAATACATTCTGTTATTGGGCAAGCAATGACTAAAAATGTTAAATAGCAACAGAATTATAATAGAGCCAAATAGATTTTCTAGTACGATTGCATGGCATTGCACTGAAGCACTGAAAACCCACCAAAATATGATGCTTCATTTAACGAGCTATATCACATTCAAAGTAACCTGCCCTCTATTCCACTTTCAGCACTGGCTCTTGCTGGGATGGCACTTTTGTATCATAACCCTCTCACACTGAAACAAGCCCTAAGAAAATGTAGTAAAATGTTTTTTCCTTTACTTCAGGGTTTCAGATAAGCCTGTCTGGAGTGCCCCAAAGTAAGCAATAGACTCGCACACAAAGCACACCGACCTCTACTCTTTGTGGGTGCACCTCAGTAGTCTAAAGTGGCTTCCTCTCTTCACTGACTTACATTGAGTCGCTAGCTGTTCAATCATTGTCTGAAGACTGGGTGTACATCTGCTGAGAGACTAGTCAGTGTTGTTACTGAGCTCCAGATTTTTGATGTTTTTATCATGTTTTCCTCATATTTAATGGGATTAAATAGGCAAAAGGAAGCCACTATATACTATTGAAACAGCCTATGTGGTGCTCTGGTAGTTGGGAAGTCTGTCCACTGTTCACTGCTAACTGCTATTGTCAACAATTCAGTTATGGCCAAGAGAGATTCATTTGCGCTGGGGCATAAAGGTTAAGGGACCTGTTTGCACTCAAGAGCTGGTTGAACAGGGCATGGCAAAGACAACCCAACACTTAATACTCAGCACTTTGCATAGAAGCTAGTCTATTAGCATTAACATTCTGGTGAAGCATCCTAATATTCACTGGAAGGAATCAGACACCATTGACTTGATTTAGTCTTTAATTGGAACTAAAGTGCTATTTAAGTGTTGGGTCACTTTGATATCTCAAGGTAACTCTTCAGGTTTGAATTGCACATTTTAAAAAGTTCTCAATAGAAATGTTTTGGACAGGGATTCCCAATATCAGTATCCTGCAGTGAGGCTCTTTTTGTCCATTGTTGCAACAGCTATTCCAAAAACCAGAATGCATCAGAGTTTCCATCTGGTCTCTGCCTTATTTTTACTGGGAAAATCTGTCTGAGTCTGACATATTAAATCTCCCTTGTCATGATGTCCAGGGAAAGGAAGCGCTCACTTTTTATTTTATTAAATTAGACTAAAATTACAAGTCAACACATCTTTTGGGGTTGGGCGATTGGATAATAGGACTGTGGTCATTAACAGTCATTTTTGGGGTAATTTGCCTCAGTTTTGACAGATTCTTGTTCATCGAGTTTACCCAGTAGCACAAGAGACCTGCAACAACAGAGCGTGACAGCTTAGATAAACATCATTCAGAACCAAAAATTCATAGACATCTATTTCTTAATCTCCAAAGTTAAAAAAAACAAACAAAATTTGAGCTCCCCTCTAACCACTAATAGCTCCTGATAAGAGCAGAATTCATACAGGATACAATACAGGATCATTAGAGCAGATAATTTGTTCTGAACAGTCAGTAATAGCATACGCCCCAATTTTATCCATTGAGCAAGAAAGATCAGACATGGCCTAACAAGCAAACCTTTGGCAATTCTTTAGCAAGAATTGTCAGAAACCAGCCAGGTCCAAACAATTGTTTATAAGTTCATTTAATACAGATCATGTTTGATCCAAATTACTCCCATTTGTCTGGGCCACTGAAATTATCCACAGCATGTGAACCAGCATCATTTTTTTGGAAACTCTGAAGTACATATGTGCAGTAGTTGGGATGAAAAGGTATTATAAACTGCCAAAAGAACTAGTGCAGCACCTGAGAATTGGGAAACCCTGTGTATCTGGGCAGTTTGCTTGTGCTCAAAATGCATTTTGTGCTTCCTCTGATCTTGAGAAGAGCTTGAGATAACCCAGAGGTCAATCTGTGGAGGAAAACAGATCTTAAAAGACTTGATAGCTAAATCATAAGGATGCCACAACTCTTTTCTCCTCACCATAGTCGACTGACCTATTAGACTAATTTTATTGTTCAAAGCTCAAGAATGTGGTGGTACTTTGGTCATATTGTGGCAAGAATTTTTTAATATTGCTTTCTGCACGTGTCAAGGCTTATCTCAAGTACATAGATACAATGGTTGCTGAGGTAAGACAAGCATTTTCTCATACAGTGTGTGTCCTCTGTTTGCACCAGCTGGTTGAACCCATGGTGTGGCGTGCATGCTGTGGGAATCTGGATCTGTTTCTCTCTTTTTCCTGCCAGGTAAACGTAAAGCTCTGAAGCTGAATTTCGCCAACCCTCCAGTGAAACCAGCCTCCAGGCTTCCACTCAATCCAACACCTCCCTCTTTCCAGAATCCTCATATGTAAGTAGAGACAGCTGACAATGGGATCTCATATTTAAACAGACACTGTTTCCATTCATGTTTTCTTGCCTTCTTCCTTGTTAAGCAATTGAATTTCTTTTTTTTTATTTGCCTCTGTTGGCACACTGTCACATTTCTTGGCATGTCATCAACTGCTGATCGGTAGAATAGCATGAAACCATCAGATAAGACCATGTGCAACCGCTTCGTGTTTGTGCTTGAGAGACAAAAAAAAAACAAAACAAGGATACCCTTGTTGAAAAGTGTTGCTTCATTGCCCTACAAGTGTTCATACAGTCCTTTAATCTCAGGTTTCTTTGTTGCTCAGCTCCTCAAGGAACTCTGTATTAAAGAGAAGAATGAAGACTGACAGCATTTAAAAAGTGGTGTGAAATGAAATGTGCCTCTATCTGATCTCTATCAACTGGGGCCAATAAGTTGTGCATACAAATAAGTAGTCTGTGCTCTTGAGTTACTGAACTGGTGCTCTAGAATATATTTGTGCACACAAGTTAATACAACTCAATATCCATCCACATTAATGTCATTTGACAGAGATTAAAGTGATCTGAAGGCAACGTATCTCTTGGACTATGTCCTTATAACTCAGTCCAAATTAGATTTTTTTTTGTCTTAAAAAAATTATACTGTTTTTTACAGGTTAGTCTGCTTTGAAGTAGTATTGTATTTTTGAACTTTTAAATCAGATCTCTCTCAAATTCCTCTCCCATGGAAGAATTCCATCTCCTCAGAAAGCTCTGATTACACAGTCACTGCACAGAACATTTAAATGGTTCAGATTAGCATATTATTGTTAAAATATTGATCATGTCCACATTGATCTATAATGCATATTCTTGTCATGGCTCCACATTGTCTCTTTCTCCACCTTCTCCTTCCCCTTCCTCCTTCCTCTTGCTTCTTCCTTCTTCACTCTATTTTGTCTCACATGTTGCCTCGACCAATCCCGTGTTGTCCTCCAGAGAGCGTCTGCGGACACACAGTATCGAGTCGTCGGGGAAGCTGAAGATCTCTCCAGAGCAGCATTGTGACTTCACAGCAGAGGATCTGAGAGACCTTGGGGAAATTGGTCGTGGGGCATATGGCTCTGTCAACAAGATGGTCCACAAACCCACAGGCCAGATCATGGCCGTCAAGGTGACCTGCTTATAGACTGATAGACACACCCCAACTGAGTTTAACTCAGAAGCAGAACAACAGTTAGTCCATCCAATATGCAGGAGGTAATACAACTGCTGACAATACCACGCAGATATCAAAGGTTGAGCAGAAGTTCTGCTGAGAGCTTAAGAAAAAAACTGTTCTATCTGTATTTTGTGGAAATTTCTCTAAAATCCAAAGAATATCAGTGGCTTAAATATCGGAAATTTACACTAAACTAGAGAAACAAAAGTCTGCAATCCTACAAAAGATAATAAAGCAAAAAATTGATTTTTTTATCGGATCAAATGAGAAAAGTGGTGCCATCTTTGGTCACCTTCAGAGAACACTTGTGCTGGTTACAGTCTGACCCACATTTATAAACCAACCAACTAGATGGAGCTTGGCATCGAATGACATAGTATTTTAGACTGAAGGCACCCAGTCTCACCTGTAATACAGAATCAGAAAAAAAAAAAAAAAAGGTTTTTATACCTTATTATGTTTTTAGGGGGTCCATCTGTCCCATCCATGAGAATGTGGTATCTCAGAAACACCTTCAGGGAATTTCCACAAATTTTGCCCAAACATTAGCTTGGATTTAAGAATAAACAGAGTAAATTTGTTGACTTAAGGCCACCATGACCTTAGAAAACATGTTTTTGACTATAACTCAAGAATTCAAAGACTAATTTTGACAAAATCTCACACAACCGCTAACAGTAAAAATAAACATTGCTGTGATGTTATGTTTTAGTATTCTGCTTAAAAATAAATATGGTTCTGGCTATTCTTCAGTGCCGAAACTCAGGAACGGAAAAGAGATTGTGACTATTTTTTACACTTTGTCAGATACTGAATTGGTGAACCTAACTTTGGGTTCCCACTCTGCTGATTGTTTAGATCTTCTATGCTGCTAGGCTGACGATGTGCGTGGAGCATCCATGATTTAAAGTTATTGGCTTCTTTGCAGAAACATTTGTATTAAAAACATTGTGATCCAAAGTAGACACACTGGTGTTTGCTAATATTAAACTTCAGATGATTGTGACATGTAAAGGACTATGACCGTGTGAGGAGTCTCTCTATCAGCCCTCTGTGCTCCTCTGAACAAATAGCCTTTAAGTGAATACGGCATGTTTTTTTGAATACCTTCTATCCAATTCCTTTAAAATCTTGACAACATGTTTAATATTAGTGTAGACAGACATGGATGTAAACTGGTTTACTGAGGCATACAACCATGTGAAAGTAATTCTATGTTATTGGTGTTAATACAACATCATACTTTCTAGTTTTCAGGAAACACAGCAAAGCTACATACTTAACAAGTGAGTGTATCTAGAGCAGCAAGTCGTAGCATGTTGTGAGTGGGAGGAGCAGGGGAACTTTCTGAGTTAGGGAGTTAGGGAGAGTCCACACAATCAGGTGGAAATGTTGTGGGAGGATTCAGCACTGCATTACAGTCAAACACAAGGAGGAAGTCAGTTTGATAATCACCAGTGGGACACATTTTACCCAACAAAGACCCCATTTACAGACGGTGTTGGCATGTAATCTGTAATAATAAGTTATCATTGAGCATTCTCCTCTCCATTCTGCCTGCAATGTAATGGAGAGGAGAATGCTCAAAAGACAAAAGAAAATATGCATTGCATTAAGTGAAGTCTGCCATTAAAGACTGTGCTGAAACAAATTGTTGTGTGATACTGAGGACTTGAATCCGCCACTAAAAACATAAATTTATGGTGTGGAAAGTCAGAATAAGTCTGACCTGTGGATGTTTTTATGTTGTGTCTTACAGAGGATCCGCTCCACTGTGGATGAGAAGGAGCAGAAGCAGCTGCTGATGGATCTGGACGTGGTCATGAGGAGTAGTGACTGTCCCTACATTGTTCAGTTCTACGGCGCCCTTTTCAGAGAGGTCTGACTAAAACACACTGACCTCAAACCCACCAAATCATGCTCTGCTTTTTTAATATGGACTGTTTTTACTGTATAGCAACATTTTTGTTGTATCCAGTATTTTATTTATGTGAAGTGAAACTTGATGAACTGTCACAAGTGCATACATAACGTCTATATTTGTGTGAATCTGAAGACCAGTACTGACCACTTTCAGTACACAGTGCTATTTTTTTTATTAAAAAAAGCAGTCTTGAAGGGAAATAACTGCTGACTTTCTGTTTCAGGGGGACTGTTGGATTTGTATGGAGCTTATGTCTACCTCATTAGACAAATTCTACAAATATGTATATTGTGCATTAGATGACGTCATTCCAGAGGAAATATTAGGCAAAATAACATTAGCGGTGAGTAGAGGACTCACTTTGCTCTCTGTACATTTTGATTTCTTACCGTGCATATCATTAAAAGAGAAGTTATGTTTTGTTTTGTCTTCAACAGACCGTTAAAGCACTGAACCACTTAAAAGAAAACTTGAAAATAATTCACAGAGGTAAGTTTTTTGGTAATTGTGAAAACAAATGAATTAAAATTCAGAACCAGTATTTGTAGAATATTAACAAAGCTTTAGGTTTTCTGTCGTGGAATTCACGTGAGGGTGTAAAAGCCTCATATAACAGCACCCTCTCCAAGACAGTTAGCTGTATCCAAACACAGATATTGTTACGTGCATTGATAACCTCGGATTCTGTCTTAAATTGTCTTTTATATCATTTTAGACATCAAACCTTCCAACATTCTTATGGACCGAAGGGGTAATATCAAGTTGTGTGATTTTGGCATCAGCGGTCAGCTGGTGGACTCCATAGCCAAGACCAGAGATGCAGGCTGCAGGCCTTACATGGCGGTAAGCAAGTATTGACTGAAAAAAATTACGTTTAAATTAGGGCTGTCAGTCGATTAAAATTTTTAGTCGCGATTAATCACATTAGTGTCCTGAGTTAACGCGTTATTAACATGCAAATTAATTGCAATTTTTTTACTCTGCCCTTTTACATTTACAATAAATACAAATTACTTTTGTATTGTCCAGAGAACCATCAGGCAAAACTTTAAAGCTAAACTTTCCGTTTAAAGGTCCCTTTTCTGTATCCATTTCTGCTTTGTAACCATTTGCAATGTTATTTTAGCGCCACTTCCTGAAACTACGGGAGCTGGCAAGGCACAGACCGTGCGTGCGTTAATCGTGCATTAAAAAAATTAGTGCCGTTAAAAGGAGTTTGAGTTAACGCGTTATTAGCGCATTAACTTCGACAGCCCTAGTTTAAATATATAAGAGACAAAGACACTTTGACAAACAGGAAATTAAAATATCCACTAAAATTACAAGTGTAGCTTTGCTAAATTTGACTTGCATGCCCTCTTGATCTGATCTTACCTATAAAGGGAAGAACAAATGTAAAAGTATCTGAAAAAAAATAAGACTACTGGACCAATTGTAAGATGCTGGATCACCAAAAGAGATACCTTGTTGTTCTGAAACTAGTGGTGGGACTCGATTAAAAAAATTAATCTAATTAATTAGAGTCTTTGTAATTAATCTCAATTAATCGCATATTAATATTTGACACTAGAAGCAACATTTTTTTGTCATTTTGTTGTCTGTGCTAGCTGCAACATGTTTGGCATTGAGTGATAGCGGAGGTTGGAAGAGCTCCGGATAGGCAAATCATTAGACAATTTGTGCACACATCCAGATTTCCACCTGGTTTTTGTTCTACACCCAACAAACCCAGCAACAACTTCTCATCTTTTTTAAATTTCATTTTATATTTTATATACACCAACAGATGATCTGAACTGGAGTCGAACTCGCGTGGCGAACGAAGCTTCCGCACAAGGGACGCCCACCCTACCAACTGAGCTAAGCCAGGAACTCGTGCAATGAGAAACGTTCCGCGCTGTTTGCAGTGCAAAAAAAAAATGCGATTAAATGCGTTATTTTTTTGTCGCATTATTTTTTCTGTAATTAATTCATCGTAATTAACGCAATAAAGTCCCAGCCCTATCTGAAACATATTCCCTCATTTGTCGTTCTGATACTGGTGGTGGAGGATGCTGTCAAACATGTTGGTTTATGACATTCAAGAACTGTTAAGGTTGCAGCATGAGATGTAGATGAATTACATGAGATGTAATTTAGCAACTGTGTCTTTCAATCTGCGTTTAAGGAGGTGTCTGCAATCATATTTCTACATTTATTTATGTATTTATTTATTATTTTTCTATAAGAATCTCAACTGTTTGTATCACATAGAAAAAGTTAATGTCGAGGTCAGACTGAAGGCTGCTCAGTTTTGAATATTACCTTTGATCTCTCCACAGAGGAGGAAAACATAAAAAACTCTCCTGAGGGTTCAGTGAAGTATCTCAGTGTCACAGAGTCTTTTCTGGTATGTGTTTCAGCCTGAGAGGATAGACCCCAGTGCATCCAGACAAGGCTATGATGTCCGCTCAGATGTGTGGAGCCTGGGAATCACCCTGGTAAGACAAATAATGGCGTCATCGTTAACATGAAATCTTACCTTTTTGTTATGTCTAAGGAAGTCATGAGTGCAAAGTGCAAGTGGCTGCTTTGTGTTTGCTTTCAGTATGAGCTGGCCACGGGAAGGTTTCCTTACCCCAAGTGGAATAGTGTTTTTGATCAGCTGACACAAGTGGTGAAAGGTGAACCACCCCAGCTCAGCAACTCAGAAGACAGGCAGTTCTCCCCCAAGTTCATCAATTTTGTTAACCTATGGTGAGCATCGGGACGTTCGGTCATACATCCAGTCAGTGAAGCATTTTGGGCTTCTGATCAGTGTAAAAAATACACCATTTAATTCAATCTCCTGTATTACTGAAAACACTTCAAAACAGCTGAGTGTGAAGGTTCATTTTTTGGGGTTTGGAAATAAAAATCTGACAACTTAAAGATCTGAGAGAGTTATTTTTTTCAAGCTCTAAACCTCATTTTGTTATCTTGATTAGTGGATGGAGTCAGGTCACATGAAGAGAAAATGAGCAAAGTATAGAAAAGAGCCATCTCCAATGACGACTGAGCTAACTCTATTAACTAATAAAAACCTTAAAAAGCAAAAGAAAAATAGTAAGTTGACCTTTGCTTGAGATTTATTTTTTTAGATTTGCTTTAGAAAGGTGAGAACTTTTCCTGAAATTATGTTTAAACTAAGCCAGTGGTTTGTCTGTTGGTGAAAATACTGTTAAGGACTTTTTTTTCCTCTTATTTCGCTAACTATTTTGGCCAGTTTCTGTATAAAGGAATTGAATTGGGTCGACTAAACTGAGCTTTAAGAAAGCCATACATTAGTATTTCTGTGATGAAACTCATCTCATACTCATTTTTTATATCATAATTTCAGAACACTTTTACTGCTTCATGTTCAGCTTCATTTTACTTTCAATAGTTAGCCTAATCTGTGTATGCCACTAAATGCTTGTACTCTCTGCTGATAGAATCTGGCTTTGTTTTTTTCTGTCCAGCCTTACAAAGGATGAATCAAAAAGGCCAAAGTACAAGGAGCTTCTGGTAAGTTCTTGTCTGTTTTTATTTATGTATTATCTTCATGTCTCACTGTCTCACATTAAGCACATAAGTGTGAAGTCACTAGTTAAACGTGTTAATGCATGCACCTTAAGCTGTTCTACATTCATTAAGGATGAAAACTACTGTTGGTCAGTGCCCAACTCGACGGCACTGCTGCTATTTGATAGAAAGAGGACATATAGTAATTTTGTGAGAGTCAACTCTCATGAATCTTGATACATGAGTGTGTCAGTCATGACATTCGGCAAAGAAATTCCTCAATTCATAAACTCCTGGCACTCCTTCAACTTTTGAACCTTTAAAAGTGCTCCACCTTAATACTTTTATGTAAACAACTGAGAACAAACCAAGAATTAAAAACACGATTCAACTGTTTCCCTGAGCTCCTCCCTGCTCTTTTGACTCATTGTGTTGTTTCCCTGCCTGCATACTTAGCTATCGTCACCCTCTTTCAGCAGTAGAAGAAAAATATGAAAAACAGTGTCACGACTGCGCTTTTCATATCTAGCTAGCTTAATTTGCTAGCAAACTAAATACTTTTCTCAGGGGCTGATAGTGACAAAACAATCTTAAAGGATGATGGGAATTAGACATGGATTTTACAGGTGGCCAAAAAATGTTACACACACATGCATTCAAACAAATGTACAATCACACACACATTAACCTAAAGTTCACTGTATCTTTCCTCCAGAAACATCCCTTCATTCTGATGTATGAAGAGCGTTTCGTGGACGTCGCCAGTTACGTATGTCGCATCCTGGATCAGATCCCCACCTCACCCATCTCTCCTATGTATGTGGACTGATGGAGTTAGGCTGGGAACTGTGAGGGTGTGAGTGGGAAGGGAAGGTCACCCACCATGAAGTGGGTGGGACACTAAGCTTTGTGATGCAATGCTTTACATCTTAGCCCTCAGAGTAACGTAGGATCCCCCGTTCATTCACAAGTTCCAAAAAACAAAAGGAACTCAGTCCAAATTTCAGCGTAGTGACAGAAAAAAAATTGTAATGCAAACCCTCCCACCCCCCATCACCTCATTTTAAAGTCAGCGATATTTAAAATATTATCATCCACCTTCACCTAGAAAAACTTGAAGACATAACATTGTCTTAGTAAAATGTAATGCATCTTTTTATGTGACGAAAATAGAAAAGAGTATACGCATATGGTGTATATATATATATATACTTGAACTCGTTGTACACAAATACTGAATATACCAAATAAAATGAACAGTGACACTCATGATGTATGAACAAAAAATAGCCGCCTATTTGACTGTACATTGTGGACTGTATGTATGCATATGTGTGTTCACTTCTGGAATGTTGACATGTACAGATGACTGCCGATAGACCTACTGTCTAAACACACAGACTGACACACCCACAAACACTCTTTTCACCCAGTTTGTTGTGGGCACCTTCACTCATTTTAAGTGAGTATGCAAAAAGTGTTTTCTCCTCCCTAGAGCTCATGGATTCGGTAGCGTGGCTTTACTTTTTTTTTCCCAATATGCAATCTGTGAGAGTTTGTCTTGACAAATTATTGGGACATCTACATTTCTCACATACAATGTTAGCCTCAGTTTGCACCTTTCATGTATTATATTTACAATTAAGTCACAGAGCTCAACATATGTTTTTTAAAAATCTTTCAAAAATTCAGACGTCCCTTTTCCTTTGTCCATCTGGATCAAACAATATTGATTTGAGTGAACACAAAAAGAAAGTGGCCTCTTTCCCAGTAGACTGCTTCCTAATCCAAAAAAATCATGGTGTCGGGAAATATAGGTTTCGGCTTTTTTAATGTGCTTGCAAGGTTTTGCTTCCAAAATGTGCAAGTAATTAAAATTAAAAAGTAGACTACAGTAACATATATTCGCAGAAAAGCCCATTATTTTTTTTTATTTAAAATTACTGGATTTGAACATTGTTAGAAATATTTGTGATTCTCTAAGTCAACAAAAAATAAAAAAGTTACAGTTTTTTTTTTACTTTGAATGTCAAAAGGTTACATATTTGTTTTTTTTTTTTAGTGATTATTGACAGTTTGTACTTATTAAAATGGACGCTCTGCTCTTTATTTTAATGTGGTTACAATGCACAAAAGACACAAACTTGGGCTGATTCAATGCTACATTGCCTGATGTAAAGTTACTTTTGGACATTATGTCCACTGATGTAAATGTGTATGTATATAGTACATCTAATCTGCTGTTCTTGGCATGTTCTGCTTGACAGTTAAGGCTCATTCTTAAATGGAGAAATGATTGAATCAAAGAGTGAGATTTTGAAAACTGCGTGTAGAATGGAAATGTGTCTTACTGTTTCTGTATGAGAATGAGCCCTAATGCTCCATAGCAGCCTGTCATAGCACTGTACAGTGCAACTACTCATCCACACTGATCACAGATCCACCATCCTGCCACACAGAGGCAAACAGTAGTAACTACATCTTTAAAAGTCCTGTCATGATTTCCTGTCGAGAAAAAAAACACCCATATATGCTGCTAAATGACATAATTCTGTACCAACCGTGCAACTAACTGTAAAGAGGGGAGGAAATTTACTCCTCACACACAGTGGTTACTGCTCTTTGAACCTTAAGGTCACCATAGACTCAGCATGTTCCTCCATTACTTGGCATGTCTCTCTGGCTTGCACTGATGATAGAATGTTTCCCACGCCAAACCAAACCATATAAAACATGGGATGCATCTCCATACTCTTAAAACATGTTCCCATACCCGTCTTCTTCCTTCTGTGCTGATATACAGCAGTTTATACCAAGGCAGGTGAAATGAAGGTTGCAACCTGAGACTGTTGAGATCCATCTGCAGTCATTCCCTCTGAGAAAGACATGTCTACCAGGCGATAATTATTAGACAATCATCATGCAACTTGGAGTGAGTTACGTAACCAAACTGTCTGGATGGTGGTCCTTCAAGACTGGGGCACTATAGAGACTTGTAATAAGTAACTTTAAAAGGATAAGATTGGAAGTATTTATATTTGCTCTGTCAGTTATGTTGGATATTGCCATTACTGTCAGCTTACCTGGCAAAATCTAATAGTGTAATCATAGCCTCTATGATTGTAAGCCAAAAGAACACAGTAGCTGAAGTCAGCTGGTGGCCTTGTCACATGATGCGAGATATATATATATCTCAAGTTATTATCATGTTTTAATGTGTCTGAGTATTAATATTACTATTACTCTTTTATCTTAATGTTAAAAAAAAAACATTTGTAGACTGTTATGACACTGACATTGCCACAGTTCAGCTTTATTACATTGCACTAAAAGAAAATTGCTGTCCTTAAAGGCCCCCCTAAGTGATTTTAGTTTATACTTTCAAAATGTTAGGAAAGACAAATTAATGAGGAATGGTCAAAATTGATAGCCCAAAGGCAGAGATATCCAGACTTTTTGTCCTTCATGGAGTTAAAGCACCACAGCCAAAACTAAAAACCCTGATGACATCATAATATTATTTTCTCAGACTTGAGCCACAGTGGACTTCATACAGCTGCTCTCAGAGACTGAAAAGTACTGATGACTTGTAACTTGTATAAAATTTGTGTAAAATTTGACTCTTTTGCATCTTATTTAAATTTTTTTGACATAATCCTCGACAATTGTCAGCCATGTTAGAAAATGGCCACCATAATCAGAGCATGTTGGAGAGCGTCAGTACCCAAACTGTACCTCCTGCCCGATTAGTTTTGTGCTCTGTGTGCAGGTCAGGTGACAGAGGAGTTGTTCCTTGGTTCTAGAGCTGCATTTTGGCATGTGTGTAGAACAAATCAGGCAAGAGGTTTGGATTGGGCAGTGACAGAGTGGTTGGAGACAGATTTGTTAAATACCTGAGGCTTGTTCAGACGAGGGCAAAACATTTCTAACAATTTGATGGAGATGCAGTGTAGACCAGACGTGATTCTTTCTATAGTTTAAAAGGAGGACTACATCAGCTCTGTTCTTACCATTTTGATCCGTAATGAGAAGTGGTGCGAACCCCATTAGAAAGTTCACAGTGTCATATGACACAACCAACAAAGCCATTTCACTGCAAACAGTCTCCAGATCTGCTCTTCTCTCATGGGATACATTTACAGGAAGCTAACTTACTGCTGGTGAATACGAATCTCCTGGTACATGTTGTAAAAATTGCAATTTACTAGAATGTTCATATTAGATTATAAAATAATATTAAGGATGATGAATATTATATTGTATCTTTATCAAGGGTTACAAATAAAGTTCCCATGGAAAAGATTTAAAACCTGTACTGTGTGCTTCTTGTGAATTGGAAATTAATAAAAAAGTAACTGGAGAAATGATTATGCTGTGATAAGTTTATTGCTCTTCTTTCTGCAACATACAGGGATGCAGGCAAATACTGTTTTCTAACAATAGTAAAGAAAGTCAGTGGCCAAGCACATGGAAGCTTCTGTCAGATTTGATTTCCTTTATATTACTGCAAAATGAGCCTCACCACATAAAGAGGCCAGTAGATATTCTTTCAACAGAAGATGGGCAGTAAAGAATATCAGCTTTGTCATATATTCGAGGTTAGGATAACAGCCTAAAACTGACCATGGAACCATAGAACCCATTTAGCAAGTGCAACACTTCACAAGTAACAGGGAAAAAAAACAATATTTGGTCTAAAAAGAACACAAAGTTAGATCCATGTTTACATAGGACATAACTGTAAATGCAAAAAAATTAAATGGCCAATGCACTGAAAGCAATAGTTTGGCATTTTTAGGAAATGCCCTCTTTTACCAAGAGTCAGCTGATGAGAAGATTGACACCACTGCCACATCTGTCTCGTACATATATGGAGCTGGAACCAGGAGACATTTAGCACAACAAACAACTGTTGTTACCACTCTGAGGATAATAAATCTGCCCTTCCAGCACCAATACAACTCTATAATTAACAAATATATTTCGTTTGTTTACTCCATGCAAAAACCAAAGAGGTAGATGGAGACAAGTTTAACAGCTTTTCTTGCATTTGCATGCAGTTTCCTCTTCCACAAGGTGAAGAAGGTGGTTGCCATTTTGACAGTGATAGTGACATCATCACTGCTACTGTGGACCACTTTCTGGAGGTCAATGAACTGAGAAAAAATAGTATGCTCCAGTATCTAAGCATATAAAGTATTTGCTTTTTAAAAAGGTACTCCTTCTACTGTAGGCCATAGGTTATTCATTCACTGTATAATGTATTTTTGAGCGTTAAGATGCTGGTGAGTTTAAGAAATTGTGGTATTGTGTCTCTAGGGGATGAACAGGTTTATTAAAAAGATGGATTTTGATGCTTTGAGGACAGAGGCAGGGCCAGCAGTTTCACTCTGTTTCCACTCTTAAAGCCAAAACACTGTTGGCTTGTTGTCTTCAGTCTTCTCATTCACCTCCCTCCTTTTTACAGGTGTAAAAAGCGGACAATTACTGAGCAAAACCCAAACCCTTAAAAGTGTTTTGAGTTTGGCATAATTTCATTAGTGTAACAACTGTTGGGCTGGCTTTGGCACAAGTTTATGCTGTATTAATATGCAGTATTCACAGTAAAATCTGAATATATTACATTTTCCTATTCACAAATGCTTACATTAATGGACACTTTCACTTCATATGATTCTTTAAAGAATGTTAATTAAGAAAGCATTGCTTTTTGAAGTGGTTCCTTCACTTTGTATCACATTTTTAAGAGAGTTGATTCACCAAGAATGTCCGTGGTCATTATGGCAGCACTGGAGTTTTCCTAAATCAAAGAGCCCCAATCTATTAGAAAGGAATGTCAGTATAAATATTGGATAAAGTATAAATATAAAAACACAAAATAAATAACTGATTGGCCTTGGATAAGAAAGGGTGAAAATTAGGGCAAAAAAAAAAAAAATGAGTAGAAAAAATCAGAGATGACGTTGCATTTCTCATTAACTCTGATCTGATTTTGCACTTAAAAGCAGTAGGTTGGAATATTTATAATAACATAATAATCTGTCAACAGCTTTCGGGGAATAGCAAACTTTTATTAAATTCTAAAGGTGAAGCTGGGGTTAATTTTTTTTTAAATGAAAAGCTGTTGCAAATAAGGGACAGTTTCTCTCCAGGTTAAAACTGATAAGACCAAAGTATTTCAGACAATAATTTCTCTCCACGTCATTCTTTGGATAAATACGCTGAATAGTGTAAAGATACTTGTATAAAAAAAAGGAATGACAACCATGTCTACACACATATTCTAAGCTTAAGCAAACTGTGACAAATGTGTATTTAGCTAGAAGTGCACAGTGAAATTTATTGTGTCATATTTACATCAATTAATGAGCTGATTACGTAATACACTTGATTTGTGGTTTGTGTTGTCTCCCACACCGACAAAATATGCAGACGTCAACTTGTCTCTGTCAGTACAGATAGTTTAGATATTTACAAAATGGCCGTACTAAGCAATCCAATTCACTTTGTAATTCCTTTCGTTGTTTTTTTCCAGTAATACAAACATAGACTCAGAAAATATACAATGATTGTCAAAATGTGTCTTCAAGTCTAGGTGGCAAAACACTGATATTGCATTAAGTGTTGGTAAAAAGCACTGTCTTTCAACTTTCTAGAATTTTCTTCATGTGTCCTCTGTCATACCTATTGTATGGTATTGTTATTGTTGCTATTGCTATTGTTGCAGTTGTGCGCATCAGTGTCCAAAATAGACAAAGACTATGTTAAAAAGCACTTAGAGTCTTTGGACTCTGGGTATGATTGCAACATGAACCTCATTTCAGTGAAGTAGAGAAAATAAGTCAAAATTTCAGTCTTTAGTTTAACCCTTGACATAGTTGTCAGTCTTTGGATAAAGGCTAAGTGTCTACTTAAAGTCACATTCCACTGTATTATGAGAAGGCAAAGTCTGGTACTTGGGATAAAGCTGTTAAAAAGTAGAATTCAATAGTTCTTTGGTATGATTGTAGTTAATATGAGGTGTCTGTACAGCTACTTGTAAGCTGGAGTCTGATGGCTGATTGCTAGCACTTTCGTGGTAGTAATTTTCACCAGTGCTCTAGGTGAAGGTCCATGGCAGAGTTTAAATTAATGTCTGTGACATCTAGGAACTCTGTGTTGAAGATGCTGGGCCCACTGGCTGGAGCAACATTGAAAGCTGTGGCCGAGCTGGGTGGCGTCAGGTCCAGCCACTCCATCGTCTCCCACGGTGTCTCACTGAAAGTCATGCTGACCATCCCCTGCACCTCTGGGACAGCGGAAACCTTGGTGTTGATGGGTGAAAGAGGGGTGTCCATCAGATCTCTGTTGGTCAAAAGTTTGTCCTGTTGGGGATGATGAGGGTGGCGGTGGTGGTTGTGGGGGCTGCTGTACCCTTCGCTGTCTCTGTTCCCTTCATCGTCCTGCCCCCCATCCTCAGAAGCTATCTTGAGAAGGGCCACCTCCCCTCCCCGACCAATTGGACTTCCCAGCAGAGTCTCCAGGTGGCTCTCAGTAATATGATTGGCTGAGTGGTCATAAGGGAGCTGGGCGGAGGACAGGTGCTCATAGTGTCTGTGGAACCTCGGGATGAGGAGGCCGGGACACCCTGGGGACACAGTAATGTGAGGTACAACTTTGGTTACAGAGGACCTCTCCCTCTCCTCTCTGGCGTTAGCTGGCATCTCTTGAAGAGAAAGAGGAGAACAGGGGGAGTCACAGCAGGTACTGGAACCTGATACCACTGTGAGGGACAGGACTGTGGTTTCCAACCAATGTACTTGGTGACTTTGGTGTGGATTTTGAATTATCTTTAAACAATCTTGCCAATGCATGCATGGTGATATCTATGCTAACATTATTTATGGAATTTCACCTTACCTCCACTCTCTATAAGCACATCCAAGAGTTCGTCCATCTGCTGACTTCTGGTCAGTTGCTGGAAAAGCATTTAAAGAATGTTTTTTTTGTCAATCAAATGACATTTAAATAAAAGGTTAATCTTATATCCAAAATTATTATAGAATTTTAAACAAAAATATGCAAGCAGTCTAGAAAGACTTGCAGAATGGAGTTTTGATATCGCAAACTTTGCTTGGGGACAGACCATTTTTTTGGTTGAGGTCAAAAAACTACTAGGATGAGTTTAGAAAGATACTGTAGCTCTTAACCCCTAGTTGTGAACAGTTTTCATAGGAGATACTGGAACTGTCACTGTACTGGCTTTCATGTTTATTGCAAGCTCTGTTCATCTATCAGTAGAGTAGGCTAATATTTGCTGACATTCAAAACTGCATCTACCTTACAGCAATGTTAGCTTGTCACTTAATTGAGGCCGTAAATGTTGAGCATTAGCTAGTTAGGCTTCGAAATACTTAAAGGAATGTCATGTTAGTTCATTGGTTCAAACTCGTTTTATTGAGAGAAATAATACAATATAAAAAATTAAAAAATAATAATAAAAGGAAGAGCCCTAATTTGGGAAACTGTTTCTGAAACTTTTGAGCTTTGCACATAATTCCTTTTGCATCTATTACATTATGGTAGAAAAACCTGTGTAAATAAGAAAGACACATCTTCCATTTACCAAAATTAGCTTAGGTAGAAAGCAATACAAATAAGTGAGACTTGTGCTCTGAAATTTTGATGTATTGACTTTTTCAATGTTAGCTTTTCTATGTTAGCCACTAAGCTAGTAGGCTTGGTTATTTTCCATTGTTAAACTACTGTCATGTCTAGTTGCGCTAGTTGGCTAGCTTGATGTGCCTGCAACATCATTGATGTCACAGTAAAAAAAAAAGGAGTTTTCATTTATGTTTGATGTATTTTCAAATCACTGATCTCCAGCAGGAGGCTTTAAGGGCCAAACCTATATCAGTTTTTGAAAGTTAAAAAAAAGAAAGAAAATTACAGTATACTGGCAAATATTTTTGGATGTTCCTCCCGAAAAACAAAAATCTGATTTGATAAATATTTAGTTCCACATTGTTTTTCACTGAAACACATCAAGTCTTCCTTCTTGAAAAAATTCTGGATATATAATCACAATACTCATACCCTGACCACCACCAGTGGGGTTGACTGATGGGACAACTGTGCGCATCAAGATGGCTAGCTAGAGAATACTTTGGGAAAAAAGAGGGGTCTGTGTTTGAAGCTCATAGTTTGAAGTTCAAACATGTATGTAACTTAGATAAGGAATTTGAGATTTTAGGAAAGTGGATATTTTCCCCTTCAGTGGAGGAAGGTGAAATTTTGCACAAGTAAAGGTCAATATAGTCAAGGTCTGACATTTTGGAGGACATAAGCATAAAATAAGTACATTTTTTTAATGGAGATTGACCTTAAAAGAATATCTTAATATATATCAAACAGTTTTAAGGATTCCTTATGTATCATTAAATAGTTGTGTTGAAGATACATGCTGAGCAGGACAATTCAGTGGAAAAATATTTAATGTTTCCTTTTGAGGACACTGTTTCTAGATATGACCAAAGAAATCAGATATTTCTGTAGTGCTACTAATAGGCCTGGCCAATTTGTTGTAGCTACCTCTCCAACCAAAAACAATCTGCTTCTGAAAAATGTTTGCACAGCTAAAACACTGTTCTGCTTCAGACTTCAAGGGTGGAAAGTTAGTGCAGAGAACAAAGCGAATGGATGAATTAAAGACATGCAATAAAGGTGATGGCAAGGAGACAGGAGGAAAAGGGAAATTACAGCAACGCCAATAAAGTAAAATAAAATCTCTGGCCAGCAGTTCTCTACTGAAATTTAGCATGATTTTTGAGTTTACCTGCTTGACTGCATCCTCATAGCATGGGGGCTGTCTTAAGTCGGATGCATCTGAATCTGAGCTACTGCAGGCAGAGGGAGAGACCTGGCACTTTTGGCCAGCATGCCGAGGAGAGGGCAATACTGTTATCTATGTGAGAAATAGGTGAAAAATGACATTAGCCCACCAATTAGAATAAGGGAGCTTACCTAATGCTAATGTACTTCAGAAAACGAACTATGCTTAGTGCCCTTATCATTGAATACTAAGATCACATTAAACATTTCATTTGAAAATAAAGGTTGGCATTGTGCTCTTATTAAGGAAAAGCCACCAACATGTGAAGGAATATGTGATGAAATCAGATGAACTCTGAGAGCAGAGCTACGACAAGAGTGACAATGAATCTCAAAACAAAAGACAATTAGAGTCAGACACAGAACACAAATTAATAGAAGAGAGAAAAACAGTTATGTGAATGTGAGGTGATTCAGTTGAGGGTCATGACACTGACATAACAACATTGCAAATGCTTTCAATGTTGACATAATTTTTACCTTTTGTTGCATATTCTGGTTCTCAGTCTTTGCTGAGTTGTTGTGGCCACAGTCAGTTGAATTTGGAAAGACTCCCTGAAGGCCTCGTCGGTCAGAAGGATAAGGACAGTTCCCTGTCTGGCCACTATTCTTGTGGTGCAGCTGTAGATAGCCAAAAGCCAAATGAAACCATGTATGTTAGGAAATATACATTAAATAGGTAAAAACTTCTAAAGCAATTATACATATATCAATCAACGTATTATAGAATCATTGTTATTTTCAGAGATGTTGAAGAAGGACACAACTAAAATTTGATTCAAAATTAAATATTTTATCATTTACCATCACTATTATTCAAAATAAATTGTCGGAATCATCCACAGAGCATGGAGAAATTGATCCCTCTGTTTATGAATGCAATGTACCTGCAAGTTACGTGCTCTGTTGTTGCCCTGGGGGTGGGGGTGACCACAGCCATCTCTTCCCAGCGCAGGTGATAGCAGGTAGGGGTTATTAGGAGACGAAGGCTGGGGGCTACTAGAAGGCTTTCCAATGGGGGAGTCCTGTGGTGAACACTGTGGACTGAGGAAAGTCGACATTGTGGACGGGCTACTAGAGGACGGGGTAGTGTCCATACATTGTGGCCCACTGGGGCCCCCCATATTGGAGAGGGGGGCGTTGCAATGTCCCATATCCTCCATGCAGCTGCCAGGAGAGCTTTTCAGCTGTTTGGCAGAGGACAGAGGGCAGCTGGAGGACAAGGCCATGGGTTCCTGCTTTATAGTCACCCCAAAGAAGTGTTGGCCCATCATGGCTGGAGTCTGCTGGTGGTGTATGGAGGGGTGAGATGGGGGAGGGATGGTGTCCTGTGTTGCTCCATAGCAGCGTTTTCTCTTGTGGAGCTGCATCTTCAGCTCTTCAACCTGACAAGAGTTGTGACAAATGTAAATATTTTAATCAAAGAAAGATGATTGCAGTTTTTAATTTTATTTGTTCTTTTACTTTGAGTCTTTTCTTTGCTCTTTCATGTTTTTAAGGACTTAAACATCAAAAAGACTTGTTGTTGACCTATGAGCTGGTGGTAACCCACCTGTCTCTGCTCCTGATGCAACTTCCACGTCAGCTCTTCAATCACTTTCTGCTTTTCCACCAGCATCTTGTCTTTTTCAGCTTCCACACCATCCATACCACCACCCTCACCAGCCCTAAGTCCTCCCCCACCCAGGCTGCCTCCCCCTCCCAGGCCATCCTCCATGCTGAGCTGGGCAGGAGATGGCTGCAAGGTGAACTGTGTGGGTGAAGACATGGGTACGTCACTGAAGCTGTCAGGGAGGGAGCCGCTGAGGGACAGCTCAGAAGAGGCTGGAGAGATGGGAGGGGTGGAGGATGTGCTGGGGTAAGGATAGTAACCTCCCTGGGACAAGGCGCTGGAGGAGGATGGGGACTGGTAGGAGGACAGGGACCCTGTGGGTGTGACAGGGAAAGTCACTGTGGTGATGTCAGAGGAGCCCGAGGGCGAGGAGCCAGCGTTGGAGTCCTTGAAAGGTTTGAGTCGCTCGATGAGGGCCGTCTTGGTGCCGGAGACGGGCATGCCACGAATACGGAGGTGCTGCCTGAGCTCTGATACCTTGACAACATGGCAACAAATGAAGAGATTTCAATATCTTTGTCTCCTTCAGTACAGTGTTGATTTTACTTAACTTTATTGTGAAAAACCTACTTTAAGATCATCCAGATTAGCTGGCAGGGGCCCAGGTTTGACTGGTGAGATATTGCTTTGGTTTGGATAGGAGTTCTTGACCGGGGAGGAGGAGTTGCTGTTGGCTTGGCTGGATGGACCACCGGAGCTACAAGCTGATAGCTGCTCATTGACTCCTCTATAATGGAAAAATTGGACTAGACTCACTTTGTTTGTAAAAAGAAAAATAGAAGTAGTAAAAACATACATCCACTTGGAGATCCAGAGATTCAGAGATCCAAGTGTGTGCAGATTGGTCTGAGATGCTGTGGGCCCAAACTGCACCCCTTTTTCAGCCTGCATTTGTTTCACATGTACCTACATTTATTCTGAAGAAAACTTAACATAGTGTTTCTCTGGCAATTCTAAAGCTGCAAAAAGCATTTTTTTTAGGATTTCTAATTGTATATATGGTAGATACTTAATGGATAAACAGAGCTGATGGAATCTGAAGAAAGTGTAAATCAAACAGAATCTAAAAAAAATTGTCTGTGTCCAGATTTGCCTGAATTAGAACTCCAAAAAGGGAGGGTAAGTATTGCAATGCAAACATAAAGGAAAAAAAGACATATGTTAGAATTATTTGATGAGATTTTTATAAGTTTTCAGTGTGTGTGACTTACTTTGGGGTTTGGGTCTGTGGGTGAGGCTGGTAGCTGAATGCAGGCTGCCGCTGCTGAGCCTGAGCCTGCAACTGTGAAGTGTGTGAGTGCTGCTGCACCTGCTGGGACTGTGGGTGTGTGTGAGCGTGTTTCTGCTGGCTAAGGATCTGCAGCTGTAGAAAGAGCTGCTGCTGCTGGAGAAGTCGGGCGTAGGCTGAGTCCATGGGCGGAGGTGACTTCTCTGCCTTCTGGTCCGGAGGAATGTACTGGTGGTACTTGAGCTTCTTCACCTTTGGCTTCACATCTTTGGGCTTCTTGTGGCGGTTCTTGTCTGAAGTCTTGGACTGTTCAGAGTACAGTGTGTGAGATATAATGAGTATGCAAGCTGAAGGTCCTAACTGGACATTAGCTAAGTCAGACAATAAAGAAAAGATGGAGGTACTTTCTCTAAATGCTGCTCACCTTGACAATAGCAGGGACAGGTATGGGGGGAGTAGCCTGGCTGTTGTTGGCAGTGGACAGGCCTTCATCCTGGCTTTGGTCAGGTGGGTCTTGGGGTGCACCTCCCTGTTTACAAATAAAAGCAACACCCTGTTTATAATCCTCTCTGAGCCACATTTATGGATCAGCTTCTTAAATGTGCATTTGTATACAGAGTATCTTTGACCTCTGGATTTCTGTGAGAAAAAAGCAGCCATTTGAAGATGTCATCTGTATGTCTGAGTATTTTTGTATGCTTCCTTGTTTTCATGCTGCAGTCATGCTGCCTTTTTAAGGCTCCACTTGCTCAAAGTAATACTTAAATGACAAAATGCTAACATTGGAATGCTAACAAGCTAACATACAAAGATATTTCACAACTAAATGTTCATTTTTAATATCTTGTTTCGGTGTATTGGAATGCTAATGTCTGCTATTTAGTGCCCAAGAGCTCTTAGGATGACTGCTAACTGCCGGGTATGTCTGTATTATTTTAGGTATTTAGTCCTAAAACAAAACATTGGACATTTTGGTGACTTTAGATGATAAGTTAGAGGATCATCAAGGTCATTACAACTTTTTCTGTGAGCAGTGGTGGGAGGTAACTACTTAAATATATTCAGCTGCTATACTTCTTTTCTGTACTGTTACAACTCAGAAGCAAGTATTGCACTCTTTACTGCCTTACATTTAGCCCGAATGAATATTTAGTATAAATGCAGGGCAATGTATTCAAGGTAAAACCATCCATTAGTTTTGAAAATAGTAGAATTAGCTTCTCTGAAGCAAATTGCAACATTAAAATGCTAACAGGTTAATACATCAGTAATGATGAAATTTATTGCAAAATATAATTCTGACAAGTGTTTTTATTTTTACACATTTTAATACTTTTGTAGTTTTGCTTCAGTAAATTTCCAGTGTGTAGGATTTAGTGGCATCCAGCAGTGAGGTTGTACATCGAAACCAGCTGAATTTCTTTATGCCCACGTTCTTCTTCCAAGAGTGCAGGAGTGCTTCAATAGCCACCAATGACGTTCTCCATGGAGGAAGACCCACTAGCCCTTTAGAAATTACAAGGCTCATTCTAAGGTAATGAAAAAAAAAACTTTTGAGGCTATAATTTACTGATATAAACATACACATACACTGGTTTCTGTTTTGGTTACTGGCATGAAGTGTGTTTAAAGCTGAGTTACTCAAATGAGCTTGTCCATCAAGCTGTTTTATGATCCCCGCCTTGTGCAGAAAAATATAAGACTAACTGTGTATAAGTTGTTAATGATCAATTAATACCAAATGATTTCTTTCAGTTGGATGCTTTTATACTCTGAGAAAATTTTGTTGGATTTTGTTTGCAATTTTTGCCTTAATGATTTTAGTCAGAATATATCTGTTTCATTCACCTGTTTGCTATACTGATTTCAGGAATAAAAGGTTAAAATGAGGAGGAGATGACAGGATTAGTTATAACACTCAATTTGTCACCAGTTTACCCAAAAATGCACATGTATTTATGTTTCATAATTCATGTCGTCCAAAAGTCCCTAAAGAGGAATTTCCTGCTGACATGAGGGAGCTGAAAGTTTAGCTGAAACATTTCAGTGACAGAAGTCTAACAAAGATAAACAACCGTGCTTTGGCATGAATCAGTCCAGTGGCCCTTGTGATGGCAACTGTTGGAATGAGGTCATCACGAGAGAAAGGTAAGCAGTGAGGAAATAACGACTGCTGTGCCAGCCGGATGGCTCGGCATGCAGGAATGTGACACCTGATTGGTTCAACTCAGTTCAACGGTCAGTGGAAAATAGAGGGGCTTAGGATGGTGGTGCAGTTCACTCAGCCACCACAAGATGGGAGAAGAAGCAAAGAAGTGGCAGGAACTGCTGGAGATACAACAATGTGAAGTAAGAGACGAATGAGATAGGATAAGAGACAGGATGAAATCTAGAATAAAAGGTATCTTTTGCCTCCATGTGTTGAGAGAGAGCGAGGTGTGTCTCACCTGTCGTGGGCTGGTGAGGGCAGGTGAGGAGGAGCAAGAGGGAGCACTGCCGACAGCCTCGGATGAAGGGCAGGCCGAGCCCTGCGACTCATCACTGTGGTGCTGCTCTGGAGACAGACTCTCACTGCTGCTGTCCTCCTCAAACGCATAAGAGTCCTCCTGCTTAGGGAACTTGCCATGGTTTACTGGAAGAAAAGCATATAGGGACATGGTGAGGCTTCTGTATGCATCACTTCAAATTCACTGAGAAAAGGAGGAGGAACAACAAAGCTTGTTTTTAGATGATGATTTTAGTTCATTACAACTTGGGTCTTATTAAAGTTATTTGGCTCTGATTTCTTTTAATAATATTCTCACCGAATTTATGGCTAGGCTCTGGGAACACAGCGACATCATGATAAAGAAGTCAGATGGAGCAAGAAATATGAGCAGTCCGATGATGAGGCAGATTGTAAACAAGCCAAGAGTTTATCCAGTTCATTTAAAACACTTTATTTGGAGGCAAAACTGTAAGTGAGCACATTCAGAATGTCACTAATAATCCCTTGCTGCTTAGACAGACAGATTGCACACAACTTTGGTAAGTATTTAAGGTCTGTAAACTACAATGGCTGACAGTTGGGCTAATAATTTTGCCATCAGCAGGTGTTTATTCATCCTTATCTTCTGAATAAGTTTGTGTAACCTTTTTAAAAGAATTGCTCGTCTTTCTGGCCCTGCCTGACTTTTCCAGATCTCAACAACTAACTGAGTAAATGCTCGAAAAGCACTAAAATCAGACTGGTGAAGACAGTCATATTACTACTGGTAAAAAAAAAAAAAATGGTGACCATCACCACCATCAAGTTAAAGGCTTGATCACCAACCAGGCAGTGTAGCAACTGCAAAAGAGCATCATGGGGTCTAATTTGGCATTTAGTTTGCAGTGTTAATGATAATATGTTAGAATTAGAATGATAATGCACTACTGTTGCAGTTCAAGTAATCAGTTATTTGGTTATGATTTCAAATAAGTAATCAGTTACTGTTAATTTTGCTGTATTTCTCTATTTCTTTTGTTGCACGAATGAAGTCATTTTCCTGATGCTGTTCTTTCCTTCTTTGTGGGTGTAGCTCCAAGGTGGAAGGTGTCCAATCTTATGCTTGTTGGGTGATAAGCGTGTGTCAGCTGTGAAGAGCACCACTACAAATCAGAGGAAGTACCTGCAAGCACAGCTTCTTAACAATCAGGTACGCTCAGCTTCTATTTTACTTTTATGTTCATCAACTGGTTTAATTGTTTTCATTGCAGCTGACCAAAAAACAAACAAACAAACAACATGCTGTATCTGTTATTTCTGTTATAAGTTTGCATAGTTACAGATTATGGGCCATAGACTAGGACTATGCAATGAAAGTACAGTCGGCACATTCAGAATTAAGTATTATAAAAAAGGTTTTCATGTTTGGTTATACAAATGTGACAGGGTACTTTTAAGTAACTAACACTGCAACGTAATAAATTACTTTAAGACAGCAGTAATCTTGAAATGTAACAAGGTACTTTCAAAGTAATGTAACCCAACATTGTTAGTTTGCAATCGCAACTTTGTTCATAAAGTACATTATAAACTGAAATGCAAAAGACTTTGTGAAAAGCACATACCTGCTCTGTAACCTAAGCTTAATGCCCCATCTGATGAAGGGGCATAACTAGCCCGAGTCGTATTGAACAGGAACTGTCCTTCAATTTTAGACGTAAGGACAACAAATGAACAGAGGGCATTGTGTTGTTTATGGGAAGTTTGCATGTATATTGTATATGTGTTCCCTATGTGAACAGCGGTATTCACACACACTGCCTGCCCATCACCGACACCTTGTATGACACTCAACCTGGAGGTGTTACGCTGTGTGTGTGAGAGACTGACACTGCCACTTTACATCCAGCACGCTCCTGATTGGCTAGGCTGATAATGAACGCAGCTTTGACTGGAAGACCTAAGAGTGCCTATCTAACAGAGCTGGATGGGACAGAGCCAGGGGAGGGAGGTGGTAAAGGTTGGTGTGTGTGTGTATGGGTGTATGTGTGTGTGTGTTGTGAGCAGAGGTATAAGATTCTCTTTTTGTATCCAAACATGTGACAGGCAGGAACAGACCCTGGTTTCAATCACAGCACCAGCCCATTCTGTGCAACTCAGTGACCTCGCAATGCAAACACACACACACACACACACACACACACACACACACACAGACAAAGCTTAACACACAGCTTAGTGCACAGCATTGTCCTCACTGCCATTTCCTCCCACCTGTTCATAGTTAACCCCTTCTCTCTCTCTCACACACACACACACACACACACACACACTCTGAATGGGTCATGTGTGAACATGCTCGTTTTCATGCATAAGCTCTCTGCTACATGTGTGTGCAGTGTGTTTCCATGACTCTTAAAGTCTATTTGGTGTCATCGGGAGATTGAGATTGCAGAATTGCAGGAAATGAGCGAGTTGTGTTCACTTCCGCTTTCCAAGTGGCTGGTTCAGAAGTGACAGTGGGTTACATAGTTTCCAAAATCACCGGACAGAGGTTGAAACAATCATTGGGAGTGTTGTGCAATGGGATATAGAGCTTTAAGGTGAGGGGTTAATGCTGCAGGCGAGGGGGACACGACAGCCTGGTCCTGTCACAGGGCTTTGTAGGTGGCTGTCTGGGGCCATACAAGCCAGTTAAAGCGGAGACAAAGCAGAGAGGAGGATGGAGGGTACAAACATACACACAGGTACGCCCACACATACACACAAGGATGCACTCAAAGTCAAATACACAGCGCCACTTCTAAAGAAAAAGGGTGGACCCAAATACAGCTGCTGTTCATCTCAATAAATGGTGCTCCCCTCCTTCTGCAGAGGTAGTGTAAACCAGCTGACGGCAGCCTGCCGTCTCCTTTACGCAACATGTTTACTGGAAGCTCAAGGGGGCAAACATAAAACCGCTAAAACACCGCAGTCTAAAAAACACTGGTTGCACTGCCAAGAATGATATAGAGAGAGTGAGAAACATGTTAAGAATTAGAAGACAAACAGTGAAATGACAGAGCGCTGCAGTTGGACGGCTCAGGCTTGACTCTTTGCACAGCGCTAAATCAATGTAGTGTCTAAGCATGTATGTTGTGCATTTCCTTAAATCAAGCACTTGAGGAGGTGGAGGTCTCAAGAGGGCTTCTCATACACTTTAGTCCATAATATACATGTGTGAATGCAGTTGCCAGGGCAATTCTTAAAGTAAATCTGGCTTCTCAGTGCCAAAATAAGAACATTTTTGGAGATCAGCACCGAGTTCAAGAGATTTTCTGAAATAATTACAATGTTTTTTAGAAAAAGTAAATAACATTCTCTGTGAAAAAAACTACAAATAAATATGTGTATAACATATTGTGAATAACACTAAGATGGAACAACAGAAAACCGGTACTGAAAGTATCCAGTAGAATTTTAAAGCTGAGGGGGTAAAAATGTTGTTTGCACTGGTACGACTACTCACTCTTTTTAAAAAGTTTTTAAGTTAGTCAATGGTCCATAAACCATTGAGTAATCCTCCATAAATCAGTTATAAGCCGTTAATGTGAAAAACTGTGGGTCATTTTCCATTCTCTGTGGTTTTAATACAGTTACAAATGTTGGCATCCATTAAAAATGATCCAGGAGACACTAATAAAGGGTTTATAATCCATTAAGTCTGCAACTTTACATGTTTGTAAGCTGTTTGTATGGATTTGGCTTTAAGTAGATGGTAAATAGGCTACAACCACTTGAAAAGACAACCTGGAAACAATTAAGTTATTTTTATGTTATTTTAGTTTGCAACTTTGTATTTAACTACAAAAAAAGCTCAAGTTTCAGACGGACCTCCTGGTTTTAGCATTATGTCCAGTTATATTGTGACCTGATGAGCTCCATGATGTTAACCGTTAATAATTAGGATAAACTTCAGGGTTTAAGGGCACAGTCGAGTGCCAAAGTATCAGATGCATCTTCAGTCATCTGAGGGATAAAAGTAATGTCATCACACTGTTGTTCCAAGCCTTTTTGTGGTGGAAGAGAAAAATGTTGATAAAAGATCTACAATGAACACTCTACTTGCTTGTTTGGCCAAATGATGTGACTATGTTAAAGTCCAGTTATTAAAGGAATAGTTCACCCAAAAATGAAAATTCAGTTGTATACTACTCAATCCCATGTCAGAGGAAAAATGTGCGAAATCCACGAAACAAATCTAAAACTTTGAAACAAAACAGTTTTGCAGAATTCACTTTGCCACACTTGAAGCTAAACAACTACAATGAAGATTTTAGCCAAGAAAAAAGGTGTGAATTACATCTTTTCAAATTAATTTGGGACCGCAGGGTTTCTGGAGACTAAGAATACACCAAATGAATAGTATGAAGTTTTTTCTTCAGTAGTTTAACATCTTAAACAAGTCTCCAGCTTCTTTAGTTGTTTAGGAAAATGTGGCAGTGTTGTTAAACAGGGAAGCTTCAGAAATGTTTTGTGGACTGAAACTTTTCCTTTCCAATTGCATGGGGATGAGAAGATAAAGACTTCATTTTCATATCCTGGTGAGTTCTTTCTTTTAAGTACATGCTTGTTTCAGTAGACTAACATCTCTTGCAGAGTGTGTTGTACTGCTAGTATATCACTTGAAAAATGGTTTGTTAACACACACACACAGACACAAATACACTTCTTTTCATTAAAACAAACTGATGCTAACAGCAAACAGGTGAGTGTATAGTCACACAGCTTGTGATGCAGCAGGTGTTAAAGGTGTGTCACACTCCACAGCAGCATCTCTCTGCTGATACCTGTCATGGTGGCGGCAGAGTCTAGAGGAATGATATTCTTTTGGACCAGCTCCAGGGGCCCCGGCCTGAGAGCAAGCTTCTCATTCAAGTCCTCGGCGAGCCGTGCTCGCTTTACCCTCATCTGGTCCTCCAGAGAGGAGCCGTCTGAGGCCGAGTCTGCACAACACACAGCAGCACCACACCGTCAGCAACAACAACACTAAGGTAGAGAAAAGTGTTTTTTGTATTTTTAGGTTTAGTTTTACTGCAGCTACACATTTAAGTATCAAAAACTGCTGCTGTTAGCACACTGGCAACACCAGTTATACATTTATATGAGATTTTGTAATTGTTTTTCCTCCAGTTTTGCTCTTTTATTAATATATTTTGTTTTTTGCCCCTATTCTGTATTTAGTTTCCTTCTATAAATAACAATCCTTGTAAAATCAATGAGGCTTCTGTCAATGACTGCAGTCAACTAAAATATAAACACATCACTTGTGTTTTTGTGATAAGCCTTTTTTGTGCACATGACAGGTCTATGTCTTTAATTTTGATTAAATTTTATCTAAATATGATCATTGAACTACGGATTCTACATGATTAAACTGAAAATGTACTTTTTTTGTTTTGACCACCATTTGCCTCATGCAGTAACACATCTCCTCCGCTTAGAGTTGTTCATAGTGGCCTGTGGAAAGTTGGTCCACTCCCCTTCAATTACTTTGCAAAGTTAAGGGATTTTGGCTGGAATTGAAATATACATTTCATAAAATGGCATACATGTTGATCCTGAACATTCAAACTTGCTCATTGGGTAATATAGTTGGTGAACATGCAGGCCAATGAAAACTAGAATATGTGCAGTTGACAGGAATTGTGCACAGATCCTTGCAACACAGAGCTGTGCATCATCATGCTATAACATGAAGTGAAGGCAGTGGATGAAAGGCAAGAAAAGAGCCTTAAGATCACATCACAGAATCTCTTTACATTCACAATGGCATCTCTAAAATGTGCCTGTGATAATTATCTGAAGCTAGTGTGTGCTATGCGTGCTAATACCATAACCCCATCAACGTCATGGGACACTATGATCACAATGCTGACATTAACATATCATGAGGTGATATGCGATATCTGCCATTTGCCTGGTCCAGCATAAACCAGGCAAATGGCAGATATCGATTCATCTATGAGGAGGACACCTCTCCAAAAAGCCAGATGCCATCCAAAGTGAGCATCAGCCCACTCAAGTTGATTACAAAGTCAATCTGCATTCAGGTCAAGACCCCTGTGAGGACGTCAGGTTTGCAGCAAAGCTTCCCTGAAACATTTCTTAATAGTTTGTGCAAAAATTCTTTAGCTGTGCTTTCCAACTGTTGCATCAGCTGTCCATGTGGTGAGCTTTAGATGATTTTGCAGGTGAAGAAGCAGGATGTGGAGGTCCTGTCTGATATGGTTACGTGTTGTATGTGGTTGTTGTTTTGGTTGGATATACTGCCAGATTCTTGGAACAAAAACTGGAGACAGTCTACGGTACTAAAATGAATATTGGATTCACTGACAACAGGTCTGGTAGACGTTCCTGCAATCCACAATTTGCACACTCTATAAAAATGTCAACATCTGCAGCAATATGTTGTGTGATAAAACAGCAAATTTAAGAGTGCTCTTTTATTGAGAGCAGCACATGGCACACCTGCCACAACCATGCTGTTTAACCAGCATCACGATATGCCACACCTGGCAGGTGGATGGAATTTTTTGGCAAAGAAGAAGTGCTCACTGACACACATTTCACAAATGTGTGAACTTAAAATGTAAGAGAAATTAGCCTTTTTGTGCGCAGAAAAAAAAAAATCATAAAAAAGAGCTACATCTGTATACTTGTTGAGCTTTGATTCTGAACAGACTGCTCAATATTTTTTTTCCATTTCATCTCATTTAATTTTTCCCCATTTAATCTTTTATCCGAGTTTAATGCTTCTTTATTCAGCTCTAACTTCCAACAAACACTAAACACGACTCTCTTAGCCTTCAATAATCAATATTTCTGTTTTGGATCCGTTCTAATATCTGTTCAGCTGCTCGACTTCCAGTACAGCCAGACACTTTGAATGCTAGAGAAATAAATGGAGTAGCTGTAATTAAAGGGCTGCAGCGGGTGAGATTTTCAAGCTTCCACAGTCTCTCTCTGTTAAATCCAGTATAAATAATCAGGGCCGGAGCTAACCTGGCTTAGCCTAAAATCTGTCCACAGCACTCACAGGACTAAGAGAGCAGCACATCAGCTTGATTATCTGAGAGCAAGAACGAGCAACAGCACTTATTTGGTCAAATATAATTTTAGTTGGATATTTCTGTGGGCTGACATAGGAAGCAGTGCCAAAATAAAAGGAATGATATTGAGTTTTGTGCCGGACAACTCAGGTAGAGTATTACTGTCAGAAGAAAAATGGACCTGAAATGCAATACTTCATACTAAACTTTCAAAAATAATTCAAACATCAAAATTAATGTGCAATATTAAGCATTTTTAATCTCCAGATAAAGCAAATATTTGGCTTAAAGTGTCATTCAAATTAGACTCTTCTAATCCTTGATGAAAGTTAGAGGACGAGGGAGATGAGGAGAGAGTATGTTACTGAGGGACGATAAATGGATGGAGGAAAATAAAGAAGGAGGAAAGAATATTTGTGTGAGAGATAAAAATGAAGGACAAATTTCTGAAGGAAAAAACAGACCTATTAGGAAAGTCAGGAAATAATGGGTTGAAAGATGAAATAGAGGACAATATTTTATTAGAAACTTCAAAATTAGTTGTATGAATGAATATGTGTATGATGCATGCTGAAACTCTAGAACTTCATAAAAAGGAAAGAAAATGAATGGATGGATGGAAGAAATGAGGGAAGAATGCTATGGACTGGAGGTTGAAATAAGGTTAAGTCAGAAAAAAATGTAGGGACAAAAAGAAAAAAGACAAAGTTGAAAAGAAGGAAGCAAGAAATTAATTAAAGGGGAAAATATATAGTAGGTAGAAACTCAGATATAAAGAATGACAGAAGTTCAGATAAAGAAAAAATTTGAAAAGGAGAGAGAGAAGAAAAACAAGGGAAGCAAAAGAGTGTAATAGAATGAATGGAGGACCTTTAAGGAGGGATAAATGAATGTAACGAGGCACTGAAGAAGTGAATGCTCACAGATTGAGGGCAGAGGGGACAGCAGAGGGTCCAGATCTGACAGCCTGGATCCAGTGCCCTTCCTCCCTTCCTCAGAGGGGAAGTGGGGAATGATCAGCTGTCGGTCACGTTGGTGACCCATCGCCGTCCACCAGCAGGATGACATCATCATCTGTTTATACCTCAGAATCTCCCGCCTCACCTGTCACTGACTGGCCTAATTTAAGACCTGATTTGACATCACAGCTCCACACAGAGCTTTAAGTGTGTTTAAACTGTGTAACCAAAATGCCTGAAAAAAAAGTGCTCCACCGTGGCTTCACTGGCCCCCACGGGCACAGTGTAACTCGATCCGGTGAGCCTGAGGCCGGCTTACAGACTTTTAAACATTCTGCAGCCGTGTTAAAACACATGACACACTTTTAAACCTATTGCAGTGCATATACCTGCTGACTGTATCTGTCTAATGTAAACACTGCCCTAAGAGGTAAGACGTATGGTGCTTTAGGCAGGAATGATTCCCTTCATGTTTCTATTCACCGAGGATTAAAGCACCGCTGCTGAGGGAATGAAAATGGGATGTTTTTATGCACAAACGCATGCAGGAAAAAGCACAGTAAACCTGCAGCTACAAGTCTATTATCTTTATGAGGAAATATTAGATTGAACATGTGTGTCTGTCTGTGTGTGTGTGTGTGTGTATTCAGACCTGTAGCCAGCAGGCTGACAGTGTGCTCCTATGCAGGCCACACGCCAGTCAGGCCCGAGAGGCTGGGCTGGATTCTCGAATAGCCTAATAAACACCAGATGTTCCCTGGGTAATATATACACAGACCCTGCGCCGTGTCCATCTCCCCAGCAGGAATAACACAGCCAGGCAGAGCCAGCCAGCACATCTACAGCAGCACAGAGGAGAGGGATGCTGTGACGCCCTGAAAAATTTCCTCTTTTTTTGATGTAAAGACCTGGGAGGGCAAATGACGCTGAGACTATCAAAACATCTTGTGTGTGGGTGTAAGAAAGTGTGCACTAACAAATACAAGTCTTTTAAACCCTCCTCTATCTGCGCCACTGCCTGCAATCAAGAGATAAACAGCCAATTGAAACTTCTTTTTTAAAAAAGAGCTTGCAGCCACGCCGGCAAATTGTGGTTCTCCTTGCTGCCTTATCTGTGACAGACTCCTAGAAACTGATAGGGCCCTTGCCGGGCCTCTGGATTCCGTTCCCCCGCACACTTACCAGCAGTTTATCTGGAGGTTTGAGCCTCTGTGAAATGGCAAACAGTGCCAGAGATATCATTCAACAAATCCCTGGCCTGCAGTCCCAGTCCCCCTGTTGTTCCTGCAGGTGAGCAACCAGGGAAAAAAAAAACAGCACTAAACGCTGCACACTGGCATGGCTCACTGTTCCCATGTCTGCCAAGATGGCAGCATGCAGTGTACAAAATTGATAGGATCTCAGTTTATGAGTGGCTGGTTGCTGTGTAATGTCTCATGATAAACAAACTTTGGCCTCATGAATATTTAAAATTTTATACCGCAAATACAAGCAGAAACATTTGTTTGTGTATGAGCTTTGTAGCAGTGACTGTTGAAGCTGAACAAGATAGCTGCAAACAGTACAGTTCCACCATGACCTGAAGAACATGGGAGGCAATTTATCGCAGCAGTTAGGATTTAAGAGTACACTCAAATACTCAGGTCTCCTTGTTCTCATCACTACATCTTCTGTGACATTAAAACTACAGGGCCCCTGTCATAAATGGCAGCTTGAGCTCCGTGTTGTTGTGTTTGGGCGTGCCTCGGCTTTGATGTGGTGCTCTGCAGGCGCTCTGCTGTAAACACGTAACGTCTCTGTAAATCTGGACCAGCAGCCGCTGATTCTTCTGAGGTGGGGAGCCTCTTTCCAGCATGAGAGCATTCCTCGGCGGTCACTCACAGATCTGTCTGCCCTACTTGCTGGCTGCAGCCACTATCTGTCTGCCTCCCTGCCTGCCGGGTGCAAATATCCACCTGCTTCCTCACCTATGTGTCTGTCACTACCTGAGGATTTATCCATCTCTGGAGTCTGATCTGCTTCTCCTCAGAGCATCTGTCATCTTGATTGTTTTCTTTTCTTCCTACTTCTTTCTCTTTGTCTGTTTTTAATGCTTAACCTGCAGTGCATGTCTCCTATTCAAAGACTGAGTTTCTAAGTTGACCTTAATTCTAACGCACTACGACTCAGGTTACACCGTTTTACAGTGAGGAAAGTTCATCTGTCTGAAAAACTGGGTAAACTAGCAAACTATCCGCTGGTTTCCTCTGCAAGCACTTTGATTCCAAATAATAACAACAGCCACTGATTTCACTGATTGGTTGCCTCTTTGTGCTGATTCCTGTGTTATGCTATTTCTCTGTCTCCATCCATGTTTCTCTCTCTTCTGTTTTTTTTTTTTTTTTTTTTTTACAAGCAGCAGGCATCTGATTTCATCAGCTCATTTCAAAACTGCATTAGATAACCAGAACTCATTCCTATTTTTGTCTTTACTTTTAATGCAACCTGTCAGGATCAATGATCCAATTCATTGTGAAATTGAGGAAATTGTGCTTTTTACAACTGCTTTCCAAGATTTTCAAAATAATACTGATTGAGCCAAAGAAAGTACAATTGAAAGGGCACATTTGAAAAGGCAGTCATTGCTCATATTTCCAACACTGGACAAGATGTTTGAACCTTTACATCCATGTAACTCTCCAAAACACAGCACAAACATTTTTACATTTCACTGTAAGCTATCCAAAAAAATCTCTCTTTATTTTTCACTTAATTGCTAATTCATTGTTTGTGTGTCTAAAGCTGCACTAATCATCAATTTTATATTACCAAGGGAACATATGACAAAAGACCAATGTGCACTACCTGCTCAGCACCAAACACTAAACAGACAATGGTAGTGAGAGGCTGGTGGAAAAAGTGGAGCATTTAGCAGCTAAAGAGCACATACAGCAAAAAACATGGACTCAGTCTCTGTGAGCCATTGTGAAAGTTGTGGTTTTGGCTTTAGCCATTAGCGTCTTAGGCCACTAAAATCTTGGCTAATCCAAAATTAGGCTAAAGGTGGCCCAGGCTTCTTGAGAGAGAGTCCGGTAGTATAATTTACCACATAGTAAGTCAAACTATTGGTTTTATATAATTTCAAGAAAAAATCTCCAGAGAGCACCAACAGCGCCAGAGTTCAGTGACCAGAATTAGCTGACATGACGCCAAACAGACAGCCAGTGGCTAGCTGTCACCATAAACAGCCACACTCTAAACAATGCATAACTTAATTTAAGCCAGTGAATTAAATAAAAGTAAACCCTCTGTACACCTTTCATGAACAGGGAAGCTACAAAGACCAAAACTGTTCTTACGATCAGGCTATAAACATGTTAATTTCTGCTTTGGAGTTGGGCAATTTAAGATTGTGTTTAATGGAGATTGACTTGCTTCTGGAATCAGCCTCAAGTGGCCACCAAGGGTAGAGCAATTTTTGGCACATCTGTTTTGGCTTAGTTATCTATCCCCGAGGTTGCTAAAGAGAAACATATTCCCTCCAGAAAAGGGCTATGAAAAGCTAAAATATTTCATCCAGAAAAACTTCTCCGAATGGATGCTCTCTGTCTGCTGCCTAGCAGTTTGCTAACATGTTAGCTATATGTGAAAGTGAGCATTTGAAGCTGAACTCCTTACTGTGATAGTTTGACACATACACAAGAAATGCCTCTGTACTAGAAGACACACTTCACACTTTAAAGAAACGAAACAAATAATCAAACAAAAAAACACTATTTCCTCTTTAACTATTTAGTATCCATCCAAGATAATAGTTTTTGAATTTGTTGGGTTAAGTTTTAAGAAATCTGTGTATGACACACTCTACCACAATACCACAGAAGCAATAGGATTTGACTGTTGTGCCCAAAACACTGAAAAATTGTTTAAAAAATAGAACAGCAACATTTTAGGATAATATCCCAACTACTCTGCCTTAGGTGCAATAATAAACTGAGGCACTCAAGAGAAAACATTTAGCTTAAACGGCCTGAACTGCTGCACACTGGCTCCTCACAAGACAACATGCTCTTACTTTGAAAGGAGTTTCTTAGCCCACAACAACACACAAGTCACTATCAAAACAGCAATTTGCTCAATTTGTCTCTGTGATTTATTTCTATGACCTATAATACACTTTGGCCTCTAGGTCATAACTGGACACCCAAATTTCAAGTCAATGGCATAACTGCAGTTTTTAATCACACAACAAAACAAAGAAAAACAAATTGTGGACAGTTTCTGTTGAAATTCTTTTTATTTTATTAATAAAAAGAAGATCTAGTGAAAGCTGTTCAAAGCTTGTTTTGCTGTTTACCAAGAGTGACAAAGGCATTCCCAACAACAAGATGATTATTGTAGCTATTAATCTCAAATCTAGGAAAAACACATCCAGAGCTATCAGCATGTTCAGATAACACAACTAGTATTAAAAATGTTTTTATGTCAATAAGGTTATTTCTAATATCCTATTCATCTTATTACTAACTGATCAAAGGATGTTCTGTTTCCTTCTTATTCATTGTGAGTCTCACCCTGCAGTATAAAAGCGTGTAAGTGGAAGTGTGTACAGTGTAGTGCAGTGTGCATATCTGCATGTGCAACAGCTCAGTGTTGTTGGAGGGCGTTACTCACGAGGCATGATGCCTTGGTCTGCCAGCTGCTCTCGTGTCCTCCTCTGCTGAAGTCTTAACTGTAGGACTGAAGTTGGAGGGAGGAGGAGGAGGAGGAGGAGGAGGAGGAGGAGGAGGAGGAGGAGGAGGATGGGAAGATAGATTGAGGGGTAGAGTGAAAAGAAGGGGAAGATGAGGAAAAGATGTAGAGAGACAGGTAAGGGACAGACAAAAAAGTGGGAAGAGGCTGAGAACAAAACCCACTTAACATGCTGTTTCATAATTTTTACTGTTAGATTTCATATAATTTCACTTCACCTGTGGGTTGAAATAAAACAAGCTAATGATAACTATTCGTAGTGGTTTAACAGATGCACATGCACATGCATGTATGTACATATGTATCTGAAAGCATATGGATCCAGAAAACAGAAAAAAAACAACAAAAAAAAAAACAACGCCACTTGCTCACAAATATTTCTGTGAGCAGGATGTAGGGAATGATAAACACAGCTCCTGGCTTTTAAACAGATCTGCTAGGCAGTGTGTGGTCCGCAGCATGTGCGCACGTTCCTGCGTTCTCCGTGTGTGCATGTGTGTGTGTAGAAGTGGTGTAGGTGGGAGTGCGGGGTCATAAACATAGAGCCTCCCCTGCGTCTGTTGGTCTGCTTGTGTCTGTGGCTCTATTGCTTTCTTTGTCTATGTGTGTTTTTCCTCCTCGCTTTTATCTAAAGGTCTCTTGGTGAGACCCTGGATCTGACACACAAGTATGAAATGTTCCTCCTTTTCCGCAGGGCCCTAATCCCGCTCTGCTTGTCATCGTTACTGTTAATTATCTCCATCAGGTGGTTCATATTCGTGCAGACTGGGCCACGTTTAAACCTCTCAGCTCTGAAGTAATCACATTTTGAGCGGTTTGACTGAACATCAGTGAGCTCGGGTGCCACATCCTAGTGTTCTTCTGGGAGAGCACCTTCATTATGTAACACCAGGCACTTCCCTTCATCTGACATCTGCTTTAGTTTACAGTGAGGGGGTCATGACCTGCTGGTCGCAACATCACAGAGAGCAAACGCAGGCATTAGTTGCTGACTGAAAGCTGAACAAAACATGTAACTGATACAACCTCTGACAAGGAAAGTTTTTTGTCATCCTCTAAAATAACGAGCACGCATCCATGTTCGCAGGCAGGCTTTGTCTCTGCTGTCAAAGAAAAGCCAAGGTGACAAACGGAATGTAGCTGTTAGTTTTATTAACTTCTGAGGATTTTTTTTTTTTAATTTGAATTTGTTTTCACTGCTTTGTATTATGTTTGCTGTAATGGTTATTTATAATAATAATTAAAAATATACATATAATAAGAAGCAGCTGCTATATAAATGGCATTATCTTCAATTTAAGTTTGCTTACAGATGCTAACATTTATAGCTGACACTTACAAAGCTAACCCAAACCATTTTGAAATTGACCACTATTTGCATTAATTAAGTCTAACTGTGGAAGCTTAACCCTGTCACTTGAAGCTATATTGTGGATCTGGCATTGCTCCCGTCATTTTTAATGGTGTCTCCACTGCCTTACTTATGGTGACAGGCTACCATTACAGCAAGGCAGTAGCATTTTAAGACAGCTAACACCTTTACTGATGTACAAGTTTGTCTCTTCTGTCATGGATAAAGCAAGGTGACAATGGAATGCAACTGTTAGTGTTAGTTAATTCTGCCGACCTCTTTGATTTGAACTGAAGGAATGGCTGTTTACTGAAAGGAATCAATAATTCTGTCTGGCAAAGCGGCACGGGGGTAATATAATCTGCTCTTTGCCGTAAGGACAGACACTTTTAAAGAAAACAATTTAGCAACTTTGCACCAACACATAATTTGTTTTGTTTTATTCTAACACAACCCACATAGCCAAATTCCAAGCTATGCTGTGGGACTGGTGTTACTCCTTTCATTTGTGTAGCTTCCAATAAGCTAATATGACAAGGTGAAGTTACGGTGAGGCACCTTAGTTTTATCCATACATGCAGCCTTAGTCCCTTTGATCGAGGGGAGATATGGAATATTACTATTAGCTCATTTGCAGATCTTCTTTGATTTTAAATCAAGATACATCTGTTTTCTGAAAGAAAGAGTAATTCTGCCTTGCAGAGCCCAACAGCTGCAAGACAACCCCTCTTTTGAAAAGATGTTTATAACTTTACCTTAACATGTAGTTTCTTTTATTCAATTCTAACACAACCCATGCAGGCATACCCAAACTATGTTGTAGACCTCGTGCTGCTAAGGTCACGTGACAAGCTAACATTACACTGGAGCAGCTGATAGCCAGCTTAATTTTATCTATACAGCTTTTGTCTTTTCAGCCAAGGTAACATATCAAATGTAACTGTAAGCCAATCCTGCAGAGCTCTTTGATTTTAACTTAGCAGACGGCTCTTTGCTGCTCTGTGTTTACTGAGAGGTTATCAATAATTCTGCCTGGAAAAGCACAAGCACTATCTGCTCTCTCTTAAAAATCTTCTCAAAAGACCGGAGGGTTGTCTGTTCTGATTGCAGAGAGTACATGATATAGCAAGAGGACCACAGCCAGGCTGCGTAATCACAGATCACTGAACCATACAATACTCGGCCTCTCTCTCTGTTGACTTTGAAACCGAAGACATTTGTTTTAACTTGGGCTTCTTTGACAACAAAGGACATACAAATCCTCAGCCACATTTACAAGTTTTCAGATTTATAGTGTAAATAAATGATCGTTTGGCCTGGTTTGCACTTGTGAAGTGGTGATAATTACACAGGCCAGCGTAGTGATATTCTGATTTATCGTCCTCTTGCGCCTCACACATTCACAATAACAATAACACCACACTTTTACACTTAAACCCCAACATCTTAATGAAAGCAACTGGTTGCATTTGTTACATGAATTTTCTTGAAGTTTCCCTCAGCTCTTGCAGGAATGTGTTCGCGACAGATGTATGAGCGCGACTGTATAACATCTAATAAACAGGTATCCCCAAATGAAGTATTAGGTTTATTTTAGTCTAATACCTCTGCATAAAGTGAAAATCCACCATAAAACAGAACTTGCATATTCCATTCCCTTGGTCTTGGACAGTTAGAGGCAGATTTGTGAACGTGAGCCAGATGCAGTTGAGCCAGCGCTCCACCATAAAGATACAGTTTCTGAGCTGCTACATTGACAGTGACTTATAGTCAACAGAGGGATAGTAGGGTGATACGGAAAAAAAAACAACATTTGCGTGCCAACCCATTCCAAAGGCAAGTGCTTCTTTATCTGGTGCCAGAGTGCCATTCACTGTCAGAGGAGGGTGTCTACGTTTTATCTTTCATATTATAACTTATTGACAGTCATGTCAGGAACATTAGTAAGGATATACAACCCGGAATCCAAAGTAGTTGGGATACTGCATAATGTAAATAAAAACAGAGTACAACCATTTGCTTGTTTAACTGTGTTTACCAACACTGGTTTAACAAAGTGTTCCAAGGCACATGTAGTAATATCCTTTCTACAATAATGTTTCACGAAGTAACGGAACTTTGTGAAAGACTAAACCTGTTAAAGATGATGCTCCTTTTATCTTGCTGGGTTTATACTATTACAAATGAACTTGTTAACCTGTGGAATGTTCCAAACAGGTGTTTTTAAACATTTTAAATCTTTCCCAGTCTTTTGTTGCTTCTGTCCTTACTTGTTTAAAACTTTTTCCTATCATTAAAGCCATACAAAGATCACTGAAGTTACAGTGCAACAGTTACAATACAAAAGGTGGAAAGTAATGCAGTGAGAGAGATAGTAGAAATTAAAGCTACCATAAGATAAAATAAGTAAGATAAATAAAATAAGGCTAACATAGAATAAATAAGGCAATATTAAATGCAATGAAATGTAAAGCACAAACAGCTAACTAACATAAAATAGAATATAATTAGTAGCTAAATGCAACAAATGCAGGTTGAATAAAAAAGTACAGTCTCAATTAAATGAGTACACGCTAATAAAGTGATAAAGTGATGGATGTGATAAGTATTGTAAAACATTCAATATCGTTCTTTGTACTGTTTTTTTTAAAAAATTTTAACTAAATATATGGCATTAGTAAATGCTTACATTCTGTTTTATGAATGTGTTACACAGTGTCACATTTGTTATGGGGTTACAGAATGCGTGGATCAGGAAAGTAACACTTTTTAAGAGTTTAATTTATATTCTACACACAAAATGAGAGACTTAACAATCACAGCTGATTAAATGTTAAAAAAAATAGTTTGGACCAGATTGAACTAACGTTATTTCTGCCCTTGACTATGACGTGAGTTCTATTCCTCATTTGAGTGATAAGCTAACATGAATAGCTACTTTTACTGCAAAGTGGTTGCATTTTAAGTCAGCAGCCTTGAAGTTATTCATAAATTTCCTTCACATTGTTCAGTTCTAAAGGCCTTCTCTGACAGAATCACTTCTCATATGACCTGGTTGTATGATGATTTTTCATCTAACTACTTTTCTACAACAGCTTTTATGGAGCGTTTAATGATGGGACACAGTAATTACAAAGATTCTCACAGGGCTCGCTGAGTTCAGACCTTGTTGTACTTGCTATTATGCATGTGACTCATTAACTGATCACAGATCAGTCTAATAAACTAAAGAAAAAACAAGCAGATTGTTTAACCACTGCAAAACAGCAGACTATAGATAAATTAGCAATATTACAAAAAAAAAGAAATATATTCAGTTTTTTCCATTAAGTAGTTAGTTCTTCTCAGGTGAAAACACTCAAGATCCTTGTCTTCAATAAATTCTGAATTGGGTGTGGAAGCTGATACAAAACAGGTGTTTTGAGGACAGCAGCTGTGTGGCACTGATTTATTATTCAACATATTGTTGACACCTTGTAGTATTGATATAACACATTTGACGCCTCTGCCATGCACCTATTTGCTTTACTTATGTGATGTACATATTTTTATTGAGATGTACATATTTTTATTGAACCTTTTTTTGCAATTGGATGCTGGTACCAAGCACATTTCACTCCGCATTTTACTGTGTATAATTGTGTATGTGACAAATAAAGAGTTGATTGATTGATTGATTGCTACTATGTAATGGCAGTGAGCATACAAGTACAGGTCGCAGCCCTATGAGCTGTTAATCAAGGCGGCATGAGAACAAATCACTAACATATACACTCAGAAAACATTTGACGGCCCGCCGGGAGCACTTAAATGAGATCTTTATCTCTCCTTTTAGCTTCAACCATGCAGCAGCGGTTCCCATGGCTTTGATAATGTAGTTCGAGCGTGGTCCAAAGGAGCAACAATTGTTGGTTTTCATAGGGCGAGAATGTAAGTCAAGCTGCCGCAGCTTAAAGAAAGCCATAAATCCTGGACAACCTGGTTGTCTTAGACTCCCCCTGTCATCGGCCGTTATCACATAGAGAATTACGGGCAGTTTTACTTCTCTTACGCTCAATATTTCACTCATGCACTCATAAATTCACTCAACCAGCCATGTCAGTTGTACCTTTTATCACCCAACATTAATCCCTTTAACTGTAACATCTAGCAGACTTGTAGGAAGATGACCTTTATGTGAAGACAGTATCTCTACATTTGTGCCATATTAAGCAGATGGAGCATGTGGGTCAGAGCTGCACAGAACCGTGTTACCACCTAACGTGAAGAGCCTCCTGCTGGTTTTGAACACAGCCATCCACCCTCCAATGCTCCCCGGAGCACTGGGGGTCATTTCCCACTCTGCCGATCTGCTCTTAACAACACAGAGGAAAAGCATAATTTACCCTGCAGTTTCTGGTAAGCAATTACTGCTCCCAAGCAAAATGCAAGGACTGATCCCAGGCCAGCCAGCAGTCCCTGCATTCACAGCAGTGTCAAGCACTGCTTTTGGAGGCAATCATGTACCTCAAGCTGTATAGACTGGAGAGAAGAATTTGAGCTCTGTCGTTGCCACTATCAGTTATATTTTCCTCAGGGAGGTGGCAGTGTTGGTCAGACTACACACACACTGTAGTAGTACAGCGCACACACACCCTTGCTCAGACTCTTCGAAAGTATCTTCAAAATAAAGACAGTTACTGAGAAAGTGTCTGTCAGGGGGAGTGGGAGTGTGTGTGTAAGAGAAAGTGACAGAATTAGATAGACTGTGTGTGTGTGGGTGTGTGTCTATGTGTGAGAGAGGGAGATAGATGAATACAAAGCCCCAACAGCTGCTGTGTGTTAAGGGCAGTTTAAATCAGTGCTGTAGTTCATACCCTTCCTCCCTCTTTGATATGACCAGGTACACACTCACACACAGACGCACACATACACAAGTATCATCAGCCATATACAGCCATGTTAAGATAACCAATGACCTCTCTCCAGTGCCTAATCCCCCTTTATCAGTGTCCACAGAGTGTGAGTGTCTCACTGGCTTGCCTCAGCAGCAGGTTGGCGGCAGGCACAGAGCAAGTGCACTAACCTGCCCGAAACATCACCCTCACATGTCGTACTTTTTTTTTTTTTTTTTTACGAGGAGGCAGATGAACATCAAAGAACACGCCTAACCATAAATCCATCATGCCCTGACAGAGCATGTTGTTAGGGCTCAGCACTGTGGGGGATTCCTGACTTATGCTGACCTCCCTCTGGTATTCTTCGAACAGTCACATGCCCGCAGTATATTACACACACCTGTCACTTTGCTGGTGTTAGTGAAGAGCACATCATGAGTGTCCACACAACTCATCCGTGAAGACAGCTGAATGACATAATGTACACAGGATCGCCTATAAATGCCAAGTGTTGACAGACAAACTGTTTGCGAGGCTCTTGAGAATAAACACAGCTGTACGGAGAAACTGTTCACTAATCAACTTGACAGTGCATACACAGATTCAGAAAAGTGAAAAGAAGTCACGTGTCAATTATCATTTGGCTTACCTGATCTAAACTTGCTTCGTATCAGTATGGAGTGTTCAGAGCCCAGAAGAGTCATAATGCTTACAGTACAGTTCCAGTGTTCAAGAGTTGCAAAATAAAGTCACACACACTTCGGCCCCCCTGGCCACCTCTGGACGCCAGACTGAGATGAAATGGAGCTGACCCAGCTTTCCTCATCAACAGCTCTAAAAGAAAACTAGTGTAAAGAAAAAAAAATCATGCACACAGAAACACACACACTGGCTTTCTTGAATCTCTCTCAGCCAGTGTGCACACTAACAGCAACCCTCTGCTCTCTGTGCGCCTCTCTCTTCCTGCCTCCTCTTCTCTGCTCTCTCTCCCCCAGAGGCTGATGTGGGAGTGTGTGAGTCTGGGCCCAGTGAAGCTTTGGTCCCATCTAGCTGAGAACTCTGAGCAGAGCCAGGGACGGCACACAGAGATATGCCCTGCTCAGGGGAGGAGTTAACCGGCCAGGGTTTCCTCTAAGCTCCGCCTGTCAGAGCCCGGAGGCTGGACAGGGCTTGGTTGATGACTTCTTCCTTCCTTGCCACCAGTGTAAATATATCTGCCTATCAGCCCTGCTGACTGTCATTAGAGAGAAGAGAGGGAGAGCTAGATAGGGAGGGAAAGATCAAGATAGAGACTCAGACGCTGATAGTGGAGCAGCAGTACAGCCAGGAGGGAGAAAGTGGGAAAAGCAGGGTTGGCACTAAGTTTCACTTTTTGCCTTGTGACAACAGGTGAAAAATGATCTGTAGACGTCTTAATGCTTTTAATTTCATATATAATGTGTCTTATGAGCTAAAAATGTGCTCCTGATACTGTGTACTGAAAGTTTTTTCCATGCTGTGCCAACATATTCCACCAACTTCACGTGGCCATTAATGTGAATTCATTCTGACTTTATGTCTTGAATTATTAGTACAAGGCGTTGTAACATTTGAGTAAAAGTGTTTAAGTATCAGAAGCTGCAAAGACTCTAAGGCTCTCAAGTTTTCTGATCTTAGGAAAAATGAACTTAAGATGCTGTTAGCTTTATTTTGGTAAATTTCTCTATTTCAAGCTGCACTAATCAGCTCCTTTATATAAGCAATAAGTGGAATCATGATATGTAATGTGAAAGTTGTTTCTGGCATTGGTGGCTGTGCAGATGCTGCAGTCTCCTCAGATTTAGAATTTTAAAAGCTTTCCACATTTTGTTTCAGCTTTGGTACAATGCAACTTTGATGTTTTGGTTCAGCCTCAATCTTTTTTTCTCTAGCAGCAGCAGCAGGCAGCAGTTTTCTGCTTAGCACCAAACAACAGAGATAAAGTTAGAAAGTAAGCTGGTAAACACAAGAGGCATTTAGCAAGATTCAAGATTCAAGAAGCTTTATTTATCCCGAGGGAAATTGCTGTGCAACAGTTGCAATACAAAAGGTGGAAAGTAATATAGTGTGGAAGATAATAAATAAGGCTAACATAGAATAAATAAGGCAAAACTAAATGCAATGAAATGTAAAATACAATATAACCAGTAGCTAAATGCAACAAAATGCAGGTTGAATTAAAAAAAAAAAAAAAAAAAAAGCAGCTTCTCTCTACTAAAGGAAAAAATATGTAAAAATAAGGGGAGGCATCATATCACTAGAGTAACCATTAACTTCTTCTCACTGTTCTCTTTGCTGTGGCTAGTAGCTGCTGTTAGCTTTGAGGCTCAGCCATGCAACTAGTGATCCAATATAAGTTAACTAGTTGCTTAGGGAGTGTTGGTGTTTACTCTGTGGCAATGGAACTGGGCTCAGAAGCCTTCCTGCGAACACAGACTAGTACTGAACACTGCCTCCAAGACTGACTGAGGCCTGGGACGTGTTGAAACAGGGATTAAAGTACCAAAGTGATTTAGAGCAAAGACATTGCAGGAGGGGGCAGGAAAGGTGTATAAAGGAAGAGGAGAGAAAGGTTGGCCTTCACCAATAGGAATTTTCAAATTTAACTCAGTACTTAAGGTGACTCAGTTAGTTGGTCATTGTTGGACCAGTGGAAAGGCAAACCATTAAAGTTTTGATGAGTTTTAATTTCATTTGTTTCTGTCACATGTGAGTTAAGTGTGCTGTATGATGTAAGACAAGATGAGTCAGGGCCAGCTGGTCAGTGTGCTAACTTCAGTAGTTACCTAAGCAAAACTGTAACTTCATAGTTTGCTCATGATGTTAGTCAATTTTTTTTTAGTGCTTTGAGCATAAATTCTGGCCTTGTGTTACACATCACTTCTTTGAAAAACCCCAAACACTTCCTACCACCAATGCATCAATTAAATCATTGCAGCTCCAAATGAAAGTGGACCAAAATGCAAAGCACTAATGGAGGGAACACTGAAAAAAGCCTTTGTAGAAAAAAAAAAGCTGATACTGAGCAAAACAACCATAAAGAAAAAAAAGAACTTAACAAAACTCAAATTAAAACAGCAAACTATGAAAGAGGCAGGACAAAGATGAGGACACAGAAACCAGGGAACATGTGCAAAACCAAGAAAACAGAGACAGAGCCAGGGATAAACAAAGGAGAGACAGGGACAGGGACAGACAACAGACAATCTTACAAAGGGAAGACACAGATACTAAATACACACTGGGAGGAACGAGACACAGGTGGGGCAATCAGCACAGGTGAGACACATCAGGGCAGGTAATCACAAGAGGAGGAAAACTTGACAGACATGGTTAGACAAAAGACATAAGACAAGGGTTAATAAAATAAAACAGGGAAGGACTAAAACCAAAACTTCTACTAAAACTACAAATCAAGACAAACATCATACATTTTTAACACTTCCCAACCCTATTGGAGAGTGTACAGCATATGTTATGATTTTCTCTAATGTTCATCCTTTTCATACATAACCAGTTTGTACCATCATCAACAACACTTTTCATTTCCATTGTGTAATATTTTCTTTTTCCATAGGCTTTAGAAACACATGTATTTAAAGTGCTTCATGCAAGGAAACAAATAAAAATTGGAAAAAAAATACAAGTGAGAAATATAATTAATCACAATATGAAATATTAGAATTCACAATCAAGTGTGCTTCTGTAAATGTTGTGTCTGTTGAAATAGAGTATACAGAGGGCTTTTTATGGGAGAGAAATGGCAACAGCAGTGCTTCTATTGATAAATGTTGTTTTATGAAAATGACTAAATTCACTAATGAAAGCTGCCCTGTTTATGAAACCATTTTTCTGTGTTTATTCCTGTAAACTGGATGTGTTCCTATACTTTTATTTATCGATGCAAACTATGATGAGTCAGTAGAGTGCAGTCAGTTTACCAGCAGTATTTTAGCAGGAAGTTTATCTTATCAGAACCATGATAGTAGATTCTCCAGACTGTATTCAGCAAAGCATCCCTCCAGCATCCTCCAGCTCCCACATACCAGACAGACATTTGTCAGAGCTGAACTCAGTCTTTTGCCCAATCACCTCAGAGGGCGGTGTAAAGCCCACTGCAAGTCCATCACAGTGCATCCTAAACATCCATCAGCACAGGACGTCAGCTGGACACGTCAAGGCTTTCTGGCAGTTGTTCATTCCCAAGCTGGATTTGAACATACAACCCCTGGCAAAAATTATGGAATCACCACTCTTGGAGGATGTTCATTCAGTTGTTAAATTTTGTAGAAAAAAGGCAGATCACAGACATGACACAAAACTAAAGTCATTTCAAATGGCAATGTTCTTGCTTTAAGAAACACTAAAAGAAATCAAGAAAAAAAATGTGGTAGTCAGTAACAATTACTTTTTTAGACCAAGCAGAG
>JAQMCX010000034.1:3178084-3220665 GCA_029814765.1 Acanthurus leucopareius
AATTGTCAATTTTGTACTCCTATTCATGACACAGGAACAGATTACATCTGTCCCGCGAGGTGGTCCACACGGTGACGTGCATCGTGGCCTCTGATGCGCAGCCACTTGGCCTCTGTGCTCTCCCAGTTGCTGTAAAAGTTACAGCGGCTCTGGCCGCTTCGCCACTGGGTCTTTCCAGCACACCGTGGCCGCGGTGCCGGGGATCAGTCAGCCCATTCTCAGTTCGGCATTACATGCAGTGTCTTCCAGTCTAGTCCGACATGCAAATGAGCACATAATATTTCCATCAACACCCTACAGCCTGCTAGAAAAGAAACGAGGTTTCTTGTCAAAATGTGGATTCCCTGGGGATTAACCATGTGCCTTCTTTGCTCTGACAACTGTTTTGGCCCTTACATCATTGAACCATTTTTTAAATTGGGCAGCGGTTCTCAGAATATCTGGGCAAATCTGATTGACAATATAAGTAACTTCCTCCCGGGCTGTTTTTGCATCATCAGCCCGTGGAGGTCTGTTCACATTACCATATATTCTGGCACTGCGAGCTTGGACCTCCCGGACCAGCACATCACTTTCCTCCTGGGAGAAGTTTGGTAGCCTGGAGCTGCTGCTGTCTTCATCCATGGTCGTGGTGAGGTGAAATTAGCACTGTGCTTGGCCCGCAGCGCATTTAAAGGCAAGGAGAGGCGTTCATTTGATTGGTGAAGATTACACTCAGCTGTGTTTAACCTGCTCACGCTTTCTCTCCTCCCTCTTTGCCACTTGCGCCAGTGGGAGGGATGGAGGCATGGGTGCACCATGCTGCGCCAGACTGCGCCTTGCACGAAAATTGCAAAATGCGCTGGCCACACCCCATTGGCGCGGCGCTGGGCAGGTGCGCCTCGCCTGCACCTGGTCTACGAAATTAGAGCCCAACAACTAATCCTAACCTTAAAGCCCCATTATGTTTGCCAGTTACTGCGCTGTGTAACTTGGAGGAGCAGATAGGAAAATGTATTATTCTTTGTGCAAAACTTTATGGCACTCTGTTTCATGGACTGAAATTGACACTGGATCATATGTTGTAGAGAAAGAATGCTTTCTAGTTTTGTCTCTGATATTCTTCAGCTGTTTTGCAGTTTATGGAGTTTTGTAATGTGTAGCTACAGTAGCTGCTCAATGGCTCCATTGGTTGTGCAGCTAGCTGGTTGCTCTGGGCTCTAGGAGTGCTTTTGGCTACCTCACATCACAGGAGCTTTGGGCTGCCATGAGGCCAAGGTGGACAGCAAACCCGGCAACACAAACATCCTCAGCAGCCTGAGGACATTGGAAGGACATATTGAATGGACATTTGACATTGGAAAAGATAGAAAAGAGGATGTTAATAGAGGAAAAAGAGAGAGTGACAAAGCAGAAAGCTGGGACAAAAGTACTGTTGGACTGGCTTTTGGTTGTAGGCTGGAGCCTAATAAAACAGGAGGGGAGGAGACAGAGGAAGATGCTGATGAAGAGCAACTGAGCAAGCCGCTAGGGCAGGAGTTATGTCTGAGTCTTATCTTGAACACATTATTTCAGCATCAGTCCTTTTTACAACGATACTACCAACACAATCATATTAAAGATCGTTTCGCAAGATTTGTGTTTAAAACTAGTCAGCTATTGGAGACAGCAATTTCAACTAATCCATCCATTTTTAGCTTATTTGCTGGTTAAGTGAGATGACTAAGATCTTCTGATAAAAGCTGTCATTTTAGGCAGCAAATCAGACATTCTCTAGCTAAAAATGAAAAATCTGCTTTTGTCAACCTCTGTCTAAAAACCACAGACATGTTTCAATGTGACTTTTAAATTTTGAAGCTCAGTGTTCCACGATTATTGTTGTAACTACAAATGTACCATAACAGAATGAGGGACTGGGCTTAGTAAATGGTTGGTTGCCATTTGACTTTGACTTATCAAAAAAAAATCATTTCATCATGCAGATTATTTGTTTGATGTATTTTGCATCACTGTTAAAGTGAACTTGAAGCTGTGTTTTTGTAAGCTATCAAGTTTTATTTTGCTCCACTGTAAAAACCCCCCAAAAAAACTAGCAAGCCATTGAGGTGATGCGTGATTAGATGGAAGTTGGATTTGTCAGCAGAGTGACTTGAGAGTGATTCAGTCCTTTATCAGCACCCAATCAGTCTTATCAGAAAACTGAGGAGTTTCTCACGACACAAGAGGGCTGGCTCTGAACAAAAAGACGAGAGAGGAAAGTGGAGATCATGGAATGCAAACAGAGTGAGTGAAATATAAAGCATATAAGAGGACAGGGAGAGGGAAAGAGGGCATGGTGAAGGAACCCATTCGGAGGAGCAAGAAATATACTGTGAGAGCAGAGAGGAGGTGAAGGAGGATGGGAAAGGGAGAATGAGACGTGGACGCAGCCAGACGTGGAGTCAGGTTCAGCACTTCCCTTCTGCCTCCGAGTTGTGGTTTATAATGAAGAAGTTCCAGCGGGAGTGAGCCGAATCCAAACCATAAGTGACAGAAAGACAAACCCGAGCCAACAGCCTCCCTTCCTGTCTCCACTTCTATCCCTCCTTTGTGCTCTCTCTCTCCATTTATCTTGTCTGTAGCTCGGTCACCTTCACTCTCTGCTCTCTCTCCTCAGACCTCTACGGGCCCATGGGTCCGAGCAGCAATGTCTGCCGCCGGCCTGGAAATGTTAGTGGGTTTGAGAGACGGCAGCGCTGCAGCCAATCCAAATGGAATCTCGTAACACAACAAGAGCACAAGGGAGATAGACTGTCTGCACATCATGTAAAAAACCGAAAACACAGAGGGAGACGCTGTTTTGTGTTTTTGTGGTTGTTTAGATTTCGGCAATTGACTTTGCCTCCACTGCAGTCAGCAGGTGCTGGCGGGTGGCCACAGAAGCATGGGTAGGATGGAGGGGTGGGAGGGCTGTGTCTGTGAGGCTTCAATACAGAGACGGGCCTGCATCACCACAGCTTAACTCTAACTCCTGCCTATTACCAAGGGCTATGGGATGGCTTTATGTGGTATTCCCGTAACTTCACTATCAGAAATTTAATAACTCAAAGTCTACTTTGTTGTTGTTAATGTGTGTGTCCGTGACTAACGGGCCAGATGAAAGGCACATCAAGAGGAACAACCATCCATGCCAAGCAAATGTCTTTCATCATGCAAACCGAGTTATAAAGAGGAACCACTTAAGTAAAAATTTGTGACATTGCAATAGAATGACACAATATTAGTCGAAAACACTCCAGCACAAGCCTTATGGATCAAACTGTGGTTTGCCACGGGTCTGGGATGATCAGCCAACTTTATGGTACAGCAGCACTGCCTTAAGCGAACCAGTGTATCAGTAAATCAGTGTCTTTAACTTTGCAGAACTGAGTGACACTGAGAAGATAATTCATGAGTCAGAAGGTCTGGTTTATTCATCAAAGTGTGCCTCGAGTAACAACTAACTATAGCCAACAAACCAGTCATTTGGAGAAAAAAAGTACAGTACTTTGCTCAAAACACAGAGGAGAAGTAGAAAATTTCTGAAAATGGAAAATACTCATGTGAGATACAAATAAGTACTTTAGTTAATGTTGCTAGTTACCTCTGCTATACCAAAATGAGCTGATGATTGCTAATACAGATAGAAACGTACCCTCACTGTTTTAGAACTCCTATTCTTTTATATGAGAGACAAAAAATTGACACACTCTTAATCCATTCATTTCTACACACGCATATTTGCTGTGCTGTTTAAAACCTGTGAGCATGCAGGTAAAAAATGATTTCAACCTGCACACCTTGGTCCCAAAAACATGCATAGTTCCACGGACTGACATACCAAATGATGGCATCTCTTGACAGCCCAAAATAACATACATGTAGTGACTACTTCATATGCTTTGTAGATAAAGGTAGTGAAAACTGAGCAAAAAACATCTCAGGGATTTACATTCTTTTTTTTTTTTTTAATATTATTTTTTCTGGCTTTTTGGCCTTTATTTTGATAGGACAGTGTTGAAACAGGGAGAGAGAGAGGGGGTAGTGACCTGCAGCAAAGGGTCAGAGCCGGAATCGATCTCACAACTGCTGCGTGGAGGACTGAGCCTTCCGTATATGGGCCGCGCGCGCAACTGAGCGAGCTAAACAGCAGCCCGGGATTCACATTCTTTAAAAAAATGGTGCATTAGATCAGCATCTCCCCCACATGACCACTGTGGCATCACTGTACAACTCATAGAAGCCATAAAGGAAAGACCCAATGGTGAAAATATTTAGCTATCTGGATCTCCTGAGCTGGTCCAGCACTTCCAAATGGCCTGGCTGAAATGGCCTGTCATCCAGCACATTCTTTCTCTCAATGAGGACCGAGTGGAGCCATGTTTTTGTTGTTATGACCCCCCCCCCCCCCACCACCCAGACGTCTATTTGACAGAGTAAAACATGCTGCTCCAGACGCTGATGCCGGGTCAGATCTGTGTTCTCGCATAAAAAACAGTTTTGTAGTGGTTCCACTGCTGTGTAATCTGATCTGGGTACAGCGTTTGAGTTGGTTGACAGACAGAGAGCAGAGACGGGGGTCGCCACGGGCCACAGACTGATCCCTGGGTACAAAGCTGGTATCTGCTGGGCTGGACTCCACTTGACCCCGCAGGACCGGAGGCTTATTTATAGGACTACATCTGTGTATGTGTGTAGATGTGTGTTTGTCTGCCCATGTGTGCACGTGTGTCCTATGTGTTTGCACACTCGCTCAGAGGGGAGTTCGTCTTATCAGCACCATGGAGCATTCATCAGGGGTGACATTTTTCTGCCATTCCACGTTCAAATCAAACACATGGTTACATGTGCTATCTCCACTCTGTGGGATGTTGAGAGGCCTGACTTATGCGACCTGACAGTAAGAAATTACACTATCGTCACGCCGACCCATTGATTCGGTACGTTGCCTTTTTTATTATTTTTCCTGTTATAGGTGATTTGGTCAGACAAACCTTTCTTTCTTCCTCACCCGATTCTGAAAGCTGAAACAACAAAGGGGCACCAACAGCTACATGGTCCTGCTTGCTTTTAACACCCCAGGGACGCTCAGTGGGTCATGATCGAATGTTGTTCTAGGGTTCTGAAAGGGGTTGTATATGTATATGTATGTGTTTCTTGCGGTCTTTTTTCCTATCATTGTGGTCTGTGTATGTGTATGTGTATGTGTGTGTTTGTGTGTGTGTGTGTGTGTGTGAGTGTGTGTGTGTGTATGTTAACCCAAGCACACCTTTCCAGGCTCTGTGGGTTTGGAAACTTGTAGAACTGTCGTGATTGAGAGTAATAGGATAAAGCAAAGCTGATGCTGTTGACTTAGCTAACAGGATTGTGAACTGTGGAAAACTATTGTCTTTACCTCATTGGTTATGGCAATTTTCATTCCCTGGAGGCAGCCTGGTTCCAGGTGGGATGGGCGGTCTACTGGGACAAACCACAATGAAACAGAACTTTGAAAGAAAGAGGCAAAGTCCACTTATTGGCTTTTTAAAAAAGTTTTTAGGCACATGTCCTCAACAGATGGAGTTTGCACAGTTGTCACTGTCATTGGGAATTTTGGTTAAACAAATAGGATTTAACTCTTTCAAAAAAAAGTGTAATCCTGAACATAAAGATGATCTATTGGAATAATGACAAAACTTTGGGTAGGTACCTGTCATTTGAACACCAAAGCATGTAAAGGTTCAATAATGCTAGAATTGACTTTAAAGGGAACCAGGTTTGCCCCATTAGGATCATTAAGGGTAACACAAAGCTAAAACTTACCATCATTTTCATTGTGAAGTTGATATACTGAAGCTCCAATTTTCTGATCTGCTATTTATTGGATTATATCAAATTAAAAGCATGCAGTTTTTCAAAATAACAAGACCAAAGTGCAAAAGAACATATCTAATTAAGTTTTGACAGCATTCAGGTTAGGTAGCTCCAGTAGTAATCTAAGCAGTTTCAAAGTTTCTCTTTTGCAATTTCGAAGAAGGAAACAATTATGACTTTCACAATAAAATGCAATTACTGTAAAGCACATTTAATATGTAATGAGCTAGTATCTGTAGTGGCTTATTACACTGTCCAGCTAGATCAACACAGCAAATGAATTCAGCACAGCAGAAAACAACCAGCCTCCTACTGTGATGTTGCTGTTTCAGTGACAGACTGGTAATTAAAATCAACCTATGATTGCTGTGGCACTAAAATGAAGCCTGTGACCTGCCATGACCAAACTAAGGTAACTGACTGATACCCTGAATCATTTAATGAGGAAACTCTAATGAGGAAAGGCCCAGGTCTGTCTGACACATGATTACTGGCTAGTTCATTAGGTGTAATCAGTGCAATGGACAAGGGCTCAGAAACTTTCAGGGACTCATTAAGGATGGTAATTATCACTGCTATGTTATTATAGGTCATATGAACTGTGTCGCCCAGCCTTTAAAGCAACCATTAGAGCATCAAAACCGGCCCTATTATGAATATGATAATTCTCCTACTGTGTGTATTACACTAACAGTTTTTTATGCTTTGTATGTTCCTGCACCTTTGGAAGATCCAAAAAAATATTTGCATCAGGGCCAATGAAAATTAAATTCCACTGCTGTACCTGATCCACAATAAGTCAGTGTTGGCGCCAACAGTGATCAGATCAGATCAATCCATCCCTATAAATTGTAACCTAACTTTAATACTCGTGTGTGCTCATGTGATGATGGCCGATAAAACTCCTTTCATTGTGGAAGATGTCAAGATGAGTTTAGAGTTAGTGAGTAGACCTTGAGCTAAAGTTTTTTTGTTAACTTACTGTTTTCAACGTCAAGAGCCAACTTTTAAATCAAGATAAAAAAAGATGTCACGTTGCCTCAGCAGTGTGAAACGTGTTCCTTCACAGGAAACACACCGTTACAACCAAGGACGGAATCTGGACTCATTCATGGCACTTCCCAGCTCTGTCCACTGACTTTATGAGATCCAAAGAAGTGTCTTTTAGCCCAACTGAGCTTTATTTCATTGCAGCAAGACAGCTTTGAAACACAAAATGCTCCCATATCCTGAAATAATCACCAAGTGTACGGTCACAGTGTCCACATTGTTTGCTCAGGACACTGTCTATGGATTTATTCTGTGGAAATAACAGTATTTCTAATACAAATGACTCTAAATGTCACACAGATTAGAGAGGAGAGGGTTGGATCGTTGCTCATTTGCTATTGTAAATTCAAAATCAGCTACAGAATGAAATTATCCATTCAAGAAATTGTCCTCAAGTAGTTTAACTGTCTCCACATAATTTGTTTCTTTTTGTCCGCAGCAGAGTTAGTCAGATACCTCAGTAACATAATGACTAAGAAAACAGAAAGATCTTGCAGCTCTTTGGACTACAAATCCAACACACACTCATAACCACAGTTAGATCTGACTTAGACCATGAACTTGGTGGGTGAGACAGATGGTGTGTCACAGTGACCAGAGGTGTCACTTTCTGGTCCCCCCCCCCACCTCACCCCACCCCCAACACACACACACACACACACACACACACACATATCCACGATGAAGTATGATGTCATTGGCTGCCTGTCCGCTGACCAGAGCCATGATCGCAGACCGAAAGACTCACAGGCTCCACACGAGCCTGGAGGACGGGGGTGGGTGGGGGGAGGGGGGGTGGTGGTGGCAGGAAAAAAGGTCAGACACAACTCCACAGTGTCCTCCACTGCAGAGAACTGATGCTGGAGTCCGAGAGACTGTCAGTGATTCCTGTTCAGCATTTTCCCAAGTGTTGTCATCCAACCATCTGATGTGATGTCATGTTTTAGTCTGTTAACTATGATTTCATTTACATGTGAACATTACATTACCACCCACATTTTAATCAGACCGTGAAAACAAAAGTTATCAAAAGTGCACTATGAAATAAACTTGGAGGTTTCTCTTATGAAAAGAGGGATTTTTTCTAACTCCATGATCCTAAGTCTTTACTTAATACAAAGTCAGAAATCAACAAGAAGTAAAGAAACTGTTCACTTTAAAATATTAACTTTCTCAATTCATATTTTAGAGTCTGTCACAGTGAATCAACTGAAATTAGTGACTCCTCTTTTTTTTAAGTCAGTGTATGGATTTTTCTTTTTGTCCACATTATATTGTTTATAATGTTTCAAATTGAGGTGTGCATGCTATGTGAGTTATTAGCATTTGATAAAAGAATCTTGACTCAAGTTCCACTAAACTCACAGTTTTAATCAGGGGTTTTGACCACCACGGATCCACACTGAGGTCACATGGTAACAGATTAGAAATCTCACTAATATTCCTTCGTCTAAATAAAAAAAAAAGGGCAGTGTTTAAAACTCTGTAAAAAAGCTATTAGGTTGATGTTAATCTCTGTCAAACTGGTATTTCTGAGTTATGCTCAGTTGCCCATGTTGTATACAACACATGTTCAAATAACAAGAGTAACATGTCAGCTTCTCCTCTGATAACAGCACTGTAGGTGACAGCTGTCTGCAGAGCCCTAGTTTAGTAGAGACAGATGCCTGGATTAAACTCACAGATGCACGCAGACCTCCACATACAGAATGTATACACACAGACACGGACACACATATCCTCACACACGCAGATCCCCGTCAGCCATGTTCTGCATTTGCGTGTGATGAGAGAGACCTCAGCACCCTGCTGACAAGGGGAACTTTCACTCTGCATACTTCACACGAGCCTGCAGACTGTCCGCTGCCCCCCTCCACTGTTCATCAGCTTGACTGACAGCTTGCAAATGTTTGGGCTCCTTGACATGTCCTAGAGCGCAATTTGTCAGATAAACAACTCTCAATAGCAGACAGCAACAGGCTTGTCTGACGAGGAGGCGGAAGACAGTAAATTGGAGAAACTGAAAGCAACAGAGAGGTCGCTGGTGTTATCTCTGTCAGTGTGTCCTTATACTAATCAGGCCATTAGTGAAACAGATAACGGGAATCGTTCTCTCTGGGCTTTTGAGTGTTTTCACCTTTTCACTTACATTTGAAAATACAGCTTGTCTTTTTTCTGGTCTCTTTATCAATGATAAATATAATTCTGAATGTATGTAAAAGCTTTAAAGTTAACCTGTGGCAGATATGTAGGATTTTAAATATTCTGCTGGGAATAATTAGAGGACTGTATCCTGCAAGGGGGGCTTTTTCCGAGTGTGACCTTGCATTTTACGACAGGATTTGGCTGGATGGTGATTGGGAACGTGCTGCCTGGCGACTCTTATCATTCCTGTCTGTCAGAGACGGGAACACTCTTGGCCTGTGGGGGATGGCTGCCTGAAATTCTCTGGAGAGGTCTTCTGTTGGCTCAGACTCTGCAGGTCAGAGATCACATCAGCCACTAGCCACATACCAAGGAGAAAGGAGACAGGATGATAGAGGTTTTGAAGGTACTTCATGTCTGCCTTATCTATCTTACTTACAAAGATAAAAGTAAATCATATGACCTATTAAAATGCACTGTACTCTTAAGAGAATATCCTGGTGATGAAGACTGAGTGTGGCCAGTATGAATTTACTGTAGGTGAGACAGGAGTTAGGAAGAAACTACAACATGTAGTCAGCACTAATTACAGATGAACTAAAGGTATTGCAGCTGTGATTATTTGCACAAGCTCACTTTCAAATGCTGGAAAGTTGCAACACAACCAGTAATCCATAAATAATGCCTTTTTATGCAGGAATTAGGCAGGTAGAAGGTTGAAAGATAATCAGTTACATGCACTGAGTCACAGATTCTTTTAATTCAGTTTTTACTGCCACAACAATGTCTGACCTTATGTTACCTCATGCTAAAATGATTTAGTAATTAGGAATATAGAAAAAGAGAGGTATTGGATAATTGCTCTGTTACCACCAGATATTGTGAGCAAAGACATCATAAATGATAGCAGGAGAGAAAATGTTGGATTCATTTGCACAAACGCAGATCTTTAGGCTTTGTGTTTGGATACAGTTGGATGACAGGCTATATGACTTGGCTCAAGTGAAGTATGCTGACCATTTAAAAAAAGGAAATGAGCCAGTTTTACACATCCAAGCCTGTTTACAAGTGTTAGTAAACACTACTACATATATGAAATAGTTGTATGAAGTGTTTCATAGCTCCTAAGAGCGAGTATTTCACTCACATTCACCCCATGAGCTGATAGAAAATAGATATGTACAAACTGGAAAACATTCCTAAATTTCTAAAGATTACAACCTTATAATCTTTTTTCCTCCCCACCAAATCTACATCTGCCCCAAGCACCAACTATTAGCCTCCTGATGTCACTTTAGTCAGAATTGGTTCAGCCTTTAGATCACAAGTGAGTAAAACAATAAAACCCGGGTTTGTTAAGTTGGTGTAAAACTCACTTCTTATTTCATGCATGAGGCTTGCGGCTAGCATTTTTTTACATTGCAGTTATGAGCATTATTCGCTGGTGAAGTTGCATCCTGGGTAATGTATGCACTAGGTTTCAATAAGGAAAAAAGTATGCATGGAATAAAAGAGATGACAGCCTCTCTCTTTCAGAAGTTTTAGAAGAGAAGCTTGCTGGGAAGTCTTTACAGAAAGAAAATGTGTCGAACGTTTTCACCTACAGATTCCATAAATAGACAAAGCAGGTTATAGTTTGACATAAGCACACCTTTATTTTTCTGTATTAACATAAAATATAAAACTTACTCCTTTAACCCCATTCTCCCCTTTATTAGATCCAAAGTCTCTTCTTAGCCCAGTCTTTCCAGTTCATAATTTCACAGTAAAGCCATCTAGCACAATTCTTAGTATCATTCGACAGCCGTCTACATCAAACCAAAGCAAACAGTGGATCAAAAGCCAGATACCTGTTGTAGCTCTTCTTCATTTTAATGAAATTTCCAAGGTGTATTGAAAATGAAGTACAATGTACATAAACAGAGAATGATCAGACCAGATTGCCATCCTGAGCGTTAATTGAAGAACATCTGTAATGAACACATACTTGACCTCTGATAGGATCTCCATACAATTGGATTGAGCATGATCTCAATATAAAAGTTGTTGTTTTTGCTGAAGCTGATTCCCATAGCTCCTGGTATGTCAGTTGAAACCTTTGAAAATATGACCCTCTGTGCCATGTTATACTTGGCCTTTGGGGTAGGCAGCATTTAGGAGACATTTGGAGGTAACATTTGATGGATTCTCTGTTCCGCACTTTAATGAACAAAATAAGTAGAACAGGGGAAAGGCCAGAATCTGAGCATCAGATAGCGAGCATTATCAAGCTGTGAGTGGAAATGATCTTTTGGTGCTAAGGTCCAATGTGTTTCAAACGCTACAGTGAAGAAAGTCAGACTTTTCCACCACACTGCTCGACTTGAATCGACTTTGCTTGCTCTTTTTTCTTTGTCCATTATGGGTAGTTTCTGGCAGTGGGTCCTTTTTTCATATCACCTTAGCTGGGGTTCCAGGCTGAGTAAGTAATTTGAAAACACTGCAGACCAGTGATTGTTTGCCTGACACAGGACATCCTGAACATACCTGATTTTTTTTTCTTAAAGCCGAGCTACCAGCAAAAGCATATATTTTACTTCCTTGACCCAAATAAATGAACCAAGTTTATACTTGAAAGTCTACACCATCCCTTCAAAATCCTCTGTTATAAGAGCAGCATAGATCTTTTGTTTGCATAGTGAGTGGGTTATTGGGTGGGAAACAGCAATTGGCAGTGAGTGACTGTGAATTTGAGCAGAACAGAGTAAAAGTTTTAAAGTGACACATTATTTTACCAGTAACTGTGCCGTGTCTATCAGAGTTTGTCGATGAATAAAGGCGCTTATCAAGACCAAAATAAAGCTAATGGGTTGTTTCCCAAATGCTGGAAAAATAAAGGGTTGCTGCTAATATTTTGCCCACACTAAGAATGCTATCTGCAGTGGAAAGCACATAAACAAAAGCCAGTAGAATACAGCCATACCAATTAGTGGAAATGCAGCCTTACATCAATGGTGACTTATAGATGGTGATGGGTGGTAGATTATAAGGCATCTGCCTCTGCACACATAAGAGACAATGGTTTAATCCACGACTGGTAAATGGAAGAGCACTTGCTTTGTTTCCAAAGCTTTTCTCAAAGCTCCACAGATCAATATTTTTATATGAATAAGAAATAAAATGAATACATGTAATTTGAAACGCACCTCTCAAAGTGACTCAGAATCCATTGGCTGTTTTAGCCTCTTTTAGCTCATTGCTGCATGATTCATTTTTACCCTTCTCACCAGTGTTGTTTCCAGCAGCAGGAAGCTGTTTTCAGACAAAAAGCTCTCATAAATCTACTACACACTACCTGCCCAGCACCTGACAGCAGACAGCCACACTTAGAGAATAGCTGGTGAAGAAAGTCAGTTTGCAAATGCCAACAAAGCCGCACATTTCACGAAAGGGGCAGGGACCGCACAAGAGCAACAAGAAGAGAGAATCTTGGTCTTATATTTGTCCGGTGGTTATGAACACAACTTCAAATTAATGCTAGTGTTGTGTTGTTTGAACAAGCATTGCTAACATATTACAAGTTACTATTTGTACTGTTGTAACATAAAGTCACTGTATAATAACATGGTACTAAGATTCAAGGTCTACACCAGCTTTATCTGCAATTATTTGAAAATATAAAACCAGACCTCACTAAATGTATGGCGAAACTTTTAAAATTTTCCCTACCTTTTAAAAAAGCCAAGCCTTCACACAAGTGAACTTAATTGTCGGAAAAACCAAGACAAGTGGAGGAATACTGAAGTCAATGATGTCCACATCGCCAGCTTGGTGAACTGTATACTGCATTCTAATGGTATCAAGTTTTACCATGTTGCTAGACTAGATAAAATATAGACCGATAAAATTTAATTCACTGCACATAAGCTGCATGTTAAGCCCAACACACACTATAACAGCTGCAGTGAGCAGTGTGGTAACTCACCTCACAGAGGGTCAGGCTGTTTTACTATTTTTACTGTTGTCTTGGTAAAATTAGAGTTCACTGCAGGGCACCTTTGGCTTCCGCTCCCAACAACAATGTCAGGAGAGGTGGTGATCACAGTGGCGTGCAGTGGAGGAAGCAGTTACTTTCATTGTCTGCTGACCTGGCAGGCATTCCTCACAGCTGTTTCACCGAGCTTCAGCTCCACCACTGGGCTGACAAGTTACACTTCACGGGACATTAATGTGACTTTTTCTTTTTTTTTTTTTCCTCTAAAAAGGGCTCACAGGTTGCACCGGTTTCTACATGTTTTCCATCAACTTTCTCCTTTTTTCCATCTCAGTTAGGCCAACAGTCACTGCATACACTTAAGCCTCTGCTTAATCAGGCACACGTCAATGATTTTGTTACCTATATTCTTAAGTGTGTCATAGTTTCAATACCTGGCATACTATCTTTTCATTGTAAACTCAATATTGTCATTCAGAAGCTTGTTTTCTTATTTCCATTTTGTTTTTTTTAGCTGCTTTTTATATTTCTTTATTGTCTAAGTCTACAAAAGTTCAAAAAAGCTTTTTCATGTTTAAGATGTCTACTAAAATGCCACACTTTGACCATACTGACTTGTGTCTGTGCAAAGTTTTGCCACCAGAGAGGTGATTTCACATTCCTTTACTGAAGGGAGAGATGTTTGAAATTTGGGATGTACTAAATACAGCTTGTGCAGGGTTTGAATCTTATATTTAAGGGAAATGGACAAAGTCAATTCAGGCAAAGAAACCTTAAAGCCTACAATGCAAAGCAGATTAGTCAGTACAGCGAGTGAGATTTTGAATTAGCCCAACTGCTAAAATTGTCAGCCACAAGCTAATAAGCTAACAAACAATGGAGCATGTACGGCTGAATCTCTTCATCTTAACTCTAATAGTTACTTTAGTTACCTTGATTTACACGTGGTGGGCGTGGCATGAGGGCCTTTGATTGATTGATTCAGAATATCTCAATGAGGGAGAACCAGTGAACTGGTTTTCAGAGATCGTTTTACCTTTTATGTGGGAAAAGCACGTTAAATAAAACATTAATCATAGCAGAGTACTAAACCAAGTCTGGAGAGAAAAACAAAAAGCCTGTGTTATGCAAAATATTTTTTTCCATCTTTTATTTCTAACACCTGTTATAAATAAGGTTTGGCTCTGACAAAAACCTAAAATTTGACATAAGAAAACTCTTAAAAAACACTGCCTGGTCAGCTCTGTCCAGGCACCTACGAGAAGAAAAGAACTTTGTGCTCAGACAAGCCCACATACTGAGAGGGAAGTAGTAAAACAAATTACACCATAATTTATGGAAAATTTCCTCTTTGTGTGGAGATTCTGGCCTGTCCATCACACACACTGATGTGCTCACCCATACAGCATGTGTCCTCAGTGAGCTTGTCCATTACCTCGCTCATTAAAACGAACCCTTTAGATCTCATAAATGTTTCTATTTTGATTTAAGCCAGTGTAGTTCTGTCCATTGTGCTCTCTGAGTACAGCCCTGTGTGTTTCTATCATCCACAGCATGGCCCTAATCACAACCAGGTGCCTCTCATTCAAATTAACATATGGTTCTAACTTTCCCCCTATTTTGACAAATGCATACCTAGGCTGCTGACTAGTAAAACCGTAAAATGAATTCTTCTTTTTTATTATTCACAACACATGAGGATGGTTGAGAGAGCAAGGTGGAACAGAGCTGAGAATGATTTCACCTTGCATGCAACACTCCTCCATTGGTATTGTGTACCTTGATACATGCCTGGGTTACAGTTATTAGATGCAGGACCTATTGCACTTGGCTGATCCAAAAATCTTTTTTTTGTTTTTTACACTTGTTCCTTGTTTTGTTTCTTGATTGTACTTGCAGAGTGCAGTAACACACGAACAGAAAGGCTTTTATGTGATATTTTAATGATCTGTGATTGCAGTAAAACAGATTGGTTTACAAAAGAAACCTTGCAGTCTGTATATCTGCACTTCAATAGAAACAAATGGAACATAATGTAACACCAGTGTACTACTATTAGCATGTTCTTCTGCATCAATCCTGCATTCTTAACATAAGACTGTTAAATGTCATAATCGTGCAAGTTGCAAGTCTCTAATCATGATAGTTTGAGTTCAGCCAAGACAGTTTAGGTGCCAAATAAAGTCCCAAGTTAAGATGCAGATGATAAAAGTTAGTTCTTGATTCAAGTCCCAAGTCAGGACAGTTAAGTACTGACTCAAACCATAGGCTCAGACAGTTTCACCCTAAGCCTGGTCCAAGATCAGGAGAAGTCATCAGTATAGTCTAAATCAAGACCCAGGTCAAGACAGTTAGGTACTGACTCATGTTTCAAGTCATGACAGTTACATGCCGAGTTGCTTCCTGAAGACAGTTACATCCTAAGTCTAGACCCAAGTCAACACAGTTCAGTCCTGAGTCACAGCACAGTAATGAAACATGAGGCAAACCAGTTTCAACCTACTTACACAAGCACACACTTATTTTCTTTATGAGCTATAGATCTTAAATCAGATAATCTCATATTAGTATTTGATATATTATTAATTAATATCAATTTTTATATTTTAGGAATTAAAGCTTAACTAGCAGTGTTTTTGTAGAGTTAACTTGTTTTACACTTGTTTTAAAATTTTGGGCCTGGAGAGAATAGTGAGACACACAAAGACAAAAGGCTACAGTGTGAGTTAAAATATGGCCAACATGACAAACTGATTAAAGGATTGACTTCTTTTCACTGCTGCAGTTCCTCCGTCATTTAGGCTTAAAATACTGTTAGGCTGAGACTTATTTCATAAAAAAATGAAAAAAAACACATGAGGTAGCTATAGGTAGTGCCAATGAAAGCAACAGCAGATGACTAACAGACAAGGTAAGCAATGATGATAGAACAATATGTGAAAAAAATACATAGGATGGGCTGAGATGTCTCTTTTATTCATATTAATGTTAGACAGTGTTAGTGAAAGGTTAGGAAGGAAAAGAAGTTGTGGGAATCAGTTAAAAGTTGTCTTTTTTTTTCATAGACTCAAAGCTCCCGTGGGAATATATGGCACCAACCCTTCTGAAGCCCCCATTCACATAAAAGCCAAACATGTGATCGATATCAGAGGACGATCCGGAGCTGTCTTTGCCTGCTTCCTCTCTCTCAGGTCTGGAATGTGCCTTCTGCTCTTGCATCTGAGCCATGAGCCGGATCAGAAGTGTATATTGTGTTACTGTTTTCATTTCTACCGTGAGGATTTCTCCCCTTGGTAAAAATTCACCGCCCAAAGCTCTTGTATCCACAATACAACACCTGGAAAAAGAAACTCTTCATTAATCTCTGCAGCCCCTAAGAATCTGTGGTTTTAAGCACTCCTCTTTCCAAACCACATGTGAGGCGGCACAGCGGCTGGTCGGCAGAGCCTTTGTTTTAGAATAACTCTGGGTTATTTTCAGGTCATTGTGGGCGAGTGGTTTCTTAATTGAATTTCTAAGCGTTTTGTTTAATATGCCACCGTTAAAGGGCTCTAAAAATAGCCATGTGAATGCAATGACCTAATCTTTTCCGGAGTTTTGGAGAAGTAGATAATCCTAGACGGTCTTTATCTCTCCGACTAACGGCTGATGAATGAATTATTACAGAGGACCACAGATTAGATCACTGTCAGTGTTGTTCTTAACTTAAGAGTGCTAAATCATGTGGTACTGCGCTGATTACTGATACCTTTGAGGATAGAGTCTATATGATAAACTGTATGAACGTTCTCTTCCTGTCTCCCTCAGTGTGTGTTTCTGTATCCGCATTAATTCCAGCGAAGCTTTTAAAGCTTGTATAATAAATAAGGATGGTATCTGTGGTGACAGTTGATAGAGGGCACTCCTGTAAATGCCTGCCTTTGTGAAGACTGTAACGGATAATGAAAACTTTGAATAGAGGCTTCTGCTGTAAGCCCTTTAATTCCCTCTATATTACATTTGTCCTTCCTCATATCCACAGTGCATATTAGCGACAATCACGGAAAGTTTAATAGCCGCCCAGCTGAGTTTTTGTTTCCAGCGGACAGTAGCTTCAAATCTGAAAATCCCTTTCATAATATGAAAAGCCATGAAATCATAATAACATCTATTACCCCTCCAAAAACTGTCCACATGTGAGTCAGCCAATGAGATTATACAATGTCATTTCTCCTGCTGCCTAAATATGGAGCCCCAATGTATTAAACATAAGGCCTAAATAAATAATCACATTATTAATTTAGAAACTATAAACAGATGTAGCAGTAGAAACAATCAGCCAATTATTAAAAATAACCTAGCTGCTATGTATTGTTGTTTCATGTTCTGATTTTCAGTACATTTTTGTCACTGGACACAAGCAGTACCCTGACACTAACCATAACTTTACCTTTTATTTAGCTTTCATGCACAGGCCATCTACTTAGCTAACTAGTTGACCTAAAGAGCTTAATTATTAGCATCGAAGTGAGAAGCCAGTGTTAAAACCTTTAGCTAGTCCCTGTTAGCTAGACCACAGAGAAGAATTTGTTTCTTCACAGTGGGTGTTTCTCTGGTGAACATCTTTAGCCTCAACCCTCTACATGCTGCTCTTTTGCAACTTAAATACCTGCACATGCTAGGTAGCTGATTATTACGTTGACCAGATTACTAAAATAAAATAAACAATCTATCAGTCTTGTGGTCCACGCAGCATTAAAATATCCAATTTTATTATCTATGAAATTAAAAGACAGGGAAACAGTTTTGGTTTTAAGTACTTTAAGCAAGGTAACTGGTGCACCATACTAAACAATAGAACATGCAAAACTAGTTGCTAATTAACTTTATGAACCATTTTAGAAAATTAAAGTATATCATCATGGTGAGTAAAGCTTAGCAGTACCTTCACTTAGTTAAATCAAAGTTTACCATAGCTACTTAATAATGGTTAATGATAAAGTAAATGAAGAATATTTAATTGCCTATAAGAATAAGACACAGGAAACAGACATGCAACACCATCAGGCGGACACAGTAACAGGCACACTGAGAGACCACCATCAGATGTACTCTCCTGCATTCACAATCTTTCTCAAAGGTGCTTTATGCAACATTATAGCACTAAATACAGTAGACTTCCTCAAAAACCTCTTGTCTTTGTACAAAAGTGGCCTAAAATTCTTGTCAAAGCCACTCCAAATCAGTCCACCCATCTTAAATGATGGGTCAAAATATACAGTGTTCATAATGTACAGGTCTTACATGGTCTAGTGGTTAGGATTCCTGATTTTTAGCCAGGTGGCTGCAGATCAACTTGTGGTATAGGAACAGTTTCATGTCTTTCATTCATTATGTTGCCATACACTCTGATACTGCCACAGTTTAGACTAGACATGATTCCTATACATGTAATACTACCTGACGTCTACAGCTGTGTACTTACTGTAAGTGGTGATGAAACATTACATACTGTCCCTTTTAGTAAGTATATAAGTGTTATCAGTAAAACTGACTTAATCTGTGAAAGTAAATGTTTTCATTGTGCTGAAAAAAAACCTCACTGTTTGTGTTTTATTGTAATATGTGAAGTTTTTTGTTAATATTACCGCTGTATCAAAGTGTTTGTGTTTATGTTGTAGATTTTTAGTGTTGGGCTCATTTTACCTAGTTTTTATGCTTTTGTGTAGTTAATTCAACAGTAATGTTTTTCAATAAGATCATCATATGTTTTGTAGCACTGCTGTTCTTTGACAACCATGTGTCCCTACAGAGTCAACTTGTCGTGAGCTCACAAGAACAGCCTGTCCTCAGCTTATGATAATGCATTTACCAGCCAATCTGAGAGGGTTTTTCAATTTATTTAGGCTCATTTAGAACTCGGAGAATTTATTAAACCCATAAAGGAGCACTTAATCCTTCAGTTTATTACAAACATTCAAAATCAACCCACTGAGATATTTGGTTTCCAGTGTGCTGGTAGTTTATGACAACTTGTAATCTAAAAAAGTGAAAAGTAACTAAAATAACTGGAGTAAATGTAAATATTAAAATTTGTAAATTGTATTCCTCTTAAAGTTACTAAAGTTACATACACCCCAAACACTGAAATTCACACGAATATTCCTGAGGACAGTACGTGAGCAAATGTAAGTAGTTACATTCCACCACCGAAAAACAGTGAAATTGTGATAGACATGAAAATCTGCTTTATTAGAGAAACACTGCAGACAAGACAGAGCTATTCAATCTGAACGGCATTTTTTTACTTTAACTTTTTCCTCCTACTCTTTTACCCTTCTTCTCCAATCTTTAATGATAAATAATACACAATGACATAAAATAGTCATAGTGTACGATACACAGATTGTCATTTCTTGCTTCATTTTTGTTTTATCTCAAAAACATTGTTTTGTATCACATTTTTAGTGTCCCTTCTCTGTCTCCTCCACTATCCTTTCTATCTATTCTTCTTCTTCTCCCTTTAATCTGGATGCAAAAGGTGTTTGTTGTTATGTTGAAGATTTGTTTGACACTTAAATCTGCTAGCTACAACCTGTTTGAAATCTCCACTTAAGTTTTCTTTAAAACAAGCACAAGCAAGGCTGGATGGTAGCAGAAGAAGAGTGATATGAAGCTTGTACAGTAAGCAGCCCCCTCTATTGGTCAAAACAAACCCAGTGCGATTGAGATGTTAACTTGAAGACTTCACTTTCAGGTCTTTCTTACCTCATAAAATATTACTTTACTTTAAGGTCTGCTTTTGATGCAAAGGCAGAGAGACTTCTGCAGACTGCCCTAACATCAAGGGACAAAAAAAGAGACTGCTCTAGAAAATGGGACTTCTGGACACCCTTCACCCACCCTAACTAAGCAAAATAAAAGAAGATAATTTACAATTTGTGTGCACTGTTTTTTATGCCATAGCTTCTCGTAAGTTGATTAAGAGCCAATTGGTATTGTTTCTGTTCTAGCAAATAGGGGTTTACTAGAAAAATTTGAGGCGGTTGTTGAGCTCGTTAGCCTGAACTTCTAGTAACTGATTTTTTGGCCACATGGAGGCAGCAGAAATAACCTATGAGTACCACTGTAACATAATTTGATTTAATCCAATGGCAAACGTAAAGCAAATGACAAACTAATTGCACATCCAGCAGAAAGTGAGTGAAGGAGGGCAGGAGCAGAACACACACACTCTCTTACAGATTTATCAACATAAAAGCTAACATGACCACCTTTTACTTTAGTGGAAGAGCCTGTTACTAAGAGTTGCTTGCACTCCACACAAGGGCCTGCCATCTCTCTGCACTACAACAGCCATTGCCTGTATTTATGTTAGCTGCAAAGCAATTTTAACCGTACATTCCAGATAGGTGAACAGCGCTTGGCCCAGGCATGCGAATACTTCTAAGCTTAAAAAGAAAAAAGAAAAAAAGAATCAGGAATCAATGGCCAGTCCACCAGTCAACAGAGCACTTGGCATGAGGAGGTGAGCTGCGTTCTTGTAACAAAGGTAACAAAGATTTTTGTGTCTCAGCTCACAGAACCCTGGTGTCCTTTTCGATAAGTTTTACTGTAGTATAACTAAATGTGAAACCAATTACAAACTTGGGTCGGTACTACAAACATAGACCCTGGGTTTATATTTTTCAGCTTTCCAGCTGAAAAACATATATTTATTTCATCATCTTTCATTTGGTTTTTTATCACATCACACAGACTGGTTTGGTAAATAAAAAACCCATTTACTGCCTGTGTGGACTGAGGTAATATTTGCCCTTAGAAATGTTCTATTCATCAACTGATTCCTGTCTCGGGGGCCTGTTGCTCTCAGCTTTGCTCAGATGATGAATGAACATGTGAGTAATTTCACGGATGAATTAGGAGCTAAAAACAACAGCAGGAAAAATGCATCAGCACACATTCCACCTGTTGCCTAATGCAAAAAAAGGCAGGGTTTTGTTATGGTGTTGAGGTTTTTATGCTGATCATGGCTAAGATAAAACGCCTGGCAGGTCTGCAGAAAACAGTTTTGGTAATGAGGATAGAAAGATAAACATTTTTGTCTCTCTGTATTTACAGAACATGCTGTTCTTATCATGTCTACAGTAATATCTGTTCATTACATTCATTTAAAACCTTTTTCTATTGAACTAAAAGTTCGAATTGTAACGGCATGGAGTTAACATTATTGTGCAATGCATGATTGTCTATAATCAGAAAGCTAAGTTAATTTCCCCTGATGAAAATGAATCAGTCTGTCTAGGGGCACAGCGCTACATAAACAAGCAAGCTGTGCAGAGCCTGATGTTAAACTGCATGAAATGATGAAGTGTTGGGCTGATCATGTCTATCAGCATCACTGACTAATCTCCTCCAGATGAGAGTAATCTCCATAACTCCAGCCACCATCACAACACAGTGGAATCCAGTCGGCCTGCAGTGCACGAAAAGCAAGACTGGAGCAGAAAGAGACGATTTTACTGCAGGTGTTAGAGAGCCCTGAGCTGCCAAACAGCCCTCTTACCCAGTCAGACCTCTCCTCTGCTCTTATTTGATTAAATGAAAAGAGCATTGGCGTTGCCCAGATTTGTAAGTCAGGTAAATCTCTGTTTTCATGTTAAGATTTAAAGTGTTGTTGGGCCACCATCAACTGAGTAATCACAACACTACATACACAACATCTCTGATCTGAGGCCAGTAAATCTGATTGCATGTTTTCTGCAACTTGCTTATGAAAAGATTTTAGAACAAAAGGAGATTAAAGAATTAGATCAGAAACTGATCAGAAACTGATCAATCAGTGACTGATTTTTGTTTCATTTTTTTCTCAGCCTCTCTGTTCCTGTTTCTAAAAAAAGGGATTTTTACTGGAAATTGTTATAATTATTTAATTTTTTTGTAATTTCTAAAACACAGCATGAATGTGGAAATGTTAAGCCAAAAGAGAGAATAGAAAAGCCTTTTCAGGGAATAATGTCCATTTCAAAGGGCCTGAAAGTGTAAGTGCGCAGCAGCACACTGATAATTCTCTGATGGCAAAATTGTGTTAATGATGGCATCATGTGGACTCTCACAAAGGGCTAATAAACTGATTTATTGTCATTATCACTGGACACAGGTTACAAAACAAACAAATCAAAAACACTACTGAACTTAAACTGTACCTCTAACCCTTTCCACATTTCAACCCTCAGGCTCTTTGAACATTACGGTGACTACTGAAACAAGGATCATTTATTTGAAGCAGCACAGAGAGAAAACATCACCGTGATGAGACATCAGCCCTCAACGTTTACTTCTGGCAAACCAAGCATGAAGCTCCTCTGTGCTCATTCTGAACTCACCCACTATTTCTGTCCCAACTTCTTCATCTTTCCTTGCTACACACAACCACACTCACTACAAACACACACACACATGCACATTTTATGCAGGCCTCCAAATGTTCTGCTCAAGTGCAAATTGTATATTGTGTGGTTTTCTATTGTTTTCTATGTATTACTACTGAAAAGATTGTTTTAAGAAAGGCAGTAGTATAGCTGATATTTTCAGAAGATTTTTCTCACATTATTTAAGTTGGAAATATGTTGGCCATAAGCAACAAATAAACATAAGAATGCCAATTAGTTTTTTTAAACATATCTTTGACTGAACTTGACCCCCATGTGACACTCTGGACTTATATTTGTAACTATAATATACAACAGCACCTTCACATACATCATAGCACTCCCCTTAAAGCCTGCTGTGAAGCCTGTCACCACCCGCTGCTGCTAATTGAATGGTATTTTACAGTTCATCCATCATCAGCAGTCATTTTAAGGTCACTGCTTTCTTGTTGGAAGTGACAAGGACAAAGACTAGAAGCCAAATAGTGACACTGTAATCTACATTCACAGTTTAGTTGGCTGACTGAAATAAACATTTCTTTAACTGGTGGTGCAAAGTGAAGGACAAATTAAATAAATAAGTCATTGGCAAAGATCTGTCAACTAACAAAAATCCATTAGATGTTCATGACACATAGGTCTGCCCTTATCAAACACAGGGGACAAGCCAGGAATTTAAAAATACTTATTTCATTATTTCATATTTTCCAAAGATTTTTTTTCCCTCAGTGTTTAAGTCTAAATGGATATTGATCACATTGACTTGGGGAGAAACTATTTTTATTTATTTGTGTATTTATGTTTAACTTAAAGTTGTCAAGTTTAAATATATGGGGTCTAAAAATAATGAAAGTAGCCTATGAAGTAATCACCATGTAAAAATCTTTAACTGTAAAAGCCTCAAACTCCCCATACAGATCCAAGGAGCTTATTGTCTGTATTGTAGTTTTGGCACCAACTACACGCTACTTCTTCTTACTATCTCTATGTATTTTAAGTTTAATGGACTGTATTTAAGAGTCATATTTTTCATTTTTATTCTAGTCTTTAGTCTATAAAGAGTTGATAATATTTGTCAATAAAACTTGTTTTATTATATTTCACGAGTGTACTGCTGTTTTTCTTATTTGTTTTGATCCCAAAATCAAATATCATCAAGTTTATCAAACTAAGTAGCCTTTCATAGGTCTTGATTATTGTTGGGGACTGTGAAAAATTATTTGAAGAAAGGTTATAGGAAGTAGAAAGCAGAGGTTTTTTATCCCCTCAACTAACCCTTGGACTCGACCCTTGGACTCGACCCTTCAGACTCCCCACCTCAATAACTTCCATGGATTCCCTATTTTCTTTTTCTATCAAAACAACTCTTACAGGACAGTACACTGGAAATCAGAACCAAACTCACCCCTGACCACATCTGTTCCTTACTGGATCTCTGCCTTAGTGCCACCTATTTCTGTTTCAGAGACCACCACTATAGACAGAAACATGGATGCGCCATGGGCTCCCCTGTATCTCCCATAGTGGCTAACCTGTACATGGAGGAGGTGGAGAGAAAGGCCCTAGCCTCTTTCCCTGGAGCAGCACCAAGCCACTGGTTTAGGTATGTGGATGACACCTGGGTCAAAATCCAGACACATGAAGTAGAGGCCTTCACAGACCACTTCAACACTGTGGACAGCAACATTGAGTTCACTCGTGAGGATGTCAAGGACAATGTTTTGGCCTTTTTGGATTGTGCAGTACACTTGGAGGCAGACGGGCGTCTCAACGTTGAAGTGTACCGGAAACCCACACATACGGATCAATATCTACTCTTTGATTCCCACCATCCTCTGCAGCACAAGCTGGGTGTCATCAGAACCCTCAACCACCGGGCTGAGAGTGTTCCTACAAGGAGGGAAGGAAAGGAAAGGGAACAGAAACACATTAGAAAAGCCCTTACAACCTGTGGATACCCGAAGTGGGCCTTTTTAAAGAACAAGAAGAGAAAGGTTACGGAGCATGAAAGGGAAGAGAGAGGCAAGAACATTGTGATCCCTTACATTGCAGGTGTATCCGGAAAACTTAAGAGAATCTTTGGCAAACACCACATTCCTGTTCATTGGAAGCCTGGAAACACACTAAGGCAGAAGTTGGTCCATCCAAATGACAAAACACCAAGACATAAACTGAGCAATGTGGTGTATGCAGTCCAGTGCAGTAAGGAATACTCAGACCTGTACATTAGGGAAACTAAACAACCGCTTCACAAGCGTATGGCTCAACACAGAAGAGCCAACTCCTCAGGTCAGGACTCGGCGGTCCACCTTCACCTAAAGGACACAGGACACTCTTTTGAGGACAGCGATGTACAGGTATTGGCCAGAGAGGATAGATGGTTTGAAAGAGGAGTTAAAGAATCTATCTTCATCAAACTGGAGGAACCTTCTCTCAACAGAGGTGGTGGACTCAGACACAACCTCTCAGCCACGTACAGTGCAGTGCTAAGCTCTCTCCAAAGGAAGTTCTCCAAACATTCACACCTGGGATCTTGTGACCAAAACGCCTCACATGACAGGGGGCGTTAACTACCCACTCAGGGTAAGGACTCTCGGGGGATGAACCACCCTGAGATGGGTTTCTTTTTTCTAACCCCTCCCCTTCTTTTGTTGTTGTCTTTTTCTCTGTTAAGATAAGTATCTGCTTCCTCCATCAGCCTTTTGGAACTGAAGAAGCTTCTTGAATGAGAAGTGAAATGTCCTCCCAAAACTCAACACAGTCCAGTTGCCTTGTTTTTGAATCTTCAGGATAACCATAACCTGGATGAATGAGAATCTACACGGACATCTGGGACTGTATAAGAATTGAAGGAATACTCTTTATTCAGCAACAAATTGGACGCACTGTACTTTAATCTTATTAACATACCATTTAAATATTCTGAATTAGGGATAGTGTCTTTTCCAAGTTCCACTGTGCCCACAAGAGTTCTTCGATATAAGTAAGCTCACCCCTTACAATAACTAGCCATGATATAAATAACCTCATTAAGTGACTAGGGGTAATGTTCTTTCAAAAAGGAGTGGAATTTCATAAAACGTTCATGTTTTGCTTTGAAATTCCCAAATCCATGCAACAGAGCGATGTGTGTGTGTGTGTCACGGACAACTAATAAATCCTACGAAGCTGTTTTATTGTGATAAATTATTCTTAGAAATCTGCATATTGACATATTAATGTTGAGTTTACTGCATGGCCAAAGTTATACCACCTGTTGAACAATGTAAAGGGCTGCAGTGAAGCGCAGGAAGTGATGGGGGGGCAGAGGAGAGAAAGCCTCTGGTTCTTGTTTCACAAGCACAGCGGCACTGACTCAAGGTGCCTCTGCCCCATCATGACCTGCAGTTTCTCCCATAATCTGATAACACACTTATACCACATGAGAGTTAATTATTTCTACATAGTGATTATAGAGAGTAAAGAAACTATATCAAGGGTACATCTCATTTTAACAAGAGCTCAAAATGCTGCTGCATACAAAAAAAATATAATTTGTTCCTGCTTTCTTTAATTTGGTATGAGCCTGTTATCATCTTTTGATTGAAAATGAACTGGATCTGTAACAGGATCAAAATGGAGCTGATAAAAATACCAGTGTGGACAAGAAACATTTTGGCATTTATTACTTAAATAATAAAAATGTGCTGATGAAATATAAGGGAAGTGGGCGGAGAATGACAGTAGTGTTGGACGCTTCAAAGACATTCCTGAATGTGGTGAACATTTCTGGAGGAGAGTCGTCTGGCTTGGATTGGCTCAAGAGTATGTTATTGTTGTGAATGGGATCACTTTGGATGGACAGTGTAAATAGATTTCATGGTGATTCTGTGCAAATCCAGTAGGTGGCGGTAATGCGACACAAATGGATGCAAACCGCCTTTAAACTTGACAGAAGCCGAGGAAAATAATCTCACGGAGACAGACCAAAATTGAATCTGTCACACATTACTCCATCCTATTGAGATTATATGATTTATTTGGAAGTTTTAAAACATTAGCATTTACTACTTACTTTGTACTGTTTACATCTGCGTTTTCGTCAAGCAGAGTCTCAGACAGATCTGTGACTGCCAGCTGCGCATCTACTGACAGCCGCTGCGGGTGAACTAGACTAAGGAGCTGCGTGCATTGATGGAAACGCTTTAGAAATAAGTCTCACTTGGTTCTGGTTTCGGAACCCCATCTTAAACTCCATTACATCACCGGCAATAATCATCCGGTCCAAAATGCGCGCCGCACGTGACCGCGTTGTGTGACACAGATGCAGCATTGAAGTCTCGTCTCTTCACCTGCAAAAAACGCACCAAGAACAAAAAGTTGAGTCAGTTTTTTCTCTCAGGGAAACGGTGGACTCCATGTCCTGTCATGTTGGAGTTTGAGCAGCATGCACAAACACGATAATTTTGCATTAAATGAAAAAAAAAAAACGCTTTAGATTCGAGTCCCACTTGGTTCTGGCTTCGAAATCTTGTCTCAAACTTCATAATATCACAGGATATAATCCTCCGATCCAAAGTGTGCGCCGCAAACGACTGTATCACGTGACACGCAATAATTTGGCAAATGAAAATAACAAAATATAGTATAAAATACAGAATAACACCGCTTTACTAACACATGACCTCTTAAAAACTACATTTTCTTCTTTTGTAAGGTGTAATATCAGGTAGATATTAATTTATATTGCTCTATCGCCACCCGCTGGATTTAACAGCTTTACCATGAATCATCTGGCTTGGTGTAAACCCCACCCCAATGTACCATCCTAAATTTTCTCTGGAAATATCCAGCACATTCAGGATCTTAATTATTTCTGACATCCCTTTTATAACATCATTATCACCTTTTTACAAGATAATCATTTCATCTCCACAAATATGTTTTTATCAGCTCCATTTTGCTTATATTACTGGCTCTCTTGTATTGCTGCCATGAAGTCCTCTCAGGCAATTTGCATCTTAAATGTTAAATTGGACCAGCATATTACTACTGCAATAAAAATAGGTCCTTACTTCCTATTTCATGTACATAACAAGACAAAGGAGAAAATTGAAAATTACAAGAAAAAGGGGAAGTTAGCTCTTCTCAACCATTATCCAATTGTCTGCTAAACCAGCTCTCCTCCTTAGTAGGCCCAGAGAGGCCCTGAAAGCCTCTCGCAACAGTCACATGCACTTCCTCTCCAGTAATTCTTATGCTGTGAGCTGTCCACAGCCTTGATCTAACTTGTGACCTCGTGTTTGTCTGAAAACTCCAAGTTAATTTTATTCCAGCCAAGTGATTTTTTTCTTTTACACTCATTATCTTTTTTAGCTGCCTTATTCTCCCTGATTTACTCCAATTGCATTCTTCTAACTCATCCTCCATCTTCATATGCAACTGCTCAGACTCACTAATTAGCACCTTATATTGAATTGAGGCAGAGTTATGGGCCATAGCAACATGTTAGGATGCTGGGAATAAAACTTTTTTTGAGAATGTTTAGAACAACTATTTTTTCCTCTTATTTTGTGCCCCTTTGTCTTGTTAGTAATAGAAAACCTTTAATTATATTTTAAAGTAAGATTAAGTATAAATTTTACCAAAACAATTGAAGACGAACGAATTTTAAAGTGTATTGTCCTTTTCGATTTAAAATGAGGTGTAAATATTACAACATACACAGTAATGATATCGCTCTCTGGTGGTAGACTTGAATTATTACACGTGTCGCTCAGTTATGACGTTTTTCACGTGTGTCGTTCCAGCATGGTGACCTCCATGGATTGTAAATACAGCCGGTTTAGAGAAATGCAGATGAACGAATTTATAGTTGTGACACTGAGAATGGAGTAAGTTTGAATCTCAACCAGCTGAACTGTGATATAGACGCTACGTTGTTTATTCTGAAGGGACTTAGATTGTGTTTACATGTAAATTTCTCGGGTTTGTCTCAAGAAATAGCCTCTATTTTCCTTTTCACATTATGTCATAACCTGAAGGAATGGCTGTGCAAATGCATTTTACGCGACTACTGTTTACGCACAAACTTATGAGAATTAGCGCATCCACTCAAAAACATCTCTGCAACAGAGGGCTGATTTTAAAGCTCCATGCAGGTAGGGGGGCGATAAGAACTTTTTCAGCTGGTTCTGTAAAATGTAACGAGAATGATGGAGACAAATCCCAGTCTTTGCCCCTGAACACCAAGCCGACACCCAGACAAGAACAGCTTTTCAGGAGGAGGCGACCCCTGTCTCCTCTGGAGAGGATCAGTGGGCTGCTGCCTCCGGATTCCCTGAGCCCCGAGGTGATGCGGCTGAGGGAGCAGAACCAGCAAGACCCGGTGGTGGAAGCAGACCTCCAGGTGTCGGTCACATACAGCGCTCAAGAGGAAAGTAGACATGAGGCTATCTCTGAAAAGGATGATTCAGAGCACCATTCTGCATTGGATACAGCGATGCAACCAAACACGTCAGAAAAACTGAACGAAGCATTTAACGAGGTAACAAGTTTGACACCATCCGCTCCTCCCGGGGAGAACCGGCTTGTGTACGGGGAGCTGCTTGTCGCGGAGTATCGTAAGAAGGGGCGGGTGGATTTCAGGAAGATGTTTCAACTGCAGACGGGGACACGTCTGCAGAGCAGCTGGGGCACCATCCTGCATGACGACATAGCTGGGCAGCCCGCAGGCCGGTTCCTGAAGACAGGCAGGGGGGTCCCCATCCTCATCCGCCGGGCCAGTCTGGAGGATTATGTGCTGTTAATGAAGAGGGGGCCAGCCATTGCGTACCCGAAGGTACAGTATTGGTTTGTGTGCCATTGTCCCGTATCCATCACTTGTTCCCCCTACATATATGTCATCCCCCGTGCCACCTCTTTTCACAGGATGCAGCTACCATGCTCATGATGATGGATGTGACAGAGGGAGACTGCGTGCTGGAGTCAGGCTCAGGGTCCGGAGCCATGTCTCTGTTCCTGTCCAAAGCAGGTCTGCGCCCATCATGCTGTCATTCTTGCTTTTTTCTGATTTTCCTTTGAGATTGAAAAGGTAGAGTCTTAGTTTAGATATGGTTTGGTATAGTATGGTATGGTATGGTAATATGCTGAGCATTAACACTCTCATGTCCCAGATGCCTCTGGTGATTAAATGATCATTTCCCTAAGTTATTTTTTTTAAACAAATTGCTGGAAGAGCACTTAAATTCAAAGCTAAATTATGGGCTGTTTAAGTTTTCTGTTGCAGATGTTAAGATTTTATATTTTCTGATCCATACCATTAAAAAGGACACAGTCTTTGATCATTGATCATAAATTGATATAACAAACTAAATGTTCTTGTAAATGTTTTTATATTACTTTACCGTTTAACTTAAGTTTCACAAAAGAATGAGCTACAAGTATAATATAAAAGTGCAGATTATAGTCTGATTGATAACAAATTGATGCTATATAAATATATAGTCGTTTTTCAAAAATAAAAAACTGTTGCTTTTATTACTAGTGGATTTGAACAATTTAATTATTGCCATTTTTGGCCACAAAAACAGACTAAATTAACCAAGAGAATTGAAAATAAAGGCATGACCTCCAGATTCTCAGTAAACATACTGTGTAAATCTTAAGAAAAATCAGAAGCAGCGCTGTACTCTTAACAATGTCAAATTCATGATGGAATTAAAAAAAAACAATATCCCAAGTTGTTAATAGGCTTATTAAGTTGACTTAAAGGGAAATATGTTTAAAGAGCCCTCACTAATGAAAGGAAAAATACATGGAACATGTAGATTAGCTACAACAGACATGTTCTAGTTTCTCAGTTTCCTACTTCCTGCTGAGTAAAATTCAAAAAATGACCTAGGCAAGGCTGACATTTTCAAATCATGGAGTACTCTTCAACGTATTCAGTATTTTCCTGTAGACTAATGATTTGTCTCTCGTAAGGAACTGAAGATCACAGAAGTGACATTCCACCATATGTTTTTGTTCTCCCAGTTGGCTCTAAGGGCAGCGTGCTGAGTGTGGAGGTCAGAGAGGACCACCACAGGAGAGCTTTGCTGAACTACAGGCGCTGGAGGACATCGTGGAGTCTGCGACGGGGGGAGGAGTGGCCCGACAACGTCCAGTTTTACAATGCTGACCTCTGCACAGCTTCCTCGCTCCTCACTGGTCAGGGATTTAACGCGGTCAGTGCCCAGCTTAAAGCTGGTACTACACATAGCGGCCTGTCACCTGCCACAGACACTGAGACAGTGTTTTAAACCATCACAGCAACACTCATCACATACATTAAGACCATGAGAATTTGATTTTGTGACACTTGTTCATTCATCTAATGGATTGTGTCTGCTGCAGGTTGCTCTTGACCAGATACATCCTCAGCTGGCCTTACCCACTGTGATTCCACATCTGCACTCTGGAGCTGTGTGTGCTGTCTACCTAGCCAAGTGTGTATCTCCTCTATTTCACTGTCACCGTTCAAACCAGAAGGGCTGAATGAGGTTGTTTGCATTGAGCTCCATAAAGGTGTAGCAGCTTCATACTGTATGTAGTTTTTTTAGAGTTCATTGAAGGAACATTTTGGGAAATACACTTATTCACTTTCTTTGTGGGAGTTAGATGAGAAGATTGACAGCACTCTCTTGTCAGTCCACTCAGCATGAGGCTACGGGAAGTGGTTTAGGTAACTTAGCAAAAAGCCTGGAAACAAGGGGAAACAGCCAGCCTGAGTCTGTTCTCAGTCACAAAGTCCTCCAAACAACACCTCTAAAATTCACTAACATGTAATACCCATTTACCTTCCCTGGCAACCTTATGTTAATGAAAACCTCAAGGAAGTAAATTCTCCCTGCCAAGAAATGGTCTTGCAAGAACTGTAACGTATCCTTCTATCACTCTGCCATTTGTACGAGTTAGGAAAACAAAGATTGGTAGTCAGTAAACTTTAGAGGTACTGAAAGAGATTTGTTTAAACCTTCAGATAGAGCTAGACTAGCTGTTTTCACCTGTTACCAGTCTTTGTGCTAAGTTCAGCCAGACAGCTGCTGGTTCCAGATGTATATTTTACTCTCAAGTATGGCAGTGGTATGGATCATCTCATTTAATGGCATGGTTTGACAAGAAAATATAGATCCATACTTCCAAAACTATTGAACTATATTTTCTCAAACATGGATATTCAGTTACCACTGCTAAGATGAGCATAGAACAAGTTTGTAGTCTGAAGAGATTTATAGGTTGCAGTCATATTTTTGTCACAAGAGAATATTAATGTTAGCTTTTGTGTCAAATTGGGCTTTAATGCTGCCATCTGTGCCACAGCATAACACAGGTCATTGACCTGCTGGAAGGACTTCGATGTTCGGCGCTGCCTTTGCTGTGTGAACGCATCATCGAGGTCCCACTGCGAGATTGGTTGGTGGCTCCGGCCCTCCAAAAGGACGGGAGGTTCTGCATCAGAAAAGCTCCCATCGTGGATGCAGACGAGAGGGAGGAGGATGAGACACCTGATGACACTTTGAATGAGACTGATGAAGGTGATTTAAAACACAACGGACCACCAAACTTACATTTTTATGAACTTTCTTTAGTTGATATTAAATTTTATATTTCAGATGAGATGACAACAGAGAAACACCCAGCCTTTGGGAGTATTCCCTATATTGCTAGACCTCATCCTGAACAAATGAGCCATACAGGTCAGATTTTACAACAGTTCTTTCCCAGTGTAAGTTTATATACAATGTTATAAATAAGTACTCTTCATTTTCTTTTCCATTTTCAGCATTTCTAGTGAAACTACGGAAGTGTGCACGGTAGCTGTGCCACCCAGAAGGAACCTTGGCCAAAAAAGATTGTTACAGATCAACCACATTATCTCCTTGCTGTCTGTCATTTAGGAAATAAACTGTTAAAAAAATAATTTTGGTTTATTTCAATATGCATTTCAATAAAAAAATCTATCTTGTCAAGCCACAATTCCTGCACGATTAATTTATTAATTCACTAGTTTTAGTGAAGTTGGCTCTTGAAAAAGGACCAACACAGTACACTTATGTGAATATGTATGGTAACTGCCTATATAAAAAGAGTATTTCAAAGGCAAACTGTTAGGGCTGAGACCCAAAGGTGCATCTTCTCCATTTCTATCATGAAACAAGGTAAGTGCTCAAAAACAGGTTGTGATAAAAGACAAAAACACAACTAAAGTTTAAGCCTTTATTTGAAACCCAAAAGGCAGTGCTGGCTTATTACACAAGCACATAGGCAACGATACTAACAGCAACTAGTAGGATCACAGTATGTGAAAGACAGGTAAATGCTCCAAGCTCCAACTGAACCAAAATTTCTAAATTTAATTCATCAGCTGTGAATAGGTGGTCATCAAACAATGACAGAGGTGCTTCAGTACATAAATATATATGATATAATAAATAAATAAATATCAAGAACCGTGTAAATTAAATAAACAGTATTTTTCTTTGGTGTGCAACATCGATCTGACTGCATGTTTCCATTAGTGTGATGTTGATAAAACAATTGATTCCTACAGCTACTCTCAGTCACTGAAGTGCTTAACTTAGTACTGATTCAATGTAACTAGTCAGTACCGTGTTTTGAAAGAAGTAGTAAACACCAACTAGTTATTTACACCTGTGATTCAGACTTTTACTTCAGAGCAAAAATTATAATGAAGAGCAGAGACAGCACAAAGACAGTAGAAGTGGTTTGGCTCTCTACTCCTCACTGATCCAGTCCATAGAGGTGTCGTAATTGGACCCAGAGGAAGAGACATCCCCTGACACAGAGGGAAAACAAAATGAAGAAAGAAGTTTAGTACAGGTGAGTTTTCCTCTAGAAGATTAGTCATAAGGACACAGCCAAACCTTAACTCTTATATTATTTTCCTCCAGAAAATCGTTCTACTGAGATAATGAAGCATTCTGATTCTAACAAATGTCATGTCGAAATAATAAATTTGTCCTTGCAAAATACAAAGTTTCACCATGGGAACCGCAGTCTTTCATGCAACACACTGCAACACACAGAACATAGACACAGACACAGACTAGGATAAAAATATAATAAAGCACTCCAGTTATTGATATACGCATGCATGTATTTTCCCAAGGAATGTCCCTTGACAATTTGCTTCTATTGAAGTGTAAAAAGCAGCAACGGGACAATAATGATGACCATTACATGACCATTAACCATCCCACTTCTCAAAAAAAAAAAAAAAAAAGTCTGACCAAAAAAAACCAACTAAAACAAAACAAAACAAAAACAAAAAAAAGATTCTTTCAAAGCTGATACTGTCTATGGACAGTCTCTGAAGGAAAACATTAGTAAAATAACTTTAAAAAGTAACACATCTTAAAACATAGTTTTACTAGAGGTCATTAACGCACTGATAAATGTAGTTGGTGCTCAAGCAGATGTTACTCTGTTACACGTACAGTTCGTGCTCAAGTCATCATATCACAGTGTTAATATGACCAGATTTAACACTGTGTGAAAAGATAAGCCTCCTGTGTAAGTGATACCTACCACGAACCTCCTCAGGACAGCAGCAGGAGGTATGTTGTGCCTTGATTCTAGTCTCTACTGACTTCTGACGAGATGCTGCAGCCCTGGGTGGAGTGACCTCCAAACTCAGTGGGGAGGTGAATGGTTGGGGAAATACATGGTTTGGGGTCTGTTCAGAAGAGCCTCTGAAAGGAGCAAAGGAGCTTGAGCCCTGATCTAACCTGGAATCACGTTTACAGAGAGCACAGGAGACTGGGGATGCCAGGGGCCCACGGGGAATTCGAGTGTGATCTGTTTCACTATACTGTCGTTGGGCGCCACTGTGGTGCTCTGACCTCTCTCGCTGCCACACAAAATGAGTAGGCACAATGGCCATCACCTGGAGAACAGAAAATAGGACACACAGACCAAGTAAAAATAAGTATATACAGCTCCTAAAGGAAAAGAAACAACACAACGGGGATGGAACTTGTGGCTTTACACCAAAACAATAAAAATTACACTACAAAAGCATGAGAAACAAAATGAGTCACATGAAGTAACTGCTTTTGTGTACTTCTTCACAGCAGCGCCTGCTGACGGCAGCTCTGTACTCGATGCGAGCCCAGAGCTTGTCTCGCTGCCTGAGGAAGTTGGGAAACTGTTTCCTCCAGTTCTTGCCCAGTGCCCATGGAAATATCTCATACTTGCTCTCCTCCTCATCCTCCTCCATGGTGTTTGCAAGATATCTAGGGATGGAACACACAAGGCAATTTTTGGGTTACAGCTTTGCCCGCAGTGGCACAACACGGTTCATGTTTCATCTAAAGAAAATTCAAGATCAAAGCAGATTTTGGCTCATTCTGCAGTCATCACTTCTTTCCAGCGTGAGTGTTTGTGGAACCTCTAAGATGGTCGATTGTTTTAAGGATACCGTGCCAATGTTCACATCACAGTCCTTAAGATGAGGAATATGTGCAGGTTAGCTCAGCTGCAAGAGACTGTTATGTGAAGACTGTGAGTTTGAGCCACTCATTGGATGCAAAGTTTATCCCTTTGAGTTACATTTGAATAATATTAGGTCACATACTTATGCTAACATACTTATGCTAACTGTGTCAAGTCATCTAAGTTGGTCACAGGACCATCACAGTGCTGTCCTTTGTGGGAAGATTTTCTCAGATGTATCATCTGTTCTTTGCGAGAAGCCAAACTGAAATAGGGCTGAGGTCATCCATCTATCAGTCTCTGTTTTATCTGTTCCAAGACAGATGAAATCTTACCTTTTGTATGAATCTTCTAGCAATATTTCTAAAAAAAGAGTTTAATTTCTATGCCTTTTTCTTGTTAGAAACAAATAGAAAAAAAGCAAAACAAAACAAGAAAATATATTTAAAAAAAAACAAGATGAAATGCTATTCCTTTAACTTTAAAACTTACAGTGCAATGAATAAATTCTTCCTGGTGTACTCAGCAAGAGTGAATCTGGCCCTTTTGAAGTACACAAAGGTCATGGCTAAAAGATACTGATGAAGTAGAGAGAAAAGTAGGGGTCAGTTTATTGGATACATAATAAAGCTTCAAAGGGATTTCATCACTTTCACCAAAACATGTACCTTGTCAGTTATTTTACAGCAACAGTCCGTCCACAAGAAGTCCTGGATCAGGTCATCATCTGTAACACAATTATTCAATATCAAACACCAAATGTCCTTAAATCTTTTCTGGTTAAAATTAAAAATGATCACTTTGACGCTACTGAACTAAAACATTCTTTTTGTTGAGGCCTTTCATTCACCAAGAAGTCTTAAGAATGATGCCATTTCCTGCCGCTGGATGACAATGGTTGGGGGCACTGTCATTTTTGAATTGTACATCTCATCCCGACACTGGCTTCCTTGGCCATTTCCAGGTGCCCCCAAGAAGTTTTGGCCATTGGCTCTTTTGAGCCGGAGACCTCTTCTGACCTGGAGGGAGTGTGAGCTGTTGGCTTTGACCCGGACAGTTACTGAGGGGGGAGTCTGGCACCACCCGTGTGTATGCTTCATCGTTCCTCAGTTCAGATCATCTGTAGTGTGTTCTGAAGGGAAATTCAGGAGGGGAATGAAGTTAAAAAAAAACTATAAACAACAATACATACTAAGGTGTGGACCCAAAGTAAGGTTCCCCGTATTGCTTTTTAACAAAGAGAAAACAACGCGTCTGTCCTGTACTTGTTTTAAATATTATACCTTAATGACAACAAAATACTAAGCTAGTCGGGAACTTAGGAACTTCAAGCTAACGTTATGCTAACTTTAATGTTATTTAAATCCGGCAAACAGTTCTTAAAGTTAGACAAGCTGTAACGTAAATACAAACGACAACACTGTTGTGGCGAAAGTTACCTCAACCTGAGCGTAGTTACTTTAACCTGACCTAACTTCATCAACTGAGTCCTCACCTCCACAGGTCTGCCTCTGGACTTATCGCTAATGCTTAACGAATTTAAAGAGAGTTCAGCTACCTAGAACACCGCTCAAAAGTTAACAGATATGAGTGTTGCTAACGCCTGTATCCGTGTCACAACCACGTGGGAAAAGCGCTAAAAGTTTAGGTGATCTGTGTCCTTCAGGACGGGAGAAAAATAGATAGAAATTACCGAGTTAAAAAAATGGTAAAACTGATTGTGATGTTGTTATCAGCCGTTTTTAGGGTAGCCGACTGAGAAGCCAGAGTGGGAACGCGCAGCACCATCCGCGCCAATTGCCCGGCAGCACACCTGCACGCGGTGCGGGGACGCGCAGATCTTCTTCTTCGTCGAACTCATTGACTGGATGAACTACATTCTTCTCCTTCTCCTTCTCCTTCTCCTTCTCCTTCTTCTTCTTCTTCTTCTTCTTCTTCTTCCTCTCAGTTGCAAATTGCTGCCAAGCGAGGCATTATCGACGATAACTTTCGTCTTTCTATACATTTTTAAATACATATTTTTTAAAATAAATATGATACTGTTATTGTTAGCCCAAATTATGATGAGCAAAAGGCCCTACTACTAAATTGTCGGATCAAAAAAAATGTCGGGCAGTATTTTTTTATTTAAAATGATAACAGATCTCCTTGGTGCAAACTTTCTCTGTCACAACTCAACACTTTATGACTGTCAACAACTTTGTTAAGTTAATAGCTCAGATTATATTCGCCATATTCTTCATAATTTGGATAAATGTTTTGATAATGTGTGTAAATTTACTTAATATAAACTTAATTTGTCCTTCATCCTCTCCCAGCTATCTGCACTGTTGCCTCCACCTACACTGTGGCAGAGAAAGGAAGTTGCACCCTCCATCTACGGCTGTACTGCTCCCACTTGCAGTTTCTTACGTCAAACTTCAGCCCCATATTCATTCTCTTCACTCTAGCAGGGATCTAACACCTGAACACACACCTGCATCCAGTGCAGCATCCACCTGCAAACAGCTGCAGTTCATCCGCTGCCCTAACTCTGACCTACAGTTATCGTCACCCAAACTCAAACAAGACGCAGTTTTAACTTAGTAAGTGTAAACAGTTACACAATTGCAGAGTTCTGGTTGTAATAAACAAACGTCTGACTTTCTTTTCATGAAATACAAATAAAGACTGTAATTTTAAAGTGTTATCAACAAGTCTCATCATCTCAATTGAACATGAAACTGAAGTGAACTATACGAAACGTTTTTTATTATAATGCATTTTGTTCTAAATGCTGATGATATTCTCTGAGGGGAAAAAATACGTCACTTTGCATTTAAGCGGCGAAACCTAAAATTTACTTTAGCCTTTACCCTTCAGAAATTTGATAGCAGAGACAATGTTGAACATGCGTTTACTGGATAAACCTGGAATATGAACGTGTCAACAAAAGCCAACCAGGAAGTACAAAAACTTTCAATTCCTCAACTGACCGCTTGAGGCTGGCTCCAAAAGGGAGCAAATTCTCATTGGAGCCCATGTTAAAATGGCCAACTCTAGGGCAGAAATAAACATATTTACAGCCTGGTTCAAAAAACATTTTTTTGTCTACAGCTTCTCTACCATCTCATGAAAACTCTGAGGGGATGAATTTTTTTCTAACTCATTTGTTTATTTTATATCTAAGCTTAAAATTAGGCTTTTTGCATAAATTAGGGCGTGGCCTCGTTGATCGACAGCCTGTTGACGGCTAGCGGTGGTAGCTGAGTGGGTGTGGTATCCGTCCTTCGACCCCGCCCTAGCCCCATATTTCTTTTCCCATATTTGGTTTTTCGTCATTTAGGTAGAGTCAGGCACAGGCAAATGGCGGTGGCCAGGACAAGATTTCTGAGGCTTCACTTTTGCTCAGGCAGAAACCAATGCTTGACATCACGGAGGGTTTGTCCAGTGTTTTATACAGTCAATGGTTCTTAGCCCAGGCCTGGTGACTAAGTTCCAACTCACCTGGAAAAATCCTGACCTTTTTTTTTAAAAAAAACTTTACACTATATTTCAGACTGTGTTACATTACATAAAGTTTTGATTCTCAAACTCTTTAATTATGTCATTCCAGTTACATAAAATCATAAACTTTATACTGATACAGTCAAACTTAAAAATTAATGTCAACCCTCTCCAACCTGTGGCATCAGCCTGCTTTTTCCGCAACAGAGGTCATCTCATTTAGCCAGATAAGACTGGCCAGACTAAAGCTAACTCAAAGGGCCAGTAAAAGCTTATTGGCCAAAAAGAGCTCTACTAACTGTTTCCACAGCAGACATCAGGGAACAACAAGTTGCAGAGAGCAAGTTAGAGAAGCAGTATGGTGGACAGGCCACCAAGTGATGTCTGTTGTTTTTATTTATTAGGGCCCGAGCCCCTTCGGGGGAAGGGCCCTATTGTAATTGCCCCGTTTCTTTCTTCTTCTTCTTCTTATTATTATTATTATATGGACTCTTTAAACCTTAATTTGACCCCCTAAAAATGCTCAAAAACTCACCAAATTTGGCACACACATCAGGATCAGCGAAAAATTTGATAAAATTGAAAAACTGACTCCCAAGGTGCAAAAATGTATATAGTGCCACCTAGGCACACAAAAACGCCCACTGCGGCCCACAGGAATGTCGTAGAGAGACGGGACGAAAGCCTGATTGTAGTACTCATCAAGACCTAAAAATCACGCACTGACACCCCTAGGCTAAAATCAACAGGAACTCGGCAATTTGCATTTGAAAATGAAAATTATGGCCAAAATTTCACTTTCTACAAAAAATATCTTCTCCAAGGGCGTACATGACAGCGTCTCCAAAAGCTAATAGATGACAGAAGACACCATGCTGAACAAACAGTCTTAGCCATTGTTAATAATTTTGAATCGTTTGGATTTTATAAGCCCTCAAAGTTGGAGTGCCACCTGCTTCTCCTCTGTGTCCTCCCATTCAAGTTAATGGGAAAGGAAGGCCCTTGTGTCAAACTGAGGCCCCTACACTCTAAAGTATAAGTCTGACGGTTTTCAAACCTATGCCAATGGAAAGAGGACGAAAAAACCTTCTAGAATATGATATTTTGTGTAAGATTTGATCAAGTTTGTGGTACTTTTCAGGAGGTAAAAGTACGTTTTCTAAATGTTTGCAGTCCCCGCCGACAGACTCTGAGCTGGGGATTACTCTCCAATACACACACATTACCTAAAGCTCAGAGGGTGATGCTCTACTTCCACCTTGTGGTCAAACTAGGCATTTATGCTTTGGTAAGATATTTAATTGAGCAGTTTGCATCAGATGTGATGCCTTCAGGCTGAGGAATCAGTTTGGACGTGAATGCATTTTAAACGTGACCATTCATAATGATCCTGATTCATTTTTAACTTCTGACAGTCACTTTGGCATCTTTATAGTGTATCCTGGGTAGTTTAACCCTTAGGTTATTTCTACACTAATACTGTGTGCAGTTTGTGTTAGCACATGGATGAACTTCATTCACTGCCTGATTTCTGCTTTAAAGCAGTGAGTGCACTTATGTTTTGGGCTGCCCGCATGTGACACAGAAGGCACATACTGCTCTCGGGTACCGGTGTGGAAATGTGCACAAGTGGTCCGCCTGGTACTGGGCGGGTCGGCGCCGGGGTTGCGAGGGCCCGTCCAACGCTGCTTGCAGCTTTAATTTGTATTTTTTGTTGTTTCTTAGTTTTTGAATGAGGTTGATTTGCAGTCCAACATTATTATTACCTGTTATCATGGTGATCAAATGATTTTCAAAAACATATGTATAACTTAAAATTCCTGAGCAGTTTTCATGATCCGAATAGATTTATTCACAGTTTATCTTCTGAACTGATGCCAAAAACTGTATTTTGCTTTTTCCCCCTAATTTTGGACTCAATATGAGAATAATGACAGATAAACAAGATGTTCAGTGTCAGGCTACTGTCTGTGCTTACCGATGTGTTGTTGTTGGTCTGAGTGTTTCAGGGTCACTCTCTGATTGAGTCTCTGCTAGTTCATGTTGGGTTTCAGAGGGTGTTTTTCAGATCTGGTCTACAGATTTATAAGACTAAATGATAAAAGCACTATGTATCACATGTGATTACATGAGTTAATGAATGTTGTGTCCTCACATTCTCAGATGATCTGAATCCTCTGAAGTGCAGCCACAGCAGCAGCCCTGAGTTTCTGCCACCTGACAGTGAGTCCAGTGAACGTCGTTCTCCTGCTGTTTAAAATATCAGTTTCCAGAGTTTCTGGTTATTTCTAGTTTAATCTGTAAATAATTAAACCTGAAGTTAAACAGCAATGAAACTGTGAAGAGAAGAAATGAAAGTCCATAATTTTTTCTGTCTTTTCTGACTCTTTGTTTTTCAGTGTCCGAGCTGAGGGTTGTTCTGCTGGGGAACAGCTGGTCTCAGAGGAGTTCAGTGGGGAACCTCATACTGGGAGAGAATGTGTTCATCACTGAGGAAGAAGCAGACTGCTGTCAGAGAGCCACATCATGGTTAAAGGAGAAGAAAGTAGTTCTGATCAACACGCCAGATCTGCTGCATCCCAACTTTTCTAAAAACAAACTGACAGAGGTCATAAAAAACTGTGTGAGACTCTCTGCTCCTGGACCTCATGTGTTCCTGCTGGTTCTTAAGGCTGAAGACTTCACTGAGGAACAAAAACAGAAGCTCTGCAGAGTCCTTCAACTCTTCAGTGATCAATCATTTGAACATTCACTGGTTCTGATATCAACATACAGAAAAGAGAGATCAGATTCTAAAGATCATCCTCCATTAGAAGACCTGATCAGACAGTGTAGAAACAGAAGCTTGAAGAAAAAAAAGAAGAACCTTGAATATTCAGAGCTGTTAACACGTTTGGGTCAAACTGTGAAGGAGAACAATGGAGATCATGTCATCTGTGATGTGTTTGAGGACACAATAGCTTCTTTAACAGATGATCATCAACCTTCACAACAAAAGGAAACACAGACTTCTATCACAGAAGCTGTTAAAGCTGCTGGTAAGTGCAGAAAAAATTCAGATGAAGAAAACTTGTTCGTATAAATCCTTTTTGAATTAAACATGAAGCTCAAAATAAATGATGACACCTTTTACAGGTCTTCATGTGTTTAAAAACATCCCTGCATCTGTTTCACTCTCAGAGGAAAAGCATTTGACTCACATTAAGTAAATGCATCACAGTGCTGATAATTTATTAATGATGGGATCTTTATAGTATCACTAACAAACATTCAACATTTCCTCATCATTAAACAACAAATAGAGACAAAACAAAAAAACAAAATTGTTTTAAATAATTTCTCATGTTCACATCTTCTCTTACATCCACATTTGGCTACTTTAAATCTCCAAAATACAGATCGGTGGACTTCCGATGCTGCATTTTCTTAAATTCATACAAACATTCATATTAAAAATCAATGTTAATTTGATCAACTGTGAATAATATGATGAAACATCATATTATAACAAAATGTTGATGCAGTGAACATTGGAGTCTGTAGATGAGTGCAGAGATCTCCTGGTGACGTTATGACATTTTTTCTTTCTGTTGTTTCACAGAATCTGAATTCAGGATTGTTCTGCTGGGACAAAGTGAAGACAAACAGACCAAACTTGCTAACTTTATCATCAACAAAAAACATCAACAAAAACCATCACAAACCAGCCGATGTGTGGTTGCATGTGGAGAGTGGAGAGGAAAACCATTAACAGTAGTCAAAACTCCAGACATCTTCCGTCTGTCTGTGGAGAAGCTGAGAAGAGAGATGAAGATCTGTGTGAGTCTTTGTCCTCCTGGACCAAATGTTCTGCTGCTGTTAGTGAAACCTTCTGAGTTCACTGAGGAGAAAAGGCAAACTCTGAAGTTCATCATGAGTTTGTTTGGTCAAGATGCTTTTGAACACTCGATGGTCATCATCACACATGAGAGGAATGAAACAAGTTCTTCTGTGAATCAGCTCCTGAAAGACTGTGGAGGAAGATACTACAACATGTCTGAAGATGATCATAACTTGTTAATGAAGAAAACAGAGAACATTGTGCATGAAAACAAAGGAACCTTCCTCACCTTCACTGAAGAGTCCATCAAAGCAGCTTTAAACCTGGTTCTGTGTGGGAGGAGAGGAGCAGGGAAGACTTCAGCAGCAAA
>JAQMCX010000034.1:3241235-3254996 GCA_029814765.1 Acanthurus leucopareius
GAAAGAGGAGTTAAAGAAGCCATCTACACCAAACTGGAGAAACCTTCTCTTAACAGAGGTGGTGGACTCAGACACAACCTTTCAGCCACATATGCAGTGCCAAGCTCTCTCTCCAGGAAGTTCTCCAAACATTCACTCCTGGGATCATGTGACCACAACACCTCACATGAATAGGAAGCTAACGACCCACTCAGGATAACGACTCTTGGGGTCCACTCTGTGATGGGTTTCTATTTTCCAACCCCTCCCCTTCTTTTGTTGTCTGTCACTCTGGTAAGATAAATATCTGCTTCCTTCACCAGCCTTTTGGAATAAAGAAGCTTCTTGGATGAGAAGTGAAACGTCTTCCCAAAACTCAACACAGTACAGTTGCCTTGTTTTTTGAATCTCCAAGATATCCTTTATGTCACTTGCATAATTTTATAATTGGTATTTTTCCTCAGCTCTCAGAGTAACTATTAGCAAAATTCCACCTGACAAAGGCGTAGCATGTAAATATAACCAGTCACAATAGACGGCTAAATGTTTGCATGAATCAGTAAAGCAGATTCACATACAACTGTTTGTATATTACAACTTGTTGTTTAAAATTAGAATGTAAAAATGTGCCATTCTCATGTAGCTAAGCAACACTGACTTCACTTTTGTTACAGGTTGTTTCAGATTTCACTGGGGAAAATTTTAGCTCCACTGGCTAAGTAGATAAGGATATTGCTAATCTACTGTACCCTTGATGCAATATTCCATCCAGTCATCCAACCACCTCTAAAAGCAAAAGTAAGGGAAGGCAACCTTTCTGAAAGATACTGCTCAAACAAATGCTGCATTTAGCAGTAAGTTGATGTATTGCTACCTTCATCTATTGTCTATAAGCTCCATAATAAAGAAATCTCAGATGTGAATTAGTGGTTTAACAGCACTCTAACTGCCTGCAAAACATCTCCACCATGATCAACTGTCTGCACAAATAACTTAAGATCCAAAAGAAACTGACAATGGAATACTGATGTATCCCCATATAAACTCATTGTCATGTAGTTGGCAGGCCAAAGTGTGTTACGACACTGCATTTTATGACAAAATGTCCCATTCCACTGTGACTTTATATCATTAGTGGAGCGTTGGACACACAGAGCACAAGAGATACACACCAGTACATTCTTCACCCAAACATTCGAACGTGACACGCTGCAGGAGCACCTTGCCCTGACGCGACATTATGTAGCTGCTTGACGAGGGCCATGTGTGTTTTTTCGCCAAATGTCCTTTTTTTTCCCTGGAGGTTATGAATAGATGTATGTCTGCAAACGGTGAAAAAAAAAGAAAGAAAAGAAAAGAATTGATGGGGCTGGTTCCAGGAGCGCAACAAGCCCTTTAGATCTGAGCCTGTGCTGGCTTCATCAGACACAGAAAGCTGAAAAGGAGACTAGCAAGATACTGCACTTGTTTTAATAGTTGTCACATCAGCTTCAAAACAGTGAAATGGACAGCCAAGAGGCTTTTTTCCATTCTCGAGGCTCCAGATCAATTGTAGCCTGTGTACTTTCACTGTTTTATAAGAGCACAGGCTGTAAGAGAAACATGTAGACTGTGTTTTTTGTCAAAGATGTGCTGTTTGGTGTGTATGAGTGTTTGAGTTGATGTGCCTTGCTGTTTAGTATTTAGCGCATGCCTTCACATCTCTAAATTGTTCAAAATACAAACCTCATTGACTGCATCACTGTTATATTTATTCAAGAGGAAATAATTCTGCATCTCTGAGTGTTTAGAGAGATCTAATGCAGATAAGTGCAGTAGGAATTTCTAATAAATGATGTCATCTAAATTGAAGCCTGCTGTTTCAATTGTATGCTGTTAATATAATAAATAGCTGTACTTTGGACAAAGAGCTGAAAAATATCTATTTGTGATGAGTGCAGATAAGTGAGGACTAATATGGTTATTGTGTTTTGTCTAATTGGCAAGGCTCAAAGATTTGCAAACTGCAAAATATTTTCTTCTTTTTCTCTGTTGTTCTACGCCGTGTGCTTTAAAAATGTCCCACTATCTCGCCAAGAAGGTGTAGATAGTTGTGGAGCGGCAATACCATCCTGATGAGGACAGCCGTCCCAGAAAATAACACCCGTTTCTAGGCAATAAAGCTGCAGGGTGTTGGGGAAGACCGGTTTTTATGAAAAAAACCCATAAAAACAGAGGAGGGCCTGACACGCTGTCACACATGTTTAATGAGCTCTTGCTAGTTGGAAAATATAAAAAGGGCTCTGACGCGTGTAACATCTTATCTCCTTTGCTCTTTTCCTTTGTGATTTCTGTTGTATTTCCAAGACAAGCACAGCCAACGCCAGCGGAATCTAATGCAGCTAGGATGGGGTCTCTTGGGAAGCAGCACCCAAATAAGCACTCTGAGCCCAGAGGTGGTAGCAGTTTGGCCAAAGAGGAGGAAAGAAGAGAAGTCCAGAAAGAACAAGTCTAAAGAGATCAGATGAAGTGGTGAAACTCAAGGAGAGCTGCTATCGGGTGTGAGCTGTGATGAGATGTGGTGATGATGATATAACCAGAGGTCTGTGATTGGAGTTTGACAGCAGACGATAGTAGAATCTGTTAAAGAATTTATTTTGAATCAGATTTAGTATTTAGTACTTAGTACTGTCTAAAGCCTTCTGTGTTTTTCAAATCATTTGTTCCAGTTAGACGTATTGGTGTCATGAACATTAAAAATCCAGCCCATGGATTTATAAGCTACAAAAAACTCCTTACATAAAACATTTCACTGCAAACAAAGACCTCTGTGTCCTGTCCCAAGCTTCATAAATAAAACCTCCTACAAGAAGGTTCCCTCACTTCTATTGACTTTATATTTAAAACTTATTATTTTTTTCAGTAATATAATACAATCCGAAAAACTCATTTTTATTTAAATCATCTTATAATGAGAAATTAACATTAAATGGACTTGTCAGGTGAATCACATGTCAGAAAAGCCTTTTGTCTTCAGCGAGACAGTTAATGAGTCTTCACAGATTTATCAGTGGACTCATTCAACATTGTTGGACTCACAGTGGACAAAAATAAATTTATCAAAATCGATACAGTGTGACCAGAGATGTTTTTTTTTATTCTACTTAATCTTCCTTCTTTTCACAACCTGGTGCCTAGATTACCCACAATACAACTGGACTACCAACGGTTTAGTCAGAGATTCAGATGTGTGTTTGTAATCTCCATGCTGTTTATTACCCACATGTTTTTTGCTACTGGCACACTTTCTGCTTTCTGATTAAGTTCAGAAGAAATAAAAAATGAAGGATGAATAAAAGTTATTATTTTTGATGATTATGTTATAATCTGATTATACTGTACTTACAAATACGGCAAAAGGAAAACACAAGAAAACAGACAAAATAATATTGCCTGGAAAAATCATGTAACACCAGTCTTATTGGAATTAGTTAAATCTAACTTTTCCTCTTGGATTAAGCCTATCTGAAGCCAGTGGGCATATTAAACCACACTAAGCACTTCTCTTCTGTGTGTGTGTGTGTGTGTGTGTGTGTGTGTGTGTGTGTATGTGTGTGTGTGCGTGTCATGTGAAGGCCCTCTGTGTTTACAGCGCCAGTGAGCAGCGTTCCACAGCATAACCATGGATACTGCTGCGGGGTCATATCGGTGCTGCACACTTGCCGGCAGGAAACAAACACTGGGGTGTCACGCTGAAACCACAGCTTTTTAATTGGCTGCTAATTAGCAAACGAATCTGACCTGCTGGTTCTTCGTCTGCTGTAAAAGCCCTTTAAAATAAATCACAGATACTTCTCAGAACTATCATGTACCCTTAAATAAATTTCTAAATTTAGATGATTGCAGGTATAAATATGATTACAACAAAATACTACAGTACTGCCCTTTTAAAACAACAAAAACAGACAAAAAGATATTGTGTGTGTTATGTGAGGATGTGAAATATTTTAAAGTGGAAAGCAAGACCTTGGGATATATCATTTCAAGAAGTTCATTGCCACAGTAATTCTCCAGTATCTGAAGCCCAAATTATAAAGACCCACATGCACAAAGTTCTACATGGAAGAATGTTGTGTTTAACATTTAAGTGTTAAGATTCCTCTGAGCTGAGCCAACAGGGAAGAGGAAAAAATGTCACTAGTCTGGATGTGTTCACATGAATTCAGAAGCTAAACACAGAGACAACACAATCACTCTACAATATGTTCAATTCAAAGGTGTGAGAGCTAAAAATAGAGTGTTTGAAGACGCACCCATCTGTCTGTGCAGCACTCTACACACAAACAGACAGATACTTTAAATTTCACCTAATTTTTCACAGGAAAGCTCTTCAGTCCAAGGGAAAATTTTGGATGTGTGTAATGCTGATGCATGTGCCTTGGGCCTGTGCAAAGTGCTGAATGTGCTCCCCATCTGGCCTGTCCTGCATCTCAGCAGCACCTTTAAACACACTCAGATTATCATTTTAAGGAAGACAAAGCATTTATTGAAGTTAGTGTCAACCACTTTTTCTGTAAACCGCTTTTCGAAAGTTCTCCATTTTATAATATTTTCTGCTCAAATAAAACTGACATTGGACATCAGAAAAATTATTCCTGATAAGTTGTGATCTTAAGCTTTAGTGACAACTTCATACTGCTCTATAACATGTTTTGTTATGTTGGGGTGCAGGAAAGCTGGTGTTTGGAATTTTTTTTTTTTTTTGCAATATACCAGAGTTTTCTACACTGTCGTATCTCATTTTTATATTAAGTAAACTCTTCCTTTATCAGTAACTTAACATTCTAATTCATGTTGGAGTTTGTCAGCTTCAGGTCAGGCATAATTTTTATCTAAATGTAACCTTCAGAAATATTTTATAAGTCATAATGGCAAGCTCAGTTATGTTTTATCAAATTAAGTTGTTAAAAAACTTACTGTTTTGCTGGTATTTCCCAGCATGCATTTGGGTTAAAATCTTCCTTAAATGCCCTCTAAATCTAATTTAACAACATTAGAATCTTCTGGGTGTAAAGAAATGTGTCCCATATCTTTTCTCTGATAAAAATTAAACAATTTAAACTAGTGCCTGTTTAAAACACAAGTGTTTGTAATCGGCTGATTGATCAGCAACTGGCAGCTTTCTCAAGCATCGCTCATCCAAACAACTTTAAACTCTACACTGTCTGAGTGTGAAGTAGTTCTGATGAACAGTTAAAGTGTGGGTCTGTGCAGCTGCCACACTGGACACATCAAGAGCTGCTAGTAAACAAATTCAGCGCCTGTATTTACACCAGCCTTTGCAGCCGTCACACTGCAGAGGTCAAGTTTTTTCAAATGTGTTTTTAACATTTTATCATCCAAACAGCAACTCAGCAGACACTGCACTTCATCAGGTGCCCGGGAAGGCAGTGGTCAGATGTTAAGATGATTAGATGATCTGTGGTTGAGATAATGAAGAGACAGACAGACAGACAGACAGACAGACAGACACACACACACACACACACACACACACACACACACACACACACACACACACACACTCAAAAATACACACACACACACACACACAGACCTTCTTTTATAGTTAGATTACATTGGTTTTGTTTGTTTTAGCACTGATTCAGCTCTGATGGTGGAAATAAGTACTAAAACAAAAGTCTGGTGACAATATCTCCTACAAAATATGTTCCCTTATGTGCAACAGCAATGTCAATTTAATTTTATGAAAAATATAAAGGAATGTCACCTGAACTTGGTTTTGTGTCCATACACAGTGGGAATGTAAATGAATGAATATGTAAAGTAAAAAAGTTTATTTTTCAGCTACAATTACTTGTATCCATGAAAATATTTGATGGTTAGATTCAGTCACAGAACTTGGTTCAGGTCAGGGCAAGATGGAGATCTTAGTAAAATACTACAATCTTTTTCAAAGCTTAAGAGTAATTAATGTGCTTATGTGGCCTAAATCTAAACTTCAAGACAGGCACAAACCAAAAGGTAAATCTATGAGTTCTACACATTATCAAGCAAATTCCAAGTCCTTGGAAACATGACTGAAAAAACAAACCATGGTTGGAAAAATCTAAAGTGAAGCTTTTACCTTTTGTTAAGTCAGAATGAATCAACAGATATGAAAATGTTTATGGGAAGACACAATAAATAAATGAATAAAATTACCGGTCACCCCAATGTGAAGTAAGGGAGGGGGGCGGTTTGTTTGTTTTTTATCCATGTGAAAATGATCTACAAGTAATATCCAGGTTCTCGTGTCTACCGTTCTCCTTCTGTAGTGTGGGTTCACATGCTGATCAAATATGTCAACTATTATAATAAAATATCCCAACACAAAATATGTCAAAAGCTGTAACAGTGTAATCTGTGCTGCTGTAGGTTCTGGGACAATGGAAGTGAAAAGCAACAGTTCTGTCTTTGATTAATGTGCCGTTACTATGTTTATTTTCTCCAATTCTAAATTACTAAATAAACAATGTCGCTCCACTTCATTAGAGCTCACGTTTTCACTGTGAGTCTTGATTCAATGCACATGTCAGTCAGTATTAAGAGGCAGGGTACCGCAGCTCTTTGTGTGTTTAGAAATCAGGGAAAAGTAAACTAAAGATGTTGTCTGATGGAAATTCTCAACATCTGTAAATAGCTGAATAATTGCTCCATTCTCTCCTTTCTGTGCTGCTCCCAAACCTGTCAATCAACTTTTTGGATTTTGGAAAATTATAAAAATATTATTTTAACAAAGAATCACAAAAACAAACCCTGATAGTCAAAATAATCAAATTTCCACAAACAACATGTTGATAGTTATTATTATGATTATGGAGCTTCACAGCTGTTTGCCCTTCGCACAATATTTTAAATCAATATTAATTCTGATTATAAACTCCAACTTTGGTTACCGATTCAACTTCTTTACTTAGAAAAATGCAAGGGGACATACTTCCTTTGACTCTATTATTCAGCTCGATCATATGGTTACATCATTTAAGATTCTGAGCTAAAATACTGTACTTTCCATTTATTATTATTGCTTATTTTGATGATACTGTTTTATAAAGCCTAAAATGGCCCAGCTGCTTTTAATATAAAGATAAAGGAGGAGCATTTCATCCATTAACTATAAGAAAACAATTTGCACTGTGATGCAGTGCAAAGTGCAGGTTAAATCAGGTAATGAACGAGGCAGAAACTACAGCAACAGATCTCAGTCCATTATAATATTTACTTGAGGAAGGTGCATGAGACTGTTATAACACTTGCATGACACTTTTAATGAGCATAATGGAGTCTTCATAAATGGTTTTTTTTTCAATTTATTTTCAAGTACTTATTCATTTAGTGTAATGTATTTAATGAGCATAATGGAGTCTTCATAAATGTTTTTTTTTCCAATTTATTTTCAAGTACTTATTTCATTTAGTGTAATGTATTTAATGTCAATTATTCTGTCAATTTTATTTCAAAGTTCACATTGTTTGAAATGTATTTGTTATAACAACCAAAACAACATAAGCTGTTAATGTCAAATGTTTTGACAACTTAACATTAACTAAGAAAATAAAAATATTTATGACACTTTCATTATATTCTCAAGATAGCTGATGTGAAAAACAACCAGGTCGGCCAGTTTAACTTGGTGTTTGCAAATAAAGCTTAATAGTTCCTTTGAGTTTGACAGTTAGGCCTGCTGTGGTTTGTTTATGACAGGTTGTATTGTCTTGCTTAATGTCATGTTGTCATAGTAAGGACACCTCAAACAATGTGAGGTCTGCAGAAAAAGTGACATAACTGACCAAAAGACACTTTATGACAACAGTCATAACTTCTTCATGTTGTACCTTTTAAAATATCAATATAACCTAATAACAAAGTAAAGTTCCAGTCACATAGTTTGGGAAAACTCCTTTTATTCATCTAGCAGATGTAAATGAGCTTTATCTACACTACTTGGTCCAGTTACATAACAAGACTGAGGTTTCTGCAGGATTCATCAAATTGAATTTTAGACATATGAAGACCTTTTTTTATGCCCCAGAAAGTACAGTTTTATACCTGTGTCACTATCATGAAAGTATGAAGTCATGATTAAAACTAGAAGGAAAAATGACCTAGAATTTGTATTAGTTAATCAGTTATTAATTTATTAGAGCTGCAGCAGTGACAATGTTTGTGATATTGACTGAAATTCCCCAAATCTGACTGAACTGCCTCCTGCGGTACAACAATCCTATTGTTAGTTCATAAATAATGAGGTGTCTCTCAACAATCTTCAATCTAATAGAGAAATCCCTTAAAAATTAAAATTACAGACAGAGAAAGCAAAGGAATAAGTTTTATAAATTAAACTAAATGTTTTACTATCCTTTTGTGTGCTTTCAAAGAAAACTACAGTTTCTTACACTATTCAGCACATGGTTAGCTTCTGCAGTAATCCTTTTTTTTTTCTCAGACCTCAAGATAACTAATTAGAAATGAAACTTAGTTTTCACTGTTGTGCAAAGCATGCTGGGCCTTTTAATTATGTAAATGCAGCAGTTAAAGTAAAAACACTATTGATAATGTCAGAATTCTTACCAAAACAAGGGGGATGAAAGATGAGAAAAACAAAACATTTAGAGAATAAGTGATGCGTGTTTAGAACTGTTTTACAGCCTATACTCGATGTTGCTGTCCCTCCATTCCTGCAGCTAATCGTGACACTTGTGTTTTGACCGAGTACACCAAAGCCTGCTGCCTGGGTAATCCCAGATTTCCTAAGGCACAGCTCTGAGCTTAGCAGAAGGCTTGACTAATAGCTTTCTTTTCAAATGATCGCTTTGCTACACGACTTCAGAAGGAGGCAGCAAGCGTGAAATTCAATTATGGCACACACGCTCCGCGGCCCCAACCAGAGCTGTCCACTTTAATCCCTCCTTTACCCTCAAGGATTCTCAGCCTCTTTCAGCTGGACCTCTTCTCCGGGACTTGTGTAGTGTGCCCTGTACATCATGTATTCTCCTCCGTGCTTTGGCCTTGTGGTGGCTTCCTTTTAAACCACATTAACTAAGATGTTTGTGCACAATATGATGTACAACAGACTATACGACACCCTGTATCAGGACTATATGTAGGCTACTGGCTACTGGAAAATTCTCCAGTTTCAGAACTTCCAATTGTAAAATGTGCAAAGTGACAAAAGAAAGGTTGCTATAGCAATATTAACTCAGGAGGTGGGCCTTTGCAAACAGTCAGTTTTAATGCTAAAACTCCATATCTGAATCATATTTAATCATTCTCAGTTTTTATCCCCCTCCTCTAATTTCTAGAGCAAAACAAAGACCCAAGGTCAACCTCCATTTCAAAGTCTAGACATGCTGCAGTCTGTAGGCCTGAGGTCTGCGAGAACAAGGTTTGAGATGGGCCAACACCAGACGGACCAAGAAGCCAGGACCGCCAAGAAATGCAGAGGAGGTTTCCTACCCCGGAATCTGGGCTGGGAACACAGTATCCCATATCCCTTTCCCATACCAAGCCCCCCAGGAGGACGAGAGACACAGGGGGGACACATTGTGTTCTAATACTCAAAATACCTCCACTTAGCCCTGCTGGCTCCACTCCTGAACCTCTCTGCTGCTGGATTTAATGTCTTCTTCTAACCCTCTGGCTCTGTCTTTTGGTCATTGCCTTGGACTTTGACTCTTACTTCACATTATTATTTCTGCCTTTTCCTCACTCCCTCCCCTTGCTGTAACACTTCTTTTCCTGTCCTCTGTGTGTGGGGAGGGTATGTTGAAGTCTCAGAGGGGTCGACTGGAAGCAGCAGTTGTGGTCTGGCCCATGGTAAGGCACTGATTCACTGATTTGCAAACGTAATGACATAATACTACGATTTGTGCAACAAATTGTTGAATGGCAATAATGCTCCCCCGTGTTAATTTAACTTTGATATATGTCACAATCTGAAGTTTTGGTGACTGCAACATTTAGCAGAAGCCAAAGGCTCAATCATCAACAAAGACAGAAAACTCATTATGCTCAAGAACCTATCCTATCAGTCTTCAAATGAAATTCATGAGAAAAAACATAAATCATAGATTGCAGGCGTCACCAAGCCAGTTTATACAAATCTGAAAAGGGAGAAAAATTATTAAGACACTCTGGGGTTGATAAGGGACATTACTATTGTCTTATCAGATCCCCTGCTAACACTGTGAGATAAATGCATGGGAAATCCCATGCTTTTTGCCTCAACAGACGGTGATTGTGTCATGACGGCTAAGAGGCTGGGGATCCACAAATCACTTCCTAGAGTATCAGCCCTCTAAATCCAACATGATGTCCAGCGGCTCCGAGTGAACTCTCACACTGTCTGTTTACTTGGCTCTAGAAGTCTCAGGCTTATTTGATTATCTCACTTAAGATTATGTGACAGCCAGTAATGATTGGGAAAAAAAGAAGCTAAACAACATGCTTCTGGGCTAATGCCAAAATATGGGGCTCCCAGAGGTTGCTGGTGTGGGGGTGGAGAAGAGTAGAATGGAAATAGCAGTCGAGACAATGGGGAAAGCCCCTGTAAATTCTGGGACAGTGACCACAGGCCTGCCTGATCGACTCACAGCTGTAGTAGCTGCGGTTGTTGTTGGAGTGACGTGAAGTAATGGCCTTTTGGCAGCAGTATGCAACATATTTTATTCAGTCCTCTTTGAGGCCCTGAAGATGGGAAACAAGCTGGGTCCATGTTCTCGAGAGGTCCTGGGGGAGCAGAGGACTTGAGGGAGGAAATTCTGCCAAAATGCCATGTTGGCTCGGCGTGACTACGGCACGACATACACCCTACACCATGGTAACTCTGCTCATGGGGACTGACTGTCTCAAAAAGAAGTCAATGAAAGGCAGTATTTGGATGGAGGCATTGCTCACATAGTTACAAGGGATCATAATGCCATGTACTGGCCAACATCACAAATAAATAACTGTAAACACAGAGGGGACACTCCGTTGCTATTGAACTTAGGGACAATTTTAAGCAAATTTTTGAAATATTTAACAAAATATGTTACCCTTGCTTGTATTTTAAGTGTACTAAAACATACTTAGAGTTTTGTTTTAATACTAATATGCATTTGTCTAGACTGAAGTCACAGCTCTTCACAAAGTTGACAAAACAGAAGCCTATGTGAACTAGATTCTCAATGCTTTCAGAAAAAATGCATTCAATGACCACTCTTTCCCAAATCCAAGAAATCTTTCCTAATTCATACTCTACCACCTGCAAAACACTCTATATTTGAAACACATTTTTTGAAATTTTAACACATTGTTTTTAAAACTGTCAAACACACCAACAAACAAATGGAAAATTTCATGTGTTTCAGTAGAACTTATATTGAAATGCATAAAAAAAACTATTGGCAGAATTTTTTAAAGAAAATATTATTTTTTTTCCAAACAAAGCTAATTCAACTGAAAGCATAGCCAGGTGTCTGGTTACTGCCAGAGCAGACAGAAGGAGATGGCTTTTGACTGATTCAGTTTGGAAAACAAGAACCAAGGAGGGAGAGTAAAAAGAGTTGCGGAAAGAGTGAGAATATGTGGAGGACAAAGGAGGGGGAGACTAAGAACAGTGGTTTATAAGGGTGGCAGTTACTGACCATGTTGTAGACCATGGTTTTAGGCCAGTTTAACCAAGTCTGCAGCGTTCAGTTGAATCAATGTTACGATTTTTCCCACAGAACAGGTGAGATGAGCATTGTTCAGTTGTATTGGACTACATATTACAGAACAATACAGTATGTTTATATTTTAACATGTACTAATGTTTTAAAATATATTGATTATTTTGTGTTTTACAACATACAAAGTTTCCTTCCATAAAAAAAATTTAAGGATGACCAAAGCTGCACACTGTACCCTTCAAGAGAAACAGTGAACGCATGATAGAACTCCAGTATCAATTTTTTAGGTAGAATGTCTATTCAGTGTGGAAACTGCACATACATTTGTTAGTGGATTAAGTTGGTAAAACCTGGCAAACACACACTGCAGAGACAAAATGTGATTGTACAGAGAGCAGCCACGGACATCCCAGGCCAGAGAGAAGGTAACATCACACTGCATGCAGCACTGTGCAAAGATGGTCTGCTTTTACACAAAACACTTTTTAGCCCCCAAAATAAAGAGAGGTTTATTTTGTTGCCGAATGACCTGCATAATCAACCTGTGCCAGCAGAGGAGAGAGATCCCCTACCTTTGTTTTTGTGCAGGATAATGTGGCATTTCACAATTCTGCTGGTTTAATGCACATCCCAGGATGTCAGCACCCAGAATGTCAGCACTCTTCCTTACTATAAATTCCCCTTCCTAAACCTTATAGAGAAGGTTTTTTTTCTCTGTGTGAAGGTTGAAGGTTGTTATGCCCAGCCTAGGGGTACCCAGACACAACACGAAATGAGCCCCATCTTCCCCAAGTCCCAAGTAGCCACAGCCAGAGCAACAGCTTTCAATTTCAAAATTTGGTGTTTATTTACAAAAAGAGAATGTGTGACAAATGTGTTTGAAAACTAAGGACTTCAGGGTGGACCAAGGTCAAAACAACAAACAAAACAAATCTCTTTGGGGAGGTGATAGATAACCTAACCAAAAACAAAAGAACCAAAAGACAGGAATCTTACCTCCCTAACTACACGAAACAGGAGAAAAAATGAATTAACACAACTGGCAGTCCACCCCTACTAAGGCAAAAAGCTATTGGCAATGACAAGATAATGTGGCCGGTTGGGAGATGAGGGAGATGCGGAAACACCTGCTGCTCAACGCCAGCCGCCATCTTGGCCCTTTGAATAGCAGGTGACCTCTCGGAAGCAGCCAATCACCAGCCAGGCCCGAAACCGATGCACCAATCCTCCTTCCGCGATGACACACAGGAATCTACATAAATAAGGCACAGGAACACAAACAAGGAAACACAGAACACCAAAAACTAACGAAAATTACGATTACAGTCGAAACAGTCAGTGTTGAGGGTTTTCAAGTGTTAAGTAACCCGCAGAGAAAATCCACCTTGAAATCAGGGTCAGACCTGTAGAGTGGGTCTGTTGGTAAATAAAATGGTTGATACAGACACTGTTAAGCTCTCTAGCTGGTAAATCCTGACCTCCAAATAAAGAATTCAAGGAAACAAATCCAAGGCCAAAGATTCTTATCCTCTTTAAGTATCATCTTTAAAAAAAATCATGTTTCTCCAACACTACAAATCCTCTCAGTAACAGTATTTTATCTGTAATTGTTTTATGCAATGACTATCATACCCGTGTGCATTACAAAGGATGATATGGAGCTCATTAAAGGTTATTATACGCTGTTGTTATGGCTACACCGCATGCATGTTTTAATACTGCAGATCTACATGAAAAATTTAATTTCACACATCATTAGCAAGCAGTCAGAGCCCAGAGGAAAAAGATCTTTCTTTGATTTAAATGTTTTTAATTCCAAAAAGTAAAAAGACCTGAAAAGTAAGCTCATACACTCACACCAGAAATAAGCTTCTAGAGGATTTTTTTTACTGATGGTGATTGTCATTGTTTCTGTTTGTTTTAAAATAATGATCTATTTAGAAAAGTAAATAATTATAACCCTCTTCCTTCCTGCCTCACCTTAAAATAATTTATTTAGTTATCAATATATATTTTGATTAGGGCCGGGACTTTAACGCGTTAATTTCGATCAATTAATTATAAAGATTTTAACGCGATAAAGATTTTA
>JAQMCX010000034.1:3270177-3286749 GCA_029814765.1 Acanthurus leucopareius
AAGTGAAACGTCTTCCCAAAAATTCAACATAGTCCAGTTGCCTTGTTTTAATGACTCTTCAAGATAATCATGACCTGAATGAATGAGAATCTACATAGACATTTAAAAAGTGTTTTTTGCCTTAGGTGAGGGTTAGGGGTAGGGTTAGGGTTAAACTCTGGAAAAACCTAAAATTTATGACTATCCAAATGCCCAATCTGTCATTTTTCCCTCTCTATGTCTCATGTTGTTTGTTAAGGACATGTGTTATTGTAGGATCATAGGATTTATTTATATTTCTGCCACTATAGGGTGACGCAGGGATGACATGGGTATCATCCTGGTTCACTTGACAAAAAGCCTCATCAAATTAATACATTAGACAGGATAACTTCAGTGACCATTGTTGGTGTTAAAATCAAAATGTAGTGTTTTTGCATGACACAAAAGAAGATTTCTCCGCTACTTTTCTGGGAACCCAAACCAGCTGTTTTTACCTAGAGACATTTGGATATTTAGAAGCTGTGTTTCTGGTTTCAAACCAGGTATTTTTAGCTAAAATGTGATTTTTTTTTAACTCTAACCAAATTGTTTTAGCATTTAAACCTAACTAGCCCTTAAACACAAACCTAATGACACAAAATATTTAACATAAACACACAATGCAAATATTAATTACCGATGATTGGGTTGCTTAGTTATCAAGGGAAATGATCATAGTAGCTAATGTAAAAAGGTACACAATTCTTGTTGACAAAAACAGACCTTCACTGTCATTTTCTCCAATGACACGTCGAGGAAACATATAACTTCCTCATCACGGTTCACAGCCAGTGTCACAAAAGTGCTGCTCAATTACCGTTCTTAGTGGCAGGGGAAGCGACCAATCGTGAAGGCAACCACAAAAGATTCAGGTAGCATTCAACAGGAAACATCACCTCAGCCAATTACCCATGAGCTCATATGTTGCCAAAACAGCCATTAATCCGAGTGGTGAGCACACGGAGGGCTTGCACAGCTTCCAAAGCCTCTGCCAAGGGTTAGGGGACTCACAGTGTGACAGACAAAAGAGAGGGAACATGATACTGTAAACAGATGTGTCGATCATCTATTATGGGTTTATCAGTCACAGAACAGCATAGAAAAAAGAAACAGTGCAGATTTAAAGCTCATGTGCAATTTAAGTCTATGAGGTACAGTAAGGTATGAAGAGCAATATATTATCCTTACCTTTTTTCAGACTTACAACCTTGTCACCAGATGGAATTAAGTAAATTCACTCTCTATACCTTAGACAGATTTTCCAAAATCCTGCATCACTGTCTCTGGCTGAACTGTTGTCACTTTAAAACCCAAATAATACAAACCAGTTACAAAATGGCGGCATGACATGTTGCAACCTCTCTTAAGGTATGTGTTGCATGATAAATGTGACAGCTTGTACATCTAAAAAAATGAACAGTATACACAAGTGAAACCAGACTTCTAGACGGCTCATTCCACAGTTCAGTGCATGAGCGCTGGAATAATGGAAGAAACAGCACTTGTGTCACAAATCTCCTGGGAGTCACGAGTCCTGTCACTGTAGAGTTCAACTTTAGAACTGGGTTCACACAAATAATGTTCAAAGCAAAACAACCAGACAAATAAATAAGGTGTGTTTGTGGTATGAAAAGAAAAAGTGATGCATTCTTCTTTGATAGCAGGTACAGCAACACTGTATTTTAGAGTTTTTATAAAAGCAAAGGACGCTTAAAAATCACAAAGCGCACCTGTATTCATGCCCAAACCAGCAGCCTAGAATCCCACAGGGTCATACAATAGTCAAAAATTTTATCAGTGTGTTAATCAGCTCAACATGTATATTTATTTTTCTGGTAATTATCACTACCAAGTGGAAAATTACTGACTGTCTACATAAATCATATCCAATAAATTTTGTGACCATTTTGTGAAGTAATTGTTTCATGATAGCAAGCACAACTTCCAACTGCAGATTTTGTGTCTATGTACACAAATCCAACAGAGTAGAAACACATAATTTGTGTAATAATCAGCTCCACTATCTCGATACAAACAAAGTGATTTTGTTGCTCAAACCCTACACAGACAAGAGTTAAAGATCAGATTCCCATGTTAGATTCCTGCAAACTGTATACCAGCAACCCAGCTGGGTCTTCAACCTGTGACTCCAGTACAGTTAATAAATGTACTGCATCATTCGGTAATAAAAGATGGACAGAGGACATATCACAAAATTTTAAAGAAAGTAATGGAATTAAAATAGAAAGAGAAAGAAAAATCTGTCTCACAGTTCAAACGCAGTGTAATCCACTTCGTGAAGAGTTCAGAACAATTCACTTCCACTTGGACTATTGATAATAACTTATATTGATCGAAACTGATATTTAAACATTGAACACAATATGCTAATGCTACAAAGCAGAACCTCATAAATCATTTTTAGATACCTCTGTTTTTGTAATATGTAGTAATCAGTTCAAAATACAGCATGAGCCTTTTAGTGAGACTGCAAAAACAGGCAGCAGACGTGTTCCAGCAGGGAAAGCACAGGTGTAACTAATAACATTAACGTTGGCTCTTTCTCTTTTAAGTATCCCAGCGAGACATGTCAGTGAAACAGCATGCAGCACATCAGGGCCCTGGAACCACCACCCCTGAGAGGAATGTGGCCATAATTAGTTAATGTCATAAAGTGCACCTGGGCTTTTCCTGCTAAGACGTGTTAAAATGTCTGTTGTGAGAAAAGTCTCAACAGAGGCAAGTGGAATGTAGAGTTGCCTAAACCTCCGCATCTCAATTTAGTAACAATTTAGAGGAAGGCTTTTTTATTCCAAATGTAAGGTCTAAAAATAGAGGGTGTGGTATGCAGTAAGAAAGCCCTCTAAAACAAACTTGCCATTTGAGCCCAAAGCACTCAAAGTGACGTAGTTTTGCACGAATGTAATGTTTTTTGTGAGTCCCGCAGTTTTTATCTGGCACCAAATCTAAGACCAAAATTTCAGTTTGTTTTTGATTTTTGACCAAATAGCAAAACTAGTTGCTGCCCCATTTGTACTTAAATACTATTTAGCAAATGCTGCAGGGTTAGGCTTACATTAACTAAAAAGTACTGCTATGCCTCAGTAATGCCTCAGAGTTACAAGTTTGGTTTTACTGATAATCATGAATAATTCAAATAATGTGAATACATTGGAACCTCTTACAGCACAAAAATTGTATTGAGGACAAGTATGAAACTAAAAACCTTTTCATGTACATTTGTTGTAATATTTTGTGAAAAGCATGATTCACCTGAATCCCCAACAGACCTGACAGCAGTTGAGTTGCTTTCAAAGTAATGTAGATGTCAGGTTTTACCAAGAAAGAGAAATGCATGAATTATTGAAGATAATTTATCAGATTCTGCAGCATCTATGTTTCACTATTTTATTGAATTTTCCATTGCAAGCCTTTTAGTGTTGTAGAAATTAAATCAAAATTCATTGCAAGAGTCCAAACTGACTGGTTTTTTTTCTTTTTTTTTTTTTTGCAAACTGCATTATTTAAAGCAATTAAGTAATGAGCCTCAAAAAATATTTTAATAATGGAACAAAGGTTGTTTTTGTTTTTTTTGACCAAACAATGCTGCAGTCTTACCGTCTTGTGCACTCACTTTAGGGCTAATAGTAGATCAGATTAATTATAATTAATTACAATTAATATCTCCATTGTGAATCTAGATGTTAGGACCTCCAATACTGTCACCAGAGGGTGCATTCATTGCATCGAGTCATTTACTGCCAGACTCAGCAGTAAGTTAATAATCTGGATCTCCCCATGACAGTCAGCCAAACCACAGCAATTTAAATGTTCTAAACTATGGCTACACATGGCTCCGAGCACAAAAATCCTCTTAACTTGTCCAAATCATACCTTTCATTAAACAAAGTTCAATAACTTGTTTACGTCAGGCCGGGGTGTCCACCAAACAAACAGCACCACCACACTGTTGGTTTTCTAGAGAAGCAGACAAATGTTTGTTTATTCTGAGCAAGTCATTGGTGGGGAATGCAAGCTGTTTAGTGCGAGATGCTGTGGATAATTTGCTTGTGTATGTGTGTATAGCTGTGAATACACACACATACAGTATTCAGTTGGCTGTATATGTATGTGTATACATTTTTACTTAGGCCAAACAGTATTTACACCAAACATATGAAGCATTTGAGGGCCACTGTATGTAAACTCTGTGCGAAAACCAATTTAGCATAGTAAATATGCAATGGTGAAATGTTTATGCAAATGTAATTAGCAAACTAATGGGCTTTCACGTCAACAAATATTGATTGAAAACATCTGCTTGATGTGTGAGATCATTACATTCTTTGGGAAAGGTTGCATTACAACACCCAAAGTCTAATCAGGCCCAGTTAGTAATGTTCTGCCAAGTCAGACTCAAATAACAAAAGTCATAGAAAATAATAGCCTGTCACTGTCTTTTCATAGAAACTCTAAATCTGATTAGTGAGGTCAGTGTCTAAACTCAGGTTAACTCACTGGCCAATTAAAACCTTTCTCTAAACATCCTACTGTAAACATTGTATATACATTTTCAGCATATGTGATAGTCATCATTGTGGCTTATTTAACTGTGGCCAGGTGGTTAGGCACATTCCTATGACAGCAACTGTTATACATGTACAATTACTAGTACAAGTGCATTAAAGTGGAAAGCCAATATCATTATATATCATCACTCTAATGTCAAAAAAGAGGCAAAGTCATAGTTATTTAATCTTTATGCCAAATATGCTTTCACTGTTAAAGCAGCCTGCAGTCTGTTTAATACTAAGTCACTGCAATGCATGACAGACTCATTTTAAAGAAGAAAATAATGTTAGATTAAAAAGATAAATATATTCTGAGAGATTTTATGCATTCTAAACATTCCACTTTTTCATATCATCTCCATGCAAGTTTTTTTTTTTTTTCCAAGGGATGAAAGAAATTCTGTGGGTCATTTGTGTTTTTTTGGTTGACTTTGAGACAGCTGTGGTTACAAGTGTGTTGAATTATCCTGGAACAAGGTTTGGTCTAAAATGATTTATATGAGTCTTAGGGGGCAGGAAAGGGTTCCCATATCTCCTTAAACATCAAATTCAAGGACTTTTCAAAGACTTTCATGGCTCAGTTCCCAAAAATCCAAGGACCCAACATGGCATGGCTTAGGGCAGAGATTAGTTACCATTACAACACTAACACATTTTAAAATAAGAATAAGCTGACTTTACTGAAGTAAACAGAAAAAATCAATAAAAGAGAGAGACCTTAACACATAAAATATCATTTTCAATATGTTACATAAATGATGGACTGCGTGTTCTCTTGCTTTCGTAAACACAGCACAGCAAAAAAGATTATGCAGCTGTGAGAGACACATACACAGAAAGTGAAACTTTAACCCATTGATTAATGTAAAGTAAAAAATATGAGAATAATTTCAATATTCTCATCAATAGTATATACAGTATACATTGTATAAATAAATGTTAGTGCTTGTAATGGCCTATGTCTTTTTCTAAAGTAATAGCTTATTGTAATTTCTCAATATTTTACATTCCCTTCCCTGCATTTGAAATTCAGCTGCTTATAAAAAACAATGAAATATATCTTTTACTGAATTTAGGAACCCATTTTATTGGGTTGCCAATCCACAAAATAAAATCATAACATGATATGTATACTTTCCTAATTCAGCTCAGGTGCTGAGTGTGAAGATGCCTCCCAAACCTGCTTGTTCTGGCTGAGGTAACTTTGAGTGTTTTGCAATTCCCCTTACTCTTAATCAAATGTATGATGTTGAAACGAAATACATGGAAGACTTCTTTAAAGTTGGCACCACTAGAAGTGTTTGTTTCATGTCTGTTAGTTATTGAAAAGTGTGCCTTTAGATTATATTTCTGGTCTGTAATAGCTACATATTTTGTTTTTGATATTATGACATTCCATCTCTGACTACAGGCATGTCCCTCATGTGAACAGACAGCAAAGAACATTTGTTGAAACATTGTTTTGTTGGTTAAAGTCAGGCATGTTTGTCTTTTGATTGTATTACTTAAGTGTGTGTATCAGGTTCCATGTCAAACAAATGCCAGAAATTCTACGTGTGCGTATGCATATGTATAAGAGAGACTAATGTGGTGGAGACAAGTAAGAGTGGTGATTTTTAATAATAATATTGTCTCTGCCATCTACCAGAGAAATTCTTAATGTGACTTTGTTGTTTTCTTTATCAGTAGTTTAAAAATATGGATGTTATGACAATTCTTTATATAAGTCCAGAGGTGACAACAAATGTCTCTTTTGGGGTCTTGAGCTGAAATGTGAGGCAACCCCTACCATAAAACACATCTTGTTATCTATGTCTATTTTTTGTGAGCAATAACACTGCAAACAAACAGGAAACCAACACTAAACTCAGAGACTAACACATTACATTATCTGTGGTATCTTTACAAGGAAATACACCCTTTGCTTCACTGGATCCTAACTAGATTTTACTTTTTAAGTGGAAGGTGGCAAAGCTTGCAATAGTTAATTACTGATTCCAAGTAGATGTGCCTTTTTGCTCATATGCTTAAAATTAACACCTGTTAAGTGCTATTATGCAAACTTGTGCACACTTTGTGTTGTGTTAAACCCATGCTGCACAAGGGGAGCGTCTAGGGTTTATTTGTTTGCAAATACAACAATGGCTATAATATGGCATTTATAAAAGCTTATGTATTCTTGTGAGTAGCTTTTGTCAGTTAGCAGCAGAAAATGAGTCTCCACCACATTTGTCCATTGTACCACTACTGAAACCCCTCTACGGAGCAGTGTAGGAGTAGGAAGGACCGTAAAGTCCTTCACTTGTCTCATAGAACTAGGGTTACTGTACTGTAACCTCGGTTTTATCTCAAACAGGCTCCTTGTACTGGACTCTATGGCCACTATTTTCCTTTAGATTAGCCCACTGATCCTAACCATCTACAGGTTAGCTGCCAGGCTAGTCTCTGTGAGGCAGTATGCCACTCAGGTGGACTAACAGGACACAAATCTTATGCATTCTCTTACCTGAAGTCAGAACAAGTACCGCAGTTGCCTAAGCCTTAGGAGAGGAGCACTTCAGAGGCTCATACTGATTTTCACCAGAGCCTTGGGTACAAGGTGCACTTCCCATTGAAGGATATAAGCACACATCACCAGATGTTGTGTCTTAATCCCCTGTAAAACCGGCTTAATAAGATGATGGCCCAGAACTGCCTTTCATATTTGAAGACCACAAAAAATGAAGAAAAAGTCTGTCTGGAAATTTTTTTTTCGATGCACAAGATGTCACGCAGGTGAGAGTCACTTAGTCTCGTAAAAGGTTTGCAGGGCTTGGCAACCAGCGTTGCCACCTCGTAGCTCGCCTTTGTGGCATTTTCATTTGATTCGTGGGCTCACAGCACTGCTGTGCCGTTAAAACTGCTTCCAGTTGCTTCAATTTTTCGCCACGTTCGTTCTCAGTTAGATTGTCGTAGTTTGCATGTTTCGTCTGGTAGTGCCTCTTAGAGTTCTCACCTATCACGTTTTCCCCAGAATTGTTCTCTTTTTTCACCAGCTGTCCCAGGAAAATAAAAATCTTTCCCGGTACTCAATTTGTCCTGTTTTCTGGGGAAAATGCAAAAACCTCATTTGATTTCCTTCGTTCTGTCTAGAAAGGTCCCCCACGCTTCTGTCTCTTTTTTCTCCCCGTCTATGCGTACGTCACACGCGCGCGCCCTAGCGCTCAAAGCAGCTCTAGGGAGGGAAACTTGACCGAAGGCCGTGCTGAGGTCTTCTTTTCACCATTTGAAATGGGAGGAGAGACGACTGATGAGGAAGGAGATAGAGCAAATGCACGCAACCCACCAGCAAAAAAAAAACGATATACTAGTTACAATCCTGACTGGGCGACAATGTCAGAAGTTGAATGGGTGCGGTCGACCCAGGGAGACAATTTTTCCGCCACATGTGTTTTGTGTTCGGCCAAAATCTCCATAAAATATGAAGGGAAAAACGCGTTGGAAATCCACGGCAAAACAAAAAAGCATCAAGCTGTGGTATCAAACAAATAAGAACAGGCGGCCATTGCCATTGTCTGAACTGGTAATAGTGGCCGAGCCCTCCACTCCAAACGCTTGAGTGTCCCTTTTTTTCACAAATCCAACCCTAGTGCCTCTTGATATTGAATTCCTTGAAAACAGCATTTTACGTGGCTGAGAGGTTATGTCTGAGTCCACCACTTCTGTTAAGAGAAGGTTTCTCCAGTTTGGTGAAGATGGCTTCTTTAACTCCTCTTTCAAACCATCTTTCCTCTCTCGCCAATACCTGTACATGGCTGTCCTCAAAAGAGTGTCCCGTGTCCTTTAGGTGAAGGTGGACCGCCGGGTCCTGACCTGAGGAGGTGGCTCTCCTGTGTTGAGCCATACGTTTGTGAAGCGGATGTTTAGTTTCCCAAATGTACAGGTCTGCATTCCTCAGTGCACCAGACTACATACATACATTGCTATCAAAACACTGTTTAATGTCTAATGATACGAAAAAAAATTAAAGGTTATAACTGCAAGTCAAAATGAAAAATAGCGCATCCCATTTCAAGGTTTTATCTTAACCTCAGAAGGTGTTGCTTTTTAGTAACATTTTTGAAACATTCCAAATAGTTGGAATAATATTTTGAAGAATCTAACCACATGAACTGTTGATTGATTCATCATCAAAAACCATTTTCCTGTCCCAGCTGCATAGGCTTTTTTCAGTGTGTCAGACTCAGGTTCATATTTTATGTCTTGGGCTGATCAGTGGCTTGATCTCAATAACAAAAATACAGTTTGATATATTCATAAACTTATGAAGTCTTTGGACGAATAGTCTGTTCTTCATTAACATGATTGATTAGAGTGAAAATGTAGCTGACTGTATTGATCTTTTCATATAAACCCTGTAGGTTCTCACAATCTATTTTCTAAACTGAACATTATTTTCCATCTACTGCACATATTTAAAGCAACATTGCTCCACATCTGAGCCTTTGAAGTCTAAGCAAACCAGTGCTGAATCCTTTGCACAGGTATGAATGTAAAGGTCAGGGAATGCTAAGCGCTCAATGAGAGGTTAAAAGACTAGAAGCATCTCAGTCTGATCATGGATTACATCTCATGAACTCAATCCCTTTAAGCCATGTCACAAACCCAACAAAGTATTAGACAGATTCCGCTGCAAGAATTCATAATGACATCTTAAAACCATTTTGTGCACAGCAGCAGAATAAACTTATTAAATATCCCAAAGGTGTTGCTTAACCTGCCAGATTTGTCTATAACTTTTCCTCCAGGAGCTTTTTGATGCTTCATTGTTCATTTGTTACATTGAAATCTGACCACTTGAATTGAAGGTCAGGGCCTATATGAAGCACCAAAAGGTTACTGATAATCCTGGGTGTAATTTCAACCTAAATAACATACTTCAACAAAGCAACGCTTGATACAAAAACACATACTCTGTAAGATTAACTAAAAAAAGAAATTTGTTCAATTCTGAAGACATACCTGTGTGGTTGGTTGCAGAAGCTTAGCTCAGGTCAGGCTCTGGACACTTTGGATTATCTCTAGTTTGATATTATTACTTTTCCTGATGCTGAATCCCTAAATGTCTGTCTTAAATACAGTCTCCTTGTTTCCTTTCTTTAGCAGTCCAGCAGCTGATAACAGGGATCATCCTTTTTCCCTTGTGATGTTTTAACTTGACTGGGCAGGTGACATCCTTTTATCTATACACTCCATGTGTTGGTTTCGTGAAAGACATGTAAAGCAAAAATTCACAGATAGCCAACTTAGTCTTTTTTAACAACCTTAATGGCTGTTATACAGTACAATAATGCTACTGTGAGTCTCTATCCTGCCAACATGCTAAAAGAACTCCCTGCTTTACAGGGGACAATGCAATTCATTTCACTTTGAATTTATGATATGTACAGAAGGTAGATGAGAGATATGGCTATTAACACATGCACACTCTCGCAGCCTGAAATTTACATAAGAGATATGAACAATCTTGACAGCACAATACCATGTAGAATAACCAAAAACACAACTGCAGGATCAAAACAGATGTTTTACATCTGAACTGACTTCTGCACAATCTAAACACATTACTTATTATTCCAATTACTCGTGTCTTACAATGTAATTAGAAATCATAGGGAACCCATAGGCTGCATTTCAGCAGCCCAAATAATGTAGTATATCTGTGCCAATTCAGCTTACTGGAACTTTAATTGGACACATGTGGTTAGATGTGTCCGAGGACTAATTTGTGAGGTAAACAGCAACATGCAGACAGTGTGGGTGGCATTAAGCTGCACAAACTGTCAATGAAAGGTGAAAATAAAGGCTGTGCAACACACACAATTTGCAATTTTACCACAGTTTAACCAACTAACAACAGACTATGCATCCTTTTGCAATAAATCTTTTATGGTATGCTTAAGCCTGATATCAGAGATAGTTTCTACATTTCTGAGGATAATATACAGACTCAGTATCAACCATTTTCATTGGAACTAATTTAAAATAAATTTTCCTGTTGTTCAATTCTGACATATCATTGATGTAATGATGATCAGTTGAACTCTGGTCAAGACTGGAAGACATTTGTCGTTACCTGAGGTGAATCATCATACCTAATCCAAATAGCATCTAAACTACACCCGACAGCACCAGGAGGTAAATATTTTCAGTTTACAGTAAATATCTTGAAAGTTATTGGAAGGGCTAATGAATGGTGATTTCCCATGGAAGGTAATGTAATAACTTTGGTGAACCTGTAACTGTATTTAGCGCCATTGATAGGTCAAATTTTCAATTTGTCCCATACTTGGTGACCTTACTATGTATATATACCTTCCCAACAGCCTTATCTGTACTTTGTGTTTATTGCTCATCAGCAAATGTCAGCATGCAAACATGCTTAACTAATATGGTAAGCACGAGAAAAATACTTGCTCTAAGATATCTCCGCCCTTAGGTGATATAAAACCTAAACAGTCTGCAAAACTATATACCAGCAGAAGTGAATAGGAAAATATGTTGTGCAATTTTAGTGAACTGCCCCTTAAATATACAAGTTAAAAGACTAATAAGGTTTCATATATAGTCCTTTGTAGTGCGAAATTTCTGTAAATTATCTGCATATCAGTTTTTTTTTCAACTTCAATGTGAAAAAGCACTTTTTGTTTACTGATAAAATTCTGACCAATATTGTAGTGACCTGTGTCATATTCATGTGTAATACTTGTTTTAGTGAGCAGTTTTGACATGGAGTATATTAATCTCATTGACCCCATATATCACAACCATGTTGATTTCATCATCATATTGAAACAGCACTCAGGTTGAGCTCATCTTTACTTCAATATACAGCCCTCAGCAGGCCACACACTGCCAGACTAATGCTCAAGAAAGAAAACATCAGCACATGTGATTGCAAAGTGAATACAAGTGTGTCTTGAGGGAAACCAAAGAATGAGTGTTATCAGAGGGGGATAACAGGACAGACTGTAGGCCTCTCTGGCATAGAGCAGCTTCTGCGATACACCAGGAGGTCAAAATACAAACCGTAATGTAAGGACAGCATTTAAAATCACCAGTGAAATAAACAACATGACAAAATTAGCAGGTTAAGATGACCAGCGGGCCAGACTGTGGACTAAAGTGATCCAACCTTTAAATACTAGGTCTTCCAATAGATACTGATTATCAAAACTAGTTCAGAGAAGAGAGCTCTCTGAAATATGAGCACAGCACTCAAGCTAAGCCCTAACAACTGACAATATACGCTACCTATTTAAATGATTTGTTTCTTGCCATTTGTGTGATCTGCCTCCTGGTGAAACTCAACACTGTGACTGCTGCACGCTTTTATCTACCATAGGTCACGACATGAGAGGAAAGAAGGACCTTACACGGCTATCAGCTTTTTCTCAAATATATCTACAATATAAAAACTTCTAATGAATTAGCTCAGAGATATCGACCCTAAATCAAGCGTCTCCCAGGTCCCCTCTGGATTGGACATGAGAGGCATAACAATATTGTTACTTCAACTCTGAGGAATTCACAGGCACTAAATCTAAAAGACCAACCCCCTGGAGAATGGTGCAGCCGTAGGGAGTCCTGCTGAAATCACATCCAAGCAAACACAAATACACATACAAAAAGCATGTACATACTCTAACTGCTGCTCATATACTCCCACACAGTGTTGGCACAAAATGGAGAACACTATGAAAAGTAACAAGATCAAAACAAACTAAAAATAACCCTTGAAAATTAAAGCTATAGTGAAATGTTTTGTTGATGACAGAAAAACTAAAACATACTTTGAAAGAGCGATGAAAGGAAAAATTGACATGTTTTATCACCTTAAATATCATGCTAGCTGTGTTCTTGTCTTAATTCCATTTATCTGTCTCAAAGTCTCTCATTTGCTTCATATAATGATATGTTGCACACTATTTAATGCAGATATGTTTGGAAATGATTAAATGTTTGATGTGAATAACTGCATCCAAGATTTAGGATTGAATATATATATTTGCCTCAAAAATGTTGTTAAAAAAGGAATCTTATTAGCTCTATGAAGGTGTCAGTTATGAGGTTTTGGTGGTCTGGCTCACTGGATGTAGACCTTGGGTTTAAGCCTCCCATTGGGCCACTATTTCATTCAAGTACACACATTTAGTCAATGTAAATTTTTCCCTGGTTTTATATTTTCTGGGTAGAATTTAAAGAGGTCAAGGATAAAACTAAATATAAGACTAGACTACCAAAGCATCACTGCCAATAAAATACATAAACAGAGGCTCCTACCCAGGGAGAGTAGACACAACAAATCTTTGTTTGTGTTTAAAACTCATTTAAACTGAAAAAATTGAACTGTAATTAAAGGTGTAATATTCCAAGTGTCATGGTCATCTAAGTATTAACAGAACACTTTCTTCGTCTATTTTTGCTGGACGCAGCATGTGTTACACGTATGAGGCTGTACAACCCATAAAACCTATAGCCAAAGCTATAAGTAGGAAATTTATGTGGTAATAAGTCATAGCTTTCATTTAATGTTACTCAATATTTAAGCTGCTGTTTTCTAAGACTGTTCTGCAGTGGAGAGTGCAGGTAGCTCACAGTAAATGAGTGGCTCATTTAAGCAGCCATTTTTTAAAGAATGACTGTATTTACAAAGAAATGTAGTCATATACATCACCTGGATAAAGTCTTTCTCACCTGTTGTTCACAATGTTCAGTGAAATTAAGCCAGTTCAGGGGCTAATGTTATGCTAATTTCAGTGTCTTACTCATATGAGCTCATTCTCAAGTCAGTGTTGTCTTCACGCTTTAAACAGTTTACCTGTCATTGTTGGACTGAATGATGAAGTGCAATGAAATCCAGCCCACCAGAGAGTCTGCTGATTCCCTTACCCAACTTTGAGGAATAAAAATTGAGCACAAAGTTAAGTTGAAAACAGAGACAGCTTGCCCTTAAAGTAAAAAAAAAAAAGTAATCAACATAAGAGTTGACCTAAATAACTGAGTAATCATCCTAAAGAATGAACATAATCTATAATTGTTAAACAGTCACTTTTTGTCACTTTCTCACAACATAATGTTAAAAACCTGCCAATAATAGGCATTACCTCAACTTCTAACCGTGACAAATAACAATATTTTCACTTCTGCCAATAGTAGTTGTTACCATAAAAGATGACAACAGTTGTATCCAGTTAAACATAAAATTGAACATACATGATGGAATGGGACAAAAATTTTAGTGATTAGATGTTGTAAGCTTTTTCTTTTCTTTGACTAAAAGTAGACTTCAAAATGATCAAATGGCTAAAATTTTTCTAAACTTATACACATTTTCATTACAAGACTAAAACGAAATCGAAGTCAGGTGCCAAATTAACACAGCTCCCAACAATGTTGCCCTGCCGTCCAGAGCTATAATCTGGAGGAGGAGAAAAACACTTCTCTTTGCACCATGTTAAATGCTTATAAATAGAACATAATGCTCTGCGATGCTTTATCTGTAAATTAACACACTGCTTGCATTTCCTCAATGTACAGTGCTTCAGTTATCAGTTACACAAAAGCTTTGGCCTGTTTCCTCTTCCTTGCATCTAAGGCGCTGACCTGCAAAAGGCCAAAGCAAGTGAGAATTCTATTATTGTGGAAAAGTCACACGGGTAGTGTTTGTTTTTCAGTTGGGATACTGCAGGCTGTAGAACCAAGACACTTCCTTACAGAGATCTTTTAAAACTCCAAAACGTAAACTGTATCATTAGTCTAAATTGGGTTTTGCCTCATGCCCATAATAGTAAGTAAACAAGTTCCAAATCCACAAAAATATATGAAAACGCTGCAGCCTTAGCTCGCACTGCCATGCCGCAATCATGTTATTAATGGAAGGAACCAGATTGTTTGGATATCATATCCCCATGATAATTAAATCCAAATGTTTTGAAACAAAAGCTTATCCAGTACATGACTGTTGGCTGTATCACAGATGAATTGATTCAGTGCATGTAAATAAACACACGGATAAGAGGGTTTGTACACGACTGAAAGCAAACACTAACCTTTTTTTTCTCTAGATCCATAGAGGCGGGTTATCGTATTATTATGACATCAGAATACCCTCATGGAGCATGAGTTAACCAAGACAAAAAAAGCAAGACAGTTGACTTCAGCTCTATTAATCTAGGCCCACAATATTGCAAATTCTAACAAACACAACATGTGACATGAGGTTTTTCTGAAGTCTTTTGGCTTGTCAATCCGTAGTTGCGCACAAATGAAAGACTTAAATGACCATCATGTTATACAGACAAACAGAGCTCCAAACCTCAACATTAGTCACATAGTTTCACTCACCAACATATGCGGCCCGGGCAGCTGCTTTCCATAAACAGTAATTGGATTCACTTGTTTTAATTTACTTCACTACTGTAGGCTGCATCCATAACTCACCTCAGATATGTGATTATCAAACATTTTACGTCCAATTTCCTCTACAGTAATTACCCAGCGGAGAGAAGTGATACACACACACCACTGCTGCCTGCTCCCATATCCAACAACTGTATGGCACGCAAAACACATGGCCTGCCACCACACTGCTTTGCATAATGCACATCTGACAGTGACTTCCTCCCTGCTGTTACTGTCACTATCAATGGAAATAAGTGAATGTCCCTTGTATTATTGGTAAAGAAGGAACTGAAGGGAAAGTAAGGACATAATGTGTAATGTTTTAAAGTGTAACACTGAGTTTATATGGTAATTCATATCTCTGTCTATCTCATCTAAATTCTAATGTGGGACTCCCTGCCAAGTAGCTTGAGGATAAAAATGAAGAGGATGACTTCAACCCCACTGATTCATCTCTCTACTGCTGGCAATTTAATAAAGGCATAAAACACCAAGAAAAACAACAAGAATTTAAATGATATTCAGGTCTCTGAATTGGTGGTGCAGGTGTGTCTTTGACCTTATTCATTTTTCTCATTTAAAGTGCATTTAAAAAATCCAGACGTAATTGTGTTCATCTTCTTTAGCCAGAGATCTCAAATTGTATCAGTCTTTTTTTCCTGGGCTGAGAGAAATAGGGGTTGTTTCTCCCTCCTCAGAAGGTGGTAATGCATCTGGAGCTGTTTTATAACTGACAAAAACACCAGAGAACTTGTAGAGTTTAGCATTTTAAGCTGCATATGTTTGATAAAAAAAGTTTAACAGGATTCTTGTCCTCCTACTTATTAAAAGAACTAAAGCAATATTAAACACATGAATTAGACATGATTAGGGTCAGGGTTACTTTTTTAACAGTATAAATTTCATATATTCAACTGTGGAAATGTCCACCATGTTTAATTCCCAAATATGAGACTATGGCTGATGCTTCAACGAGATAAAAACAAAAACAACTGTCAAATTTAAGTAGAACCCGCAGAATAGGTTTGTCTTAAAAGAACATGTTTTCACCTTTTAACCACCTTCGCTACATTTTCATTTGCATTTCACCTTTGATGCATTAAATTGTAGACAACATTTCAGAAAGTATGTTAAGTTATGTCTAATTCAACGACTCTTCATAACATTAAGGAGTTTGGGCTGATAGACATGACAAATTTTGTCCTGAAAGTCAGAAATCAGCTCTCACTGAGGATAAACAAAACATGTTGAAGCTAGCACATGTAAACAGAGATACAAAATTTCTCCCTGTGTTCCTGCTTGCTCCTGCTTTGTTACTGTAAATGGTAAACATGCTACATTTATATATATATATATATATATTAATATGTTAATAACGTGTTAACTCAAACTCCTTTTAACAGCACTAATTTTTTAAATGTGCGATTAACGCACGCACAGTCTGTGCCTTGCCAGCTCCTGTAGTTTCAGGAAGTGGCGCTAAAATAACATTGCAAACGGTTACAAAGCAGAAATGGATACAGAAAAGGGACTTTTA
>JAQMCX010000034.1:3293248-3305386 GCA_029814765.1 Acanthurus leucopareius
ATATTAAACATTGTAACGTTAATATATTAACCATTCTACCGAAACTTATGTGTTTTGCCTCTTAAAACCCCCCCCCCCCCCCCCCAACCATCACCCCCCAGACACTAACTCCCTCTGTGTTCCACATACTGCTGATGTGCTGTACTTGAAGCAAGACCCCTGTTTAGGTTGACTTGCCTTTAAAAGCCTCACAGCTATAACAACTTCCTAGAATCTTTTTTCTGTCCCAAACACAGACGCAGGAATGTGTGTCTTACAAAAACAGACTAAATCCACCATGCAGGATATTAGCCCACAATATGCGCTGACAGTGACGTGTGTGTATGGAGAGTACAACAACAAAACTGCATGTGCTTTGGCAAAGCAGAGCCTGACATTTTCAGCACTGGCAGTTCAAGTTGAAACCAAATTTACACCTTTATCATAAAAATACACAGCTCGGGTTTCTAAAAATTATGTTAATACACATTGTAGATAACGTAACTGCTAATGTAAATTGTTTTTAATGAGCATACATGTCAAATGCTTCCTGTCAGCACATCTAATTTGTTTTTCCCATATCTGTTCCTGGCAAGTAAAGCATGTTTTTATGGTGTTGGCATCTCAATGTGCTTTTTTGAGGTTAAGATCTTGGTATTGGTAAAATATTAAAGTTCTTTTCCAGACGTGTTTTAAAGTATGAAAAAATACTCTGATGTGATTGATGCTTTGTTTAATTTACTTTTCCTGAGTAAAAAGTAATGAAAAAAAAACATGCTCACACTCACACAAAAACACAAAAAAGCAAATCAACTCCTCTGGATCTATCAATCTTAGGCCACATGCTCCGCCCACCATAGCTGCTTTCACTATGTTGACTGGTGAAAGAGCAGTGAGTCAAGATGGCTAACATTAGCATTAGAGGAAACATGGATAGATTATTTATGTCCAAGCCTCGGTTAAGTGTCGTGCACCAAAATTAGCGACAAGAATTAGCGTATCAGAATGGGAAGTGTCGTTAACTCCACGTCTATGTTGTTTGTTTGCTGGTTGGCTTGTAATAGGCTGTGGTTCACATACAATAGTGATTGTGCTAATGCAAACAGCTCTCTGTGCTGACAAGCTACTGAAAAAGCAAGATAGTGCATGTTGCTTTTGTCATTTGGGATCTCATTGCCTGATGTGTGTATTTTCTAAACAATTATTTCATCACTTTACAAATAATGAATTATTGTAAGAAATTTTCTAGTTATTTTAATTTTCTAATTTTTACTTATTTGTCTTATTTTTAGTTTTCTTCTTTTGTATCACTTTTTTAATATGATCTTATTGTCATATACAACCTTGGTTGGTCTTTTGTGTGTTAGGATGTATTTGTGCATGCACATTTGTTCAAGTTGTATGAATTCTTTGTCTGTTGGGTAAATCTGAGTGGGTTAACAGGAAAGACATAACTGTTAAAATGTTTGTTTGTTCTATTTTACGTCAGTATTCAATAAATGAACTAAAAAAGACCAAAAAAAATCAACTCTTCAATAACACTGGTACATTTACTGAAGGGTTGATAAATATGTGTTGTCCACAAGGTTGATGAAATGAAAGATTATTCTCTTTCAGGTTGTTAGGGCTAATGTGTTAGCTAACAGTTGCCTATTTACCCAACACTCATTCATTTTTTGTAGTATCTCTAGACACCTGATGGATGCAAATTTGATTATATTGTTCATTGCAAGGGCAGCTTTCATTCAGATATAAGCCCCATGCTCGTTCTGTCCAGTTGTTTTGGCATATTGGTCAATGTAAAACTAAATGTAAAACTGCCTTTCCAGTTAATTACAACTGCATTTGCATGATCACTACCTCTTGGTCTAAAACAAATGTGCCATACTAACTTGGTTCAGGGTTCTTTCACAGACCCACTCTTTCTGTCTGCAAGCTCACTGTATACTAATGCACCGTTAGACACACACATCATCAGCAAATGTCTAAAAACAATTTTACAAAAAATGAGATTATGAAAGATTTCTCTGAAATCCTTCAAAGCACACATAGTATTAGTAATTTGAGCCTAAATATTAACCAAGTATTTTAGCAGCCTGATTGTTACAACAAGTCCAAGTCTTGTGATTTGTTTGTCCCATCATCTATCACGACGTGCTACCCTTGACTGATGTCTAACTTCTTGGATAGGACAAAATGTTGCCTATGGAGGTAATCCAAGAAGCAAGAATGTTTCCTCTAGATGAAATTACTACTAAATAAATGTATTTTTTAGGAGATAGGGTTGGAATACAGAGTAAATTCCGGGGATTATGGTTACAACAATGTCAGAGCAGTTCAGTAGTCAATAGTGAAGAGTTTATTTTCAACGAAGGATTGATTTGTTGTGACTGTGTCTGGATTGAGGCTGTGCACAGGCCTGCCCTGTTATGTGCTGTATATGTATCTTATGCAATCTCATCCTTCACACTCACAGTACATCACATCAATTTCATGGCAGCCCTTTCTCAAATTTTCTCATTCACTCTGTCAGTATATTTCCACGGACATCTCCCCATTAATAGTGTAAGGCGAGAAAATAAATCTTACTTTTTAGCAGTAACACCATCCGTACTGCAGAACTTGTGCCGAAAAAACAAAATAAGTCCACCCCACGATTATTTAGTCTATATTATGTGAAATATTGATTTGAACTCCATCACCTGGTTCAAATATGAGTGACTGCCTCTGCCAGTGCTTGTCTGAAAGAGAACTTTCAGATGCCAGTTGAATGAGGAACTCCCGCATGAGATGGTCTGATGACAGGATTAGACTGATTTGAAACCTTGGCAGGGTTCATGTCTGGGTCCATGTGTGCCAAAACCCAATATTGCCAGACATATAATCACTGTAAGGACTGTGCATTATGGTAGTAATCATGCTGTGCACCGGGTCAGGATTGCATAGCTAAATTGGAACAGTTTAGTGGTGGCACTTCTTACTCTAGAGCGTGATCCCTCAGTGATCTCATCGCTAATGATAACTGACTAAACTCTAAACATGAGCAGGGCAAGAGATTAAAATGCTGTAAGGCACATACACTGCAGCTACAGTAAACCAGGTCCATGATGTAATGTTTCTCAAAAGCAACAGGGTGAGGTCTAAACATATAAAAGTCCAGGGTCAATTGGAAACAGATTTGACCTGACAAGTATGATTGTAGCCTGTTGTTTCAAGACAAGACCTGTGTGTGTGCGCATGTGTGGGAGAGAAGAGAGATAACACTGGGGAGTTAGGTGGCAGGCCTCAAATTTCTTTTTACCATCCATGAAATCCACAAACAGCCACAGCAGCCAGGGGAGTCTTAAGAGATGGAGATGAGCCTCGAGGTGCAGCTGATGAACGCACAGGACCAGCCAAGCAACATAAAAAGAGAGCTCTATGTAGCCATTGAAGTGAATTTTCAACCAGTTGTTTCTAATTAGGTCCGGCTCCTGGGATCAGCCCAGAAGATACGTTCCTCCTGAACGTCTCTGCTTCTATAAACAACCCAGACCTGGACCCTGTCGCTCCGCTACACCAAGAAGTCTACATCATCGTGTTGCTTACACTTTTGACTAATATTTATTATATTTGTTGCATTTGGTGATGACATACCGAGATAAAACTTTACAGTTAACAGCATTCTAACTTAAGAAAACAGTGCTGATTTTGCCATAGTTGTAGCCATTGAGAAATATGTACATTAGCCGACTCTTTGATGCATTTTCTCTCATTTCTGTGGCAAACCCAGCACTACCACTTTGCTCTACAGCTGAGAAGAGTGATCACTCAGAAAACTACTGCGTACTTTGCTTCTCATAGCAACATAAAACATAAGCCTATCCACAGCTTTTGATAACATAATTTAAGATAACATCACAGTAATGTAATGCTAGCTTACCTTTTTGACGTGCTGGTCCGCTGTTTTCATGTTTTGCTAGAGCTTTTTTGTTGCCAATTCTGTTCAGACCTTCAGTGTGATTACAGAATACCTAACTCCATAAATTTGTTTGTTTTTTGTCTTTTTTTAAATAATAATTTTAAAAAAGCTAAAATTACAGACAGAGACAACATTACTGAAACAGATGTCTGTTTAGCCTGGTGGCTACAAAGCTAAATAAATGCCAGTGTTGTCAAATGTACGATAATTATCGTATAGGTCCGATAATTTTTAACAACTGTATGATGTAGGATCAATTATTTTAAAAAAAGGCCAAATGCGCAATAATTTGCAATTCAAGCAAACTCAAAGAAAATCGTTGTTTGTAATTTGAAACCAACCAGTCACATCAGCCCCTGACTGTAAAGCCTGCAGTTATCATTCCAAGCACCACCACAGTTGCCATCTTGCTCAGATGTCAGAGCCTTGTGTTGTTGGGCTATTATTGTGTACAGAACATAGTTTTGCCACTCAGTGTAGCAATCTGGCTCCTTCCTAGATTGCTTTAGTATGTGCGATACTTTCTGGTTAATAACGATAATTTTAAAGTGACAGTACGATATTTCTGTATTTTCCTTCTGGCAACATTGATAAATAAAAATTATTGGTGTGTGTTACTTCATTTTACTTGTAACATATCGTATTTTCAGCAGTAGGCCTCCGTATAATGTGACATAGGTCTGCTGGTGTGACATCTTGGCAAGACAGATGCAAAACAGCAGACCAGTGTTTGAGACCACATCAGTGTTGACAGTTTCAACAGGTTAATTTTTGCCAACTATCAGGATGTTTTAAAGCTATTTTATGATGGCAACCAAAGCTTGGCATTTTCAGCAGGAAACACTGGAAGATTTTTCAACCATGTTCCTGGCAACATAACCAAATATAATTGTGTAAAACATCCTCATTTCCTGACTCTAACAAAGCGGATTTTGTGCCTAAATCTTTAGTCAAAAACTTTGCAAGAAATATAAGAGTTTAAGGCTAAAAAATGATATAAAATATACAATGAACCACAAAGTTTCAACATGTCTGCAGTTTGCAAAAACATACAAAGTCAACTTTAAATCTTCACAAAGGGTTTGCAGTAGGTCAAGGTGCTTGACTTATGAAATTAGATTTTTGGGTGGTGCTGGATATTTAGCTATATAATACAACTTTGCATCCAAAAATATTTTTTACTTGTTCATTTGGCTATCTTTCATATTATTTAGTTTTTAATTGTAAAAAATAATACATTTTAACATTAATCCCTATTGTGAAAGGTTTTGTCAACCCTTATCTTTGTCATTTTTTTATTGACAAACTGAGCAGTGCAGCAGATGTGAGCAGCTTACAAAATGTTAGAGGTGGAATACAGAAATACTGTATACATTAAGCGGTGGAGTAGGAAAGACATCTTTAGAACAATGCCTTTAACTCACAATGCCATCAGCCTCTTTTTCCTCTTACCCTCATCCTCACTCCTTCACCTTCACTGTAAACTTTTTCTCCTGCACACACAGACTAATTGCCACCTCTCCCCTTGAGTTAGAAAAACAACTTCACCTTTACATTATCACTCCACACGTCTGCTCAGGCTATTATCATCTTCTGAAGTTACCTATCCAAAGCCCACAGTTATGAATCTTAATACTGCATAGCCTTTGAAGCCAGTATCACAATGCATACTTTAGTGAAATATCTTCATCCTTTTCTACCACACTTTGATCACTAAGTAGGAGTGAAGCACAAAAAAACTGTTACAAGAAATCCAAATTGGACAAGTCAAGCAGAGGACAGGCAAGCTTTGCAATCCTTTATGAATGACACAGCACAATATTATTTCACTGTTATTTATGTTTTAACTTTGCTATTCCAGATTGCTTCACTTTATAAAACCAAGGTTCTGAATAAAAAGGAGCCAAATGCATGCAGTATTCTAATTCTGTCATAAATTAGCTGCGATCTGCTCCTGACAGGGAAGATGAGTGAAGATACATTGCATAACTCACACTGACTCGTCGGTAGAGGCTTGATACAGCAGTGGGGTAATCCTGATCCAGCCAGGGGGTGTCCTCACCCGGCCTGCTGCTGCACCACATGTACAACTCTGTGTGTGTGTTTGTGTGTGTAAAGCAACGTGTTCTCTCCTCCCAGCAGGCTGAAGGACTCTTAAGGCTATTTATAAATGAGGTTTTTGTTTGCAGAATGGGTTGTTACCTCCACACGTTATCTCTGAGTTATTTGATAGAGTAGTGAGGTCATTGGACAAGAGTAATTTCCACAAAACGAGCATGCACTGACGGGGAATTGATGAGTTCCAGTAGCTCAATGGCCACTCCTTCATTTTATCTGCCTTGATCTCAGATTGTTTGTTCACCAGTCCAGGTTCAGATTTAGGGGAAAAAAGGACTCGCCGGTGAAAGATGTTTCGTTTCTCTCATCCTGTTTGTTTCCTTGTGGAGCAGTTTTGTTTAAACATCTCTCTTGTTGAAATTTAAGGAATTCATTATGTAGTTGTAACCTGACATTGTTAAGATTTTTTTTTAATCTGTGACATGAAAGTATTAAATCTCAGCAGACTGTTAAAATGTAACATTTACTGATGCAACTGATGAAAGTGAAATAGGCATTTTAAGTTTTCTGTTTCCACTTAGGCAACAAACACGGAGAACATCAACAAGCTAAAAATCCCACACGTTTGACATTTTATGGCCTTGTAAAGTTGTTATGGTAGATGTGTTAGCAAACGAGTCACTGTTTGCACATGGAGCAAACAAAGAGCAATGTGGCATTCATTTAGAGTTGGGTTTCTCTCCTTCTTAGTCATATTAGTCCAAGATTCACTCTCCTTTTAGCTCTGTTTTGGTTTTTCGCTATCTCCTGCAGGGAATATCTTGCTCTTTAGCTGCTAAAAGCTTGACTTTGTTCACCAAAAGGTTCTGTCATTTGATTAGACTAAACCAAAGCTGTGAAACTGCATGGCATAAAGAGAAAAAAAAACAAAGAGCTGAAAGACACTAAAATGCTGTTTAGAGCTAATGGAAACCACAGAGTGTCAGAGTGTCATCTTATGCACTGTTGCTCATATAAAAATAATCGTTAGTGAAACTTTTAAATTTGGTGCTCCTTGTGTAGAATTCCATTACAATTTGAGTACAGTCCTAATTTTGTTTTGGTTTTTTTTCCTGATTTTCTCTATTGGCATTTAGTTTTAATTCTGGTAACAGCTTCATTTTTACTTAAAAGTTTAGTTGAAAGTTTAAATTATTTTAAGCTTTAATAAACCATTATAATTATAAATCTGCACTGGTTATCTGTAAACCAACTCTAAATTCTCTTTAATTGCTACCAGATTGAAAAGTTTTTTCTAGAAACTTTTTATATATTTTTAGAGCTCTGAAAATTAAGCTTCATCATTTCTTTTCCTGAAAGCCTCCTCTATGCTACGTGCATAGTGACCAGAAAAAAGACTTGTAGGTTTTTAACTGTAGAAAAACTGTCCTTAGATTGCCAACAACTTGTAAATGTTATTGAGGACATGACCTCAGTCCCCTCGAAGAGCTGAGGCCCTGCTCATCTCAGTGTCCCTAGCTGTTTTGTTTTTTATTTTGTGTTTTATGAGACTTTGTGTCTTAACAATGTAATTTTCCATTGTGATTAGAAGGTGCTCTGGCTTTCTGTCTGTCTCTCTCTCTGTCTCTCTGTGTGGCAGTTTTTCTGTCTGTGTACTGTTTCTGTTCATCATGTTTAAATTAATGCATGATTCCAGACGTACAGCCGAGGTTCTATAAAGTTTCTGATTTTTCTTTTCAAAGAACCCAGTTTGACAGACAGTCGAGCTCCTGGGAAAAGTGGCATTGCAGCGGGGTGGAAGGCATTAAGAGCTTTCAGCGACGCCCTGAGGCAGGCTCATGTGATACCCTGTAAGAGAAGGGCTAATATTTTACAGTCAGCTTGGTATTTACCAGAAGCTTGTATCGTTCACCTCAGATCAAGACCAAAGTATCAAAACATTCTGAGGATGAGCAATGAACCTGCTTCTCAGCTCTCTTCCGAGGATACGGCTCTTTTACCTGTCAGGGTTCAGCTGTTGGTCATGTGGAGCACACACATATACATAGCATAAAGACAAAAAAACAAAACCCCAAATTTTTGTGGGGTAAAACCTAGATACCTAACATAACGTTGAGGTTAGGTATCTAAAAATGTGATACCACAGAACTCTCTGCCTCTGAGCTGCAGCCATGACATAATCTATGATACATAGCAATAAAATGTAGAAAATCCTCTTTTGTAAAACATGAGAGGGAGAAGTCAGCCTGTTTGATTGATGGAATTGTTACAGAGTCTACTTAACAATCCTCTAAATTTAGATCTGATTTCGTATCCCTGTTCCGAGCATGGATTTCTGGCCTGCGACCCAGGCATTACCTCAGCCATGGAGCTTTGAGTGAGCGCGGTGTGCTTGAAGACTGGGCAGAGAGGCTGCTGTCATACAGTCGTAATAGCAACTATTGTAATGTTGAACTGAGCCCAGCCTGGACTGTAATGGTAAAACAAGCACAATTGTTCACATCCAGACATATTATTCCCACTGCTGCAAACTGAAAACGTGCTCATGTTAGTGCCGGTCTGCTCACGCAGGGAGGTAAAGAGGGCCAGGTGGTCTGGGTTTCCTCAGAGCCTCTCTTTCATTATGTATCTTTATTTGCATTTTGACAAATGTTCCTGTTGTTGTGAATAAAGTGCAGTGCATCGAGTCCACTTTACAAGCTGCAGGTGGATTTAAGAGATGAAAGAAAGAAGAGATGATGACATCCACGTTTCTTGAGCCTTCAACTCAGTGTAACTTTATTGTCACTAACACTATGTGAGGGAGGGTATGCATAAGAAAGTAAGGCCTGAGGTGTTACTGTATCTGAACCTAACTGGAATTTAAGGATACATACATATATACATACATACATACATACATACATATGCTCAAAGTCAAGAGCATTTGTTCACATTAAGTTGAAATAAAAAAACAAAACATTTCACACAGTAATACTGTTGCTTTTTTAAGGCAGAAAAAGCATCTTTGATAAAACCACATATCAGACTACTCAAAGAAGCTAAAATCAATATTTTTCTATTAATGGGTCAAATGACTGTGTCATGTGAAAGGGGTCACTCATGGTGACAAAACAAAGCACAGAGTGTTTTTATATAGCCTTGTAAAAAAAAATATAAATAATTGTTAATTCGTTTGCCCATTATCAGTATGGTTAATTGTTGAAATCTGGGCAAGTGGCAGTGTCAACTTTTAAACAAAGCTACACTTGGATAGTGTGCCACATTATCTCACTTGGTAGAGCCCATTACATCTATCATGGTTGACTATTTAGCCTTTGTTGCATGACATCATTTCTCTTCCTTGTCTCTCTTCAGCCATCGCTATTAAATAAAGTAGAAATACCAAAAAATCTTTGAAAAACACTTGTAAAAATTAAAAACAAAGCTAATAACAAAAAATGTTGGCCACACTGTGAGCTGTGAACATCCATCAACACTGACCTTTCCTACTAACCGTGGTTGATGCACACATTTCTTGTACAATGAGAATAAATAAAGTGACTTTGTTAATCAGCTTGAATTGTTAGCTTGTTACATGACTGCTTATTTGCTTTGTCAGCTTTTGTCGTTGCATTGTCGCCGCATTCCCAGATCTCAGCAGTTACTAATGTTATCATAACTGATGGAATTGATGGCCAAGACTATTTAAATATGACTGAAGTTGCAATAAATCATAATTATCCTTTAACCATGTGGATTTGGAACCCTTATGTTCCTCCTTACACTGACTGAACCATGCAGCCTCCCACAAACTCAACCCAAACCCACTAACTAAATACAGATGGCAGAATCTCTCACAGTATGTATTAATAACTTTAGCAGGGACTGAACCCAGTGTTTTTATATCAAGAACAGTTCTGACGACAGAAGCTGAAAGATTGAGATTGACCTGAGAGACCAGCTCTTTCTATGTTGTAACAAAGCAGCAGGCATCAAAGAATGTTGGCGACATTATCAGTTGTTTTCCACTTTGCTTTGTTTTTCATAGGTTTCATTTGTTCAAACTTTCAAGGGAAGAGAAATGAATTCAAAACACTACGCTGACTAATCTTTTTTCAAGTTCATGCTGGATTAAATTTCCCCCTATAGAACCCACCTGACTTTCAAAATATGCTTATAAAGTGAGGAGGGTGCACATCAAGTAGCGCACTGTATGTTAATATGTTCACACAGCTCAATAAAAATGCCTTTCATCCTCACTGGACCTGAATGCACAGGAGGTTTAATCCAGTAATGAAAAGCATCTTTCCATGTTATAGACAGGTTATATACCATGGCGTGAAAATAGAGTGAGAGTCAATGCATTGTCGACATCTACGATACATATAATATATGAGGTCTTGTTCTGTCACACATTATTGTTTCTTTTATGGTACACCTCTATCACTTTAACCACATTTCACACTTTAAATAGCATTAAAGAATTCAATGTTAATATGTGTTGTGAGGCCATGTTTATGTTAATAGTATTTCTTTCTGCAACCTGTACGATGTGCACATTTCATGCTGTTTCATGTCAAGGTTCCCAACTTGTTTCAGTGGAAAAATTTCAGGAAAACAAGAAAAAAATCTTTTAATAGCACAACAAATGACATGAATATTTCATAAAACACCTTATATAATGAGCATTCAAACTTGAGTCACATATGAAACAGAGGAGGCACAGTGGGCTACTCACATCAGGCATGACTTTCAAAATAAGCATGCTCCCATTTCCCATGAAGCAGGGCTTTGGGGGCTTGAAGAGCTCAAACACATGCACTTCAGTGAGAGGATTTCCACTGGGTTGTTTTGTTGTCTGATGTTGTTTTTTTGACCCTGTGCTCAAAAATGAGGAGTAGATGCAAGGGTCCATGGGAAATTTGTATGACAAAATGTTATGAACTTATACACTATCAGATGATCAGAGCTTGTTTTTCATTGCAATTTCTAAAATATGATGTTGAGCGATGCCACAAATGCAAAACCCTAAAACTCTCATCTTGATTTAAGATTTATTTTCACCTTCAAAGCCTTGACATCAAACAGAGAGAATGGGATTTTCTCCACCAATCTTTCACCTGCACGTGTAACCAACACAGAGCGTCTTTAATACATCAAATGAGGTTTGATGCATATTCCTTTTTTCAGCCAACATAAACATCACACTGTTGCTTTTAAATCTAGGAGGACATCTTGGGACAGCCAGCCAGGGTGTAAAGATTACAGGCAAACTAATTTATGGGTCCTTTCTTGTCTGACTCTGTAGTTTCAGGCTGAAGAGAAACACTGTGAACCCCTGATGTTCCAGCCAACAGGCAGGTAAAGTTGTTTTTCCTATTTTCTAAGACCTTTGAATTTCAAAAACTAAATACTATATATGGTAACTTAAATTATCACTTCAAAAATATTCAACCTTTTTATGTACCTGTTATATACTGTAGGCTATATATAAACTATTACACTTGCTCTTAGAAGCAAGCTTGATTTACTAATCCTAATCCTGCAACTAATAATGCATGGCTTGATGAATGATTCATGAAAATAATATGTGTTTCTTTCGCTGCTTTTCACCCCAACAAATTTAAAACTGAAAGTGTAAAGCTGCATTGGCCATATAGTATAAAATGCAGAAAAGCTTGATTTACTGAAGGTTAGGTTTACCTGATGCTGCACTTTGTTTTTTGAACCAGAATTGAGAAATATGAACCTGAATTGATTAAAAGCAAAAAGATATGGTTAAAGAGTGCAACTAAGGTTCCATATTTTGGGTCTAATTTACTTATTAAAGCTTCTTTAAATTAACTATTGGTGACTTAGGTAATGATGTAGCTTGCTAACTTGTTTATAATATTGACGTACTATTTGCTCTTTACACTTAATAAAGACATGCGGCAACATCTGAAGTTTGGACTTATTTGGTTTCTGGCCATCTAGTGTAAAAACATATTAAGTCCTTTCTTCTCTGGTTTGCTATCAACTCCCGATTGAAGAACCTGCTGGATTTTTGACTTTTTGCGCTAACTTCATCGTTCAGCGCTAACCATCATCCCTGTGCCTAAAAAGTCTGCAGTGTCTGATCTAAATGACTACCGCCCTGTGGCACTCACCCCCATCCT
>JAQMCX010000034.1:3319121-3330178 GCA_029814765.1 Acanthurus leucopareius
TATGAAAACAGTTTTGAAATAGGCCATTCATTGAAGGTGCGCCTTATAATCCGATGCGCCTTATAGTGCGGAAAATATGGTATTTCTCCACAAATGGTTTTTTTTTTTTAAAAAACAGAATATGCCACAATTGTTTTCCAGGGCCCATTTAAAAGCTTGAATAAGATGAACTGACTATCACCTACTCTGTGTGACTTCTCTTGCCCTGTGTAGTAACAGTTAGTGCCACCCGGTGGCAACTGTGTCCTGTGGTGCTGACTCCCTACACAGCCAAGTGCCATCTACAGTGCAAAGTACTATTTTATCCTGCAAAATTTGTGCGGATGCTTAATTCACCATCTTTCAAAAACTAAAGCAAGTAAAAAAATGCAAACTGACATACAACTACCTAAAAAAATGCTTTCTTCATACAAATTGGCACTTTTTAGTGGAACAGAGAAAAAGGAACAGAGAAATGACAGATTATTGCTTTTTGTGGCGATAAACGTTGGAAATCATAACCTATAGCTTGACTGCTTTCCATTATTTGTAGTCACTCCCACGAAGTCTCTTATGAGGTGGACATAAAACACTCTACAAAAAAACGACTGGGGATGTTATAGTAGTCTGCTCTTGTTGTCTTTTTTAAATTCTTTTCTTTATTGTCTTTTCTTTTGAAAAAGTAGTTTCTACATCATCATTAAACACACCGATCACCGGGGTAATGCCAACAAGCCGCTCTTAAGTTTCCCACTGACCTTGAACTCACCCCTACCTCACACACAGATAAAAAAAACAGTACGCAAAATGCATTTGTGAATGCAGGGCAATTTTAAGTTTCACAGTAGTTTTAACACAATGGTCCTGTATCACCTAGGCGTCTGGTGGCCACACAGGGCATCCTCTGAAACTCAAACAACAAGGCTGAGAGGGAACAATGGGTGTCAATCAGCAGGTGGACGCACAAAGGGATGCCCTAGTCCCGGGTCAGCCGTAGGTCGCTTATGTCCCCTAAGCAACGGCCTGATTAATACAAACACTGCGTTACTATGGAGGCCGAGACACAATCAGTTCATACACTGGCACTGACCCGGGACAGCAGAGCGCCCTGCGACATGGAAGAGTCACCTGCTGAGGACAAAAGGCTGGACTTCATCGCGGACTATGTGCTGAGGATTCTGAAACTGAAACAGGACAAATGGCAAAAGTGTGTGTCCAGCGAGGACAACAGGCAGGTGCTGAAGGAGTTCCTGGACAGAGCCGAGCAGAGGACGCTGGTGGTGTCAGTGACCGCGGCCGGGCAGCTGCAGCCCGCCGCCGCCTTCACTGCAGCTGGCTCCAAAAACAAGGCGGCGTACTTTGTGAAACAAAACAAAGCAGCACTCTGTCCAGGGTCCATGAAGGATAACTTGGTGTACGGAGACTTGTCTTACGCTCCGCTTGAGCAGTTTTCTGCTCTAGTTGAGGAGGTAAGTGACAGAGCAGGATCTGTTAATAATTGTTAGGTGCATGGACGGCTGGCTCATCGTGACCACACTCTTTTGTGCCATTCACAGCTGACTTACGCAGAGCTATGCGTGAAAAGTTTAAAAAAGAGATGAGTGGCATCACTTTGTCACCAGCACAACTGTTAGCTTACTGTGGTGGAAGTACTCCAGTAGTTCTGGTAGGCACTTTATAACGGACTTGAAATTTACTTACAGTTCTTTACATTTTTAGAGTATGCTAAACTTTAAGCGCCACTGCAACCAGGGCCGGTTAGCACGAGAGCAACACAGGGGCAAGTTGATCTGCCCCATCTGCCCCCGACCCCCGACCTCCCGCCAAAACACCCCCCTCACTATATTTTTCCTCACTTTCTGTGTAAATTATACATTTCTAATTGGCAAACTGTTAGTGTTGGAGCAACATATTTCTAAATATTATATTTTAAGATATTTGAAAGGGGAGCTAGCTATCATGTGACCAGCTGAAACCATTAAATACTATGTGCACCACTGTACACAATAACAAAACATACTTGTTATATTTATTATTAAACTGCTTTAAAGAGGCATTCAATCAAATTTTACATGTAATAGTTTTACATTTAACTTGTAAACATAAATGAGTAAGATCACCTTGATCAAGTAAAGTAACCAAGGTGTAATGTAAAGAGAAACAAAGGTGTAATTTGCATGATATTGCTTGAAAAATTGGAGTTAAATCTAGATTTTAAATTAAGGCTCTAAAAGATTTAAATGGATTGCATTATATTGACCCCTACTTTTTAGTGGTGCATAAAATAGGCCCACAATAAATTATTTTCTAATTTGTAGATAGACACAAACTAATTACCGCACAATGGCTTGGGGCCTGTGGGGCCCTGACACAAGACAACCTGACTGTTTCTTTCTGACAACTGTTGTTGCTTTATGCATATGAAGATTTTACATACATAAAATATGAGTTCATATACTATGATATAAGACTTTAATATAACATTGACATAGGTCATTTGCTGCATAACAAGTACTTTTACTTGTAATACTTAAGTGATTACAAATTGAATGCAGTTGCTGCTCTGACTACTTTCACCTGAATTAAAGATCTAATTAATTTTTCCACTACTTTCTGCATCAGAAGTTTACTTCAAAGCCAACATTTTTCCATGCTGAGAAAACTGCTATTTCTTGCAATCCTCCAGGTTGTTGTTCCACTGCTCTCTAATAGTAGGAACCACACTGAATGGCCGCAGATAGTGTCTCAGGATGTCAGACGCCACGTCCACTCACTCAGGACCAATGTGTTTGTGGTGTCAGGCCAAGTCCAAGGCAAGACTCTGCTGCCTCTGCCTGCAGGATCAGAGAGAGTAGATCAAGCTGCCCTGGAGACAAACAAAAGGTAAAGAAACACGAGACATAGAGGTTCATACCATTGCATCATTTGTCCCATGTCTACATTCAAAAATGGTTTACTTATGAAACTTCACAGTGGGGAAATAGCAGATAAAAGCATCATCCACTCCTTGGAGTCAGCAGTGATTGAGTGGAGCCATCAGATACGCGCTGTCCTGAAGAAAGACTCCTCTGAGGCTCTGCTGGAAGGCAAAAACCCCTCACCACACACAGAGCTGCTCTTCTGGAAGAACAGGTCAGCACCTCTGTTATTACAGACACTGCATATCCATTGGCAACTTCTGAGAAGCACTTGTTCCAGTGTCATGATTGTGTTATAATAACATGTCCCTACAGGACCTCAAAGTTGAATTGTTTTAGAAGTTTGTGCTGGTGCTACTTAATATTCTAGTTTCACAGTACCTGTGCTATCAAGTGAAAAATATCATTTGGAGCCCACTGCTCCCTTATTATTTCCTTTTTTTGTTCTAATGCAGCAAAATGATGCCTTATGAGACTAATATTCACTACTTTTATCATTAGTTGCATACCAATATGAAAAGCATCCACCTGATTGCACAGGCTCTTGATAAGTTTAAACTTAGTGTAACTATAGTGTTATTGTGTACTATGTGGAGATTTATTCACTTTTAAGAAAAAAAGAAAAAAAAAAGAAATTCAAATCACATGTGCAACACATGGTGGGGGGCAAACATATATGGCTTCTTTAACTTACTACCAAATTATACCAAAATAAGTTACTTTACTGCAAATATTTAAAATGCAAGGTACAATGTGACAAATATACAACCATGAAATATATACAGCTCCATAGTTTCATGATGTATCACATAAATAACAAAAATATTTTTAATATTTGACTTTCTGACCAGAAACTGTGTGTCTGTCATCTTTTGGCTGCTGCATGTATCAGTAAGTAACATTCCAGTATTTAGGCATCAAAATCCAAGCTGCAGTTAAGCTGACTTGGGTTTTCAAATAATGACTCACTTGACTGCAGTTACCTTTGCTGGCTAAGCTTCTTAAATGCTTTTTTAAAAAAATAAAAAAAGTTAGGTTTCCAAGATTGAAAGCACCGTTTTAATTGATAGACTAACTTTTCTGTCTTAACTTGAATACATCACATAAATTCATGCAGATGTGGTCATGATGCAAACTATTAGTGAGCAGATTTCAGGTCAGGATCTCAGAGATTTCACCCAGTGTAACACTGCAAATTTTGACAGAGGTCGTTTTGGACAGTGTTCATACAGTATTCTGGTGCAGCCTGCTCCAGTGCTCTACAAATGTATTAGAATCTTTTTTATTCTAATTTCCTCTTAAAGATATGCAGATCTAGAGTGCATCCACTCCCAGTTAAAGTCCTCTAAGGTGAATAAGATGGCGATGTTGTTGGAGGCTGTTGAGAGCAGTTATTTCCCTGCTTTTATGAACATGCGACAGGACGTCCTGGCAGGTAATGACGATCTATATACAAAGAAATTAAACTCTTTTCTGGGTGTAGCAGATACTTCTACTTTTTCACATGTAGTTCTTTGTCATTGAACTGACTTTGATCACATCTTCACTCACCAGCCTTGGAGGAGGCGAAGGATATTTGCACCTACTTGAGGCCCCTGCAGCGTCTGTTTGAGGACATGGAGAACGCAGAGTTTCCTGATGTCAACGGTCAGATAGGCCCTTTGATGCACACAGTGTGCCTGGTGTGGACCAATTCCAAATACTACAGTACCCCAGCACGGCTCATTGTTCTGCTGCAGGAGATCTGCAACCTCCTCATACAGCAGGTCAGCTGCAGTGTCTTCTCCATGTCAAGTGGCAATCTCTTCCTACGAGTGTTCTTCTTAGTTCTTTATCTTATAGTAACACTCTGTGTTGTTAAGCAGTCATTGCTGTGGTGTTTCTGAAATGCATTTGACAGGGATCACTTATTTGTAAAAGGAAGCAGGAGTGGGTGGGTGGTACTGTGATGTTTTTCTTGAATCTAGTAGAACTCTTGTTAAGATGATGCTATCAAATTCTCTATTATTTTGTTATTTTAGAATTTTTAAAGTGCACGTTGGTTTTCCCTCCAAAATATATAGTGTACTAGAGACCCCCTCCAAGAAAAGAATTATCGTTCAGGGCTGGATTTACCCGTTGTGGGCCTCTCTCTCAGTCTCTTTAAAAATGTGTATGTGTTATGTTGCATTAAGTCCCCATAGGACACATGGCAGACTATAAATGGCAATGTCAATGTACTTTGCTCGAAGCCAAAGAGGTCAGCAGGTGATCTTGCCTTGTTCCCTTTATGTCAGTCTGTAATACTTGTAGTAATTAAACCAAAAGGAATATCAACCATCTAAGCATATCATCAACTGAAATGAGAAAAACAAACAGAGGGATGTAATGTAATAAAAAAACTATTTCCATATTCCAGTCAAGAAGTTAGCATCTACACTAGTTGGTGATCCCTGTAAAAAATGGATGAGATTAATGATGAGATTGGAGAAAGTGTTAAGCTGACAGCTGTAATATGTGGTACAGGTTGTTCGTAGGATTGGATGTAGTTAAAAGCAGCATTTTTCATGGAGTTATGTCCTTTTGCTGCCCATTCAAATTACAGAGCACTGATATTAACGAAAGGCGGCTTTTATGAGTAGCTGTTTGCTCTCTAAAACCACAGTGAGTCTGATGTAACCCAGTGCAGTCACTCTATTTGCTCTATCTAGGTTTTTTGCCAAAAAATGAAATTAAAAATGTCATACATCATAATGCTGTCTCTATGGCACAAGCTGAGCTAAGCTGTTATTGTTCTCCCTCAACAGGCCCGGTCGTATCTAGTTCCAGAGGAGGTGCTGAGAGGAGAGATTTCAGAGAGTCTCCTTAAGGTGCAAACGAGCCTGGAGATCCTGCAGCTCTTCAGGAGCACCTATGAGGACCGTAGGGCCAATCTGAGCCAGTACCAGAGGAACGGGAGTGTGGTGAGGCCTTGGGACTTTTCCCCACTGTTGGTCTTCACTGGACTCGACTGCTTTATTAACAGACTCAAGACCATTAAGGTGAGTGTGAAAACTTTTTTCATTATTCACAAGGTGCAGCATCATTGAAAATATGTACATTTACATTCTACATTTTAGCTTTAATAACCACAGTTTCAATTGTTTTTCTCTGTAGGACATCTTGTTGACAGCTGTTGACATGCTGAAGCTTGAGAAATTGGAGATTGGAGGTATTCTAGGCAGAGCCCTCAGCCAGCAGGTCCAGTTGCTCCATCAAGAGTTTGTGGACACATACAAAGTCTTCACAGATAAACCTTACGACTGCTTAGACCTCAACAACAAGGTATGAAGTATTAGAATTGCACGTAAAGGTTTTGTTCACTTCTCTGCTGTATCTGATTAGAAATGTTAAAAGTCCGTTCATTTTCACAGGACTTTCATGAAATACATGAGAGGCCATAATTTCTACACTGTAATTCCTACCCTGCTTCTCAGCTCATTGCCTTTTTCACCAAGCTGGCAAACACCACAGTTTGGTCACTCCAGTGTTTGTGAAACAAATCATTTTTCTGCCTAGGAAAACTTTTTTTAGGACTATCTAGTTGCTTAACCAAGATGTCCCTGCGTTCTAGCCAGAAAAGCAATTTACTTTGCTTGTAAGAGCCAGTCAGTACTCCCCGCTGCACGGCTTTGAGTCAGTGAGATGTGAAAAGGAATATGCTGTGCTGGCTCTGTATTAGCTCGCACTGCTGTGTGGTGTTTTGGCTGTCGTCTAGTTGAGCTATCTGCACTGCAGGAGTATGAAGAAGATGTGAGGGCGTTCAAACTTAAGGTGGATGACACAGACCAGCGACTAGGAGCTGTCTTCTGTCAGGCCTTTGAGGACGCCTCTGGACTGGAGCACACCTTCAAGGTCTGAGTAGTTAATCTCTCTCTGTTTGTCTCTGTGTCTGACCCCCCCACCCTTCCACACACACACACACACGTACACACACGCACGCACACCTATGCACACTACAGTCACACATTTGTTAAAAGCCTTTTTTCTCTTTAGGTGCTGGATATGTTTGGTAGCTTGTTGGAGCGCCCCTTAGTGGCCACAGATGCTTTGGACAGATACCCTCTCCTTGTCTCCATGTTTGACAAAGAACTGGATTGTTGCAAACTGATTTACAGCAAACACATCCAAACTGCAGAGGAGCTGGGTGAGAGTCACACCAATGCCTTCATTTTGCACAACACTTGTTCAGTTTAGTCACTTACGTTTTTTTTTTTTTTAATCATAATATTTCCATTTTATTCCATTGTATTGAGATGGAGGCAGAGACTAATATCTCAACACTTGGAGGAATAAAATCAAAACTAACTTTTTGACTAGATAGATGTGGAGAAAATAGATTGAGATGCACCAAGTTATGATGAAAGAGGGGACCCTGGTGACCCTGGCGGTAGAGGTGAAAGGCCCAGAGGATGAACCACAGGGTCTATGGACTGGGTTCTGCTTGAGACCTTTTTTTGCATGTCGTTCCCACCTTTTCCTCTAATTATGTACTGCCAGTTCTTTACTGTGAACAGGCTGAAAAGGGATTAGGTTGCCTCCAAAAGGTTTGAATGGAAATGTGACTTTCCTCTCAACAGTGAGACCTATAGGAACGCCTCAAGGACAATTTGAAAAGGTCTGCTGGTTGTTTAAAGGATGGTCTTTATTTAAAATGTATTAATTAAAATGGGAGAGATAAAGAAAATCCTTGAAATCCAGCAGCCTGTAAGTAAACTCCCAAAGCCTCTACACACCCACAGTGACACAGTGTGTTTTCACTGACTGTATGTTGCCTCATTAGATCTCTTGTTCAAACTGTGTGTATGGGAGGGTGGAGTTGATAGACAGCTTCTTTGCTTTCTTCTGAGTTTGGCTGCATCAATTAGGACACAAAAACTTTCTTGTTGGTACTCTGACTTTTCTAACACATATGATTCCAGCAAAACTCAAACCCAACCTCAGTCAGACCCAAGGTCTTATTAGCAAGAGGCATCAACACCTGTGTGTTGTGCAAGGCCTTTGAATATATGAAATATCTAACATTTTCACATACAAATATCTAAAAAAAACGCTAAATCTTTGGTAAACATTTTGTTGAATTGTGTACTTACATTATCCCAAATGTTTCCAACAGACTTCAAACTCAAAGAAATAGTGACTTGAACAATGATTTAAACAAATCCCATGATCCTTTGCTACCTCATGACATCATTAAACTGCCTTAATATTTGCTTCTTTGAAAGAGAGACATCTAGTGGCAGAATATTGTGTGTTAAACTAATGTTAATCAATATGCATAATCTAAACTCTACCCTGATGCAGTCCCTCTTTGTAAATCATGTGTGAAATAATTTGTGTATGGATCATAGCTCAGTAATCTGCTGATTTAGTCGTAATTATGTGTTTTACCTCCTCAGGTTGGACTCCAGTGAATAAGAATATGCCTGCAGTAGCCGGCGGGCTGAGATGGGCTCAGGAGTTACAGCAGCGCATCCAGACCCCTTTCTCCAAATTCAGACACCTCTCCTACCCGTGAGTGTCTCTCGGCCCCAAAACAGCAGACTAAAAATGAATTTTAGTGTGGTCATGCATCTCCAGTGGTTTCAGGGTGAATTAATCGTTCTTTTAGCTGTTTTAAAGACCTCAAATAAAGGATGTTTTAGTATAGCAGGCACTGGAAAGATATTGGATATAACCTTTGCATGGGTTGTAAAATTTTATCTGCTCTGCAGGTGCCTGGAGTCTGCAGAAGGAGCGAGGGTCACCCAGAAGTATGAGGAGATGATGCAACTGCTAGACAGGTATGTGTGGATCTAAGTGTAGTCTGTGTATTACATGAGATGTCATCACGCTTAGATGTATGTGTTACAGAATGAAAGAACATGAAGATTTAACAGAATAGACAGTGACAGAATAGGACTGCATCTTATTGAACTGTAAATATAAAAGCCAACAACATGAACCATATATTAACTCTGTCTGTGACAGGAATTTTTGCCGTAACTTCCCACTAACGTTGTTTTTAAACGGAACTTTAACGTTTGTGTACGTTGAGTGTATAACAGTTATGAAGGGGCCCCTGTGAAATAGCATGCAGACATGCAGCTCGCAGCATGATTTATGTTCTTATTACTGTGGCGCTGCTCTGCAGATTATTTTGCAGGACTCCCATAATCCCATATGCTCTGTCACTGCTCACTGATGCTAAGTGAGAAATGGCCTTTTAGACCACATCCAACATCAAAACCTGCAAGATAAAGGATCCCATTGGGGGGGAAATACTTTTTGTATGGAATCAAGCTGAGTTGTGTGAGAGATAAAGAGAGACACACAGACATTTAGTTTTTCTATACTTTTGAAAAAATGTCCCTAAAGATGAGAAAAATCCCACTCTGAACATACTTTGTCTGTTTTGACTCTGCTACATTTGCACTTTTGGGTTACACCTTGATTTTGGCAGCAGTATATGTAATATTTGCTAAATTAATGTTTTGGACATTTTTGAATCATAGCTGTTTTGCATCATCATCACAGGTCATTTGTTGTGATTTATTGTGCTTAAGAGACCTAAGATCTCATTTTATAAAACATTTTGTGGGATCCAAGTGTTTGTCTGCACAAAGGACAAAAATGGGGTGCACCGAATAAACAAAAAAAAAAGATTAATTAAAGCCATGCGTACTGCAAGCAGAATTTTTTTTATAAATCACAGCCACCTTGAACTGCGCCCTTGTGGTTCGGCCTTACATCCTGCCCTCCTCACCCTCACATTTAACAATAAATGGTCAATGCAAATCACCTCATGAATGTTGGTGCATTGAAATAAGCCTGCAGATTAATTCTTCTGTATAGTGAATCATGGACACAACTAGAGAGGAGGACCAAGAGAAAGAATTTCTCTGACAGGTTCATCATCATGCAACATTACATGAGTGTCACTGCTGTATTTATATGTTTATAGCAATCAGACTGACTGCTGACAGCTCGCCAAAAAGATTGCGACAATCAATGGTGTAAGTATCCTTCACTCTGGGATATTAATTTGAAAATGGAAGATTGACTGGTGAACTCAGTTCATTTCCTTAAGTTTTGTTATGCCGAACTTGGTCTGTATTGTGATAGGGACACACAATGAGGCAATGGGGTGTAATGACAGTGAAACAGATGCAACTGGATTTATTTCCAGATGTTGCTAGTTTACACATTCCATCTATGCAGGCAGTGAAGTCTGTGAAATGACTGGAGAAGGCAGTGTGTGTTTGTGTGAGTGGCAGCCACTGTGTTGTCTCCATCTCGCTCTGTGTGCCTGACAGCACAGTCTATTCACTGAATGGATTGTACACCTAAAAACTATATGAAAACAAAAGCTGTACTTGTGATATATGCACAAGAATAGAAGATATTATTAAAACCTAATGCAGAACGATTGTTCTGTAATTCTTTAATGCTGTATGAAGTTGTCCAGGTTTCTTACAACAGATTGTAATAATTTATGTTGTTGAGGGAGTTGAGGTGAAAAGGACTCAGTGTATTCACACCAAGTTTGGGTAAAAGCCAGCAAGACTTTTGTGATTTCTGTCACCGACAAATCATCCTAGCATTTTCAGCTGTGGTGTGCTCTGATGACCACATGTCAACAGTCCAGCCGTCTCATCTGTGCTCTGATGATGGGAAATGTGATGTTGGGACAGCACTGATCAGAATCAGAAGATTCAGAATCAGAATTCTTTTATTGTCATTGTACCAAAAGGCGCAACGAAATTAAAAAATAGCAGCTCTCACAGACAGTCAAAAGACAGACAAAAAAAACAGAAGGTGCAAAATAACAAAATATACAATAATAACACAATAGAAAAAAGGGATTGACTTATTTATCTTATGGTGGAGTCTGCGGCGTTCAGGGCAGCGACAGCTCTTGGGTAGAAGCTGTTGTTTAGTCTGTTTGTTCTTGTCTCTCTTGCCCTGAAACGCCTCCCTGAGGGTAGGAGTTCGAAGAGGTGGTGGCCAGGGTGTGAGGGGTCCCTGACGATGCTGCGGGCTCTCCTGAGGCAGCGGGTGTCATAAATGTCCTTCAGGGATGGACGAGGGCAGCCAGTCAGTCTCTGGGCAGTGTTTATGACCCTCTGGAGCTGCTTCCTCTCTGCCGCAGTGCAGCTGGAG
>JAQMCX010000034.1:3330278-3340583 GCA_029814765.1 Acanthurus leucopareius
AAGTGGCTAAGAGCCGTGCTAGCGTTAGCATCGGGTGGAATGTACACAGCAGTCACCATGACAACGGTAAACTCACGCGGAAGGTACGCGGACCTGCATCTAACTGTGATAAATTCCAGGTCTGCTGAGCAGTGCCTGTCGATAACAGTGGCGTTTGTGCACCAGCTGTTGTTCACATAGATGCAGAGCCCCCCTCCCCTGCTCTTCCCGGAGTCGCGGCTGATGAAATTTAACAGACTCTGATTTGAGATTTGAGTCGGCTTTTATCTTTCTCTATTAAAAAGATTAGTTAAGCACAATTAATGCTGTTGGTTTGAATGTTATAATAAAGTTGGTCTATAGATACAAATATCTGATATGAAGTGACATTAAATCATTTTATTAAAGCCTCTCATTTATTACCAATGCATACGCCCAAAAAGGAGTCTGGAAGAGTCATACACCACATTGAACTTTTAAGCTGTCATCATGCCCAGAAGAATTCATGATTATGATATTATCAAGATATTTTTATCTTTAACTTTTTTTGTTTTCTGGTTTGTAAATTGTATGTACTAAACAAGTGATATATTGATGGTGAAAACATTGGCAGATAATTTAATAAGAAAATGATAATTTGTCGCAGCCCTTTTTTAGAGTTTTAAAGTGCTTGTGTGTGTGTGTGTGCATCTGCGTGTGTGTCTGCAGTATACGTAGAAGTATGCAAATAAGTCTTTCATGACTGAGATGCATATTGCAGTGTGCACACACAGATATGCTACACACACCCTGACCAGCGGCCATTCTTTATGCTTCACACGCTTCATATCACCTCTACACTTCATGTCCCCTCATCCAGAGTAATGGAATGATGAACAACACCAGTTCTTTACCCTCAATTTACTCCCATCCGAAATTAGAGCCCTTGTTATATTGTAATAATCATTGCTGCTGCCTCTGATGAACGTCACCATTATTATACATATTCCAGTCAGGAACAGGACGGGCATGCTCACTCATTACCCCTACAGACAAAAATGCGGCGTGATTTATGGCCATGACTGAGACATTTGATTGCCTCTGTGTCTGCGGTGCCACTATCAGGAAATGAAGCTCACAGCAGAAATCCAATAAGGAGCACACAGTGTGCACTGAAGTTCTCATCATAATAGCGGCTATTTACAGATTGATATAGCTGTACAAGCCTTGACATATTCTCTGTTCTCAACCAGATGAATCAACATTTATCCTTATATCAACCCCCCATGCCTACATCTAACCTTACTTTAGGGCTCTGCCCTTATTGTCTGCTGGATACGGACGAGGGGTTTATATCTCTCACTGTGTTTACAACCTTGGAGGACTGGGAAATGCTCAATCATATGCTTTTTAACTGCTTGGTTTTTTTTTGTGCTCATGTTAATTTTTCGGAATGTGAGTCATTTCCGCGCCTGGGGCCTTGTGAAATAAAAGCCCCAGCCCTTTTAATGGGAATATGAAGCAACGTTGTAGAAAAGGTCCGACTAGTTTTTCTATGACTTTAGCTTTGTTTGATTGTGACTACAGATTGTGTTGTTTGTGTTTGGTATTCCAGATACTCCACCAGCCTATATGAGACATGGACAGAGACGGTGGGTGAGAATTCTCAATACAACCTCAACCTGCCATTAATCAGCAGAGACCTGACCACCCAGCTGATCTCAGTCAACTTCAGCCCACAGGTTTTTACATTGAGCCCACATGCTAGAAAAACTGATCCAGGACAGGCTGGTAGATGTGTTGCTGCTTGTGATCCTTTTGCTTTCATTACCAGCGGTCAGGATTTGAGTAATTTCAGTTTTTGGTTGTGATATCTAATGTACAGTAAGTGTCACACACCCACCTGCAGCTGTAAAAGAGAGTATAAACATACATTTGTATTTTCTCTCTGCATTCATCTTTTTAATTACTTGGATCGGTATTAAAATTTTTCATTTAAAGTCAATAATGGTCAAACTGCCCTTAAGAAATGCTCATCTGTTTGTCATTAATCTGGGTTTTAGTAAGAAAATGTTTTATCATCAGCACCAAATTCTAGCACTGAATGCATTATTTCTTAAGTCTTTTTCTGGTGGGCAATAAGGCTTAAAAGTAAAGATTTGGAAACTCCAGTTTCATGGTCTGGTGTACAATGTCTTTTACTTTCTCTCTTGATTTCGGTTTTCACCTTTTCCTAGTTGGCATCTGTGTTGAGGGAAGTGAAGTACTTGGAAGCCAGACGGACCGAGGCAATACCTGAAAGTGCAGTACAGATCTACACCACAAGAGGGCAGCTGTGGCAGTATGTGGCCAACCTGGAACTTACCGTTAGCAAATACAACAAGGTTGGTTTTGATTAGGCTAAAAGCAGTGAAGACAGGGTTTTATAGGTCACTTAGACTCACTCATCCTTACTCTATGATGTCAAATCCATGAACTCCAAAGTATAGGAAGGGTAAGGTCACATGACAGACAGATGTAGTTGAGCTATAGCACCAATGCTAGCAAACTAATCTGTCTGCATGTTTACTTCCAGCTGATCACATTTAAGAGCTCTGATTACAATGTTATTTTGTAGATCTTCTACAGCAGCACCATAAATAGGCTTTGACTCTGTTATTTTGTTCTTTAACTTCCTGCTTGCACTGAAATGGAAGGAGACATCTAATTGGCTACAAATAAAAAACATGGATTTGTGAATCGAGCCATAGCAAGAAAGTCTCAAAACATCCTCACACAAATACAGTTCTCACATGACAAGCACTTTGTAAGTGCAAGTTTAACAGTTTGTATATAAATCTAACAACATCCAATTATATTTTTGATAAAAATGGCAAATATATGTATTTTTGGATTTCAGTTACATTCATTTAAAAGAAGAAATAATAGTTTTTGCATCACAAATACATTACTTACATGACTGAATATTTATTCAGTAAATAAATCACAAAATTCTTTTGTGATCATTCAATATTATTGTCACAGTAGGCAATAGAGGAAGAAAACAGTGTGAGACTTTTAAGCTATGCAAGCATCAAGACCTCTTCAATGGAAACATCCACTGGCCAGTGCAGCTAACTATCAGATGAACTGCTAAGAATTTTTGTGCGGAATTCATTGTTCACAAAGGAATAATATTACTTATTTTAAGTAGAGCCTGATGTCTCCTGGAGTCCGGCCGTGAGGTCACAGTTTCAGTTTGTCATACACTTTGGTTCCTAATAAAACAATGTAATATAACAGTGTAAAAGTTCAGTTTGATTTTCAGTGTCCAGCTGATTGAGTTCCTCTAGTATTTAGCGCCACCTTCTGGACATATTTCCTGTTCTTTAATGTACTTTTTCAAAATAAACAGAATAAAAAGCATAAATGCAAAAAAAAAAAAGCATCTGGATACAAGATATCTGAGATATGTCTTGATCTGATGACTGACTTATCACACCAACCTCACCTGTAGCTCTGCCCTCAGGAAATGATTTGTAAATATCTAAGATGAGTAATGTTGTCTGTTTTTTTCATTCATCCATCAGTTTTGTTTTCTGGCATTCAGAGAACACTATAGTCTGTAGGGATTTCTATGATGCTGTAGGCTTTTATTCTGCTGTCTAATACTATTTCAGAAATGTCAGCATCATGTCTTGGATCACTTACATTCTGCCCTGCTGAACTACGGTGATTCCTGTGCATGCAGAAAGCAAATAAACAGACAGTAGGATTTTCTCCTCAAATTACGCTAATGAGGATTTACACTGTGTGTTTGTATTTATCTAATTAAATTTAGTGCATGAAATACGATTCTGTTTGCAGCAGACACCATCAAACATTTAATTCTATTGCTGGTCTTAATTGGAAGTGGGCATGATGGCAAAATGACAGTTTTAATAATGATACTTTAAACAATGTAGGAGCAATCAGTGATGTAATTAACTCAGCCCCACAGAGGACAGCTCTCACAAAGCTCAGCCACACATATAGCTGCGCCCTTAGTGACATGATCACATATTAAAAATAAAGGATATCGTTGCTTCAGGTGGTTATAAGTTCAAGTCCAATTGATCACAGAAATATGAAAATGATGATGATACAGTGACTTTAATGAGGATGACATCCTGTCTTGATGCTCTGTGCGTCTCTTTGCCCTCTGGTAACATACACAGAAGTTATATTAAAATGATATCTCTGTATACACTTAATGGACAGCAAAAACAGCATCCCATCTTTCTCTCTCACTGTCTGGCTGCAGGTGATGCACTCAGTGCTGGACGTGGAGCAGCCTCTGGTTCAGGACCAGCTCAGGGACATTAACGCTCAGCTCAAAAAGGCAGAGGGGAGTATAACTTGGAACAACAAAGGTCAGGATTCTAATCGATTACTCCAGATATGGCTTTGAAACATTTAAATGTGTCATATTCCCTATTATTTAAGCCACAGGGACAAAAAAATTATTTTCCAAAGGCATCTTTAAACTATTCATGTCAATGTTGATAGCCGGAATATAGGGGGTTAAGTCTAAGTGTTGATACTTTTCTAGATAAATGTAGTAAAAGGCCATCTTTGGGAAACACATAGACAAGTCTTCAGAAAAATATGTGTTAAGTATTAATTTTATATAGTATTATTGTTTGCTGATTTTGGCTTTGATATGGCTTCATGCTGAAGCTAATTATTCTCATCTGTGGCCATTTGCATCTATCTGTTTGCAAAAAAAACAGTGCTTAGATTTCTGTTGCTTAATATTCCTTGTCAGTACAGTGATTCTGACTGCAGATGAATAAAATTTTAAACTTTGATTTTCAAAAGAGACTGGGACCATGTATGTACTACAGATGGTCAAAAAAATAGCTTTTAGTTTACCCTTATGTCCAAATAAGTGTCAGATATAATTAAGTCTCATGACAGACTCAAACAGGGCCTGTTATGGGTAAAAACTGATTTCCCCATGGCTGCATGACATGAAGTTGATATAAATCTTGAAATTTTACTTTTAGAATAAAGCAAATAAGAGTATCTCTACATGTTAACTGTAGTTTATTTTGAATGCTAAGCTGCCACTTAGAGTGTAGGTCCAGCTCTGTGATGATTTTCCCTCTCTCTCTAGTTTTGTCAGAGTGGCTGTCACTGCCTCTGCTACCCACATACCGTTGCTGTAGCACTGCTGCATACAATCATGTCACTGTGTACTAGAGGTCTTTGTGTACACAAGAACAGCAAATATCGGTGAATGTTCTCATTCATCCAGGTCCTAGTTATTCTGGTTAAATAAATCGAAGGCAACTGGACTCAGTAATATGTCTGTGAAGACGTTTCGCCTCTTATCCAAGGGGCTTCATCAGTTCATACTAGGCTAGGCCTAGTCTGATGAAGCCCCTCGGATAAGAGGTGAAGAACAGCAAATGTTTGTGTATGTAGAAGGGTATAGAATGTAAACACCAACATAGTGGTCAAACATATTTTTTTAATGTGAAAATTCACAGGTTACCATAGAAATAGTGATTCTTTCCTCTTTCCTGGTGTTTGCCCTCCATCCAGTTTTATGGCAGAGCGAGCTGCTCTGAAATGTGACATGTACACTGACGCTTTGCATTTTAAAAAACATAAAAGAAGAGTAGGAGAGGTATTCAATCATTGATAAGCTTTGCTTGACACTCTGCTGGCAGGCGTGTTCATAGATTTTCCCACTCCATGGTTCCCAGAAGAATGAAGCAGAAATGAGAGCAGTGTTTACTGTACAAGCCAATGCACCCAACCGTCGATGGGAATAAACTTACAGTCCCTCTGCAGAATGTGCAGTAGCTGCACACTTATCTGCTTTATAATGTGCTGTGTGTGTGCATTCCAGATTCTTCCGGGAAGCTTGTGGGGATTTTTGTCTGCTTTAGATTTATGTGGTGAAAGTGCATAGATTGGCCATTTTCTCTATACTACATCTTGTGGCCCTGACAGCACTGACAGCGCTGGACCATTGAGACACTTAGTAAAAAACTCTGTTGAAGTGAACTTCCCATGTGTAAAGAAACATAGTAATCGTACAATCTCAGAGCTGATAACATGTTCACAGTTCGGTTTTTAGCCTGTCACAGTGATGTTGAGTGTTGCGTTGTATTGGTAAATATTACTGCCCACACTGCACTGAAAGCCTGATGCTTAGAGGAGTCTGCAGTCAGAAGCTGTTGTGGGGCACTACTGGGGGGCTGTAGGTGGTCATACTGACTTTTAGGGCCTGTGAGTTTAACAAGTCCAATAACAATATATGTCCCACCTTACCTTTAAAAACCCCTTTTAGTCCTTCAAGGTGTACAAATTATTAATTATACCTTAATAAGACCTACCTGCCACAACAGATCCATGCTGACACCTTACACACAGATGTTTGTTTTGATATCATACAAAATACTGTAAGATACCACACAGGATAAGTAGATTTTTTTTGGGGGGGGGTCATGGTCACCCCAAAAGAAGTCAGAGATGGTGAGAGGTAGTCAGACACAAATCTTCTTAGAGATTTTCTGGGGGATCAAGTTCATTTTAGTCACAAGGTTCCATTTTGGCTTCAATTTATCACTTATTTCTCTCCTTTTGAGCTCTCAGACACACTTTACATTGTCCATTTTGCAATAGATATTTGGCAGTATATCCAAGAGGTGCGAGACTCTGTCTGTGACCTGGAGAGCCAACTTCAGAGGACCAAGGACAATGTGGAGGAGATCCAAAGCTGCATGAGGTCCTGGGCTAGCCCCATATTCGACAGGAAAGAGGGAAAAAAAGACACCCTACTTAATCTGGAGGACAGGGCCGAAAGACTGGACAGATTTTATAGTCTGATTCGGTCCTCTGGAGAAAAGATCCACTTCCTTCTTAAGGTACTTAAAAGAAATTCCTCACATGTCAAATTGGCTCTAAGTTTCACTTGCATTTCATCATTTTAAGAGGCTGTTATATAGTCAGCAGTTCTGATTTGCTTTGAAAGTTTTACACTGGTTTCTTAAATGTGGTGTTGATGAGTCAGCACTAGTATAATGGTGTTGTCACTTTTAGAAAAATCTGGAGCTGTTCAGAGGCGAGCAGACCTCTGAGGAGTGGAAGGCCTATGTGGAGTACATTGATGACATGATCATTGATGGATTCTTCAACAGCATCGAGTGCTCGCTCAAGTTCTTCCTGGATAACACTGGTAAGGATGTTAATGAGAAACTATACACAGAAAAATCCAATTTGTTGCACTTACTATAAGTAGTTCTGTAGTGATAGTGTTGTTATTACTGCTGCTTCGAAGCCAGAATGTTGCCATCCAGAACTTGTGCCCTGCTGCTATTATTCTGCAGCAAACCAAAAGCATCATCCTCCAGCCAACACTGACTTGGACAGCTTCTTAGCAAAACATCCTCAGGGGTTTTAATGTCAATTGGGTGTCCGCCTATATTGGCTGCAGACATGAAATAGGTCTGGACTTACTTGCTGGCAGGAGTTTTGACAACCAGTTTAGACGGACTGGGATGTGGTTCAAGATGTGGTGGACTGTTGCCAGGCTGCTACTGTGTCCAGGTCTTCTTCCCCTCATTATTATACGTCTTCATTTGCTCGAAGTTCCTCTTTTTCTCCCTGCTTGTGTGGTTTCAAACAGTCTTTCATGATTAGGAAGGTTCTGTAGTGAGTGAGCTGTCCTGGAAATATCTCAGCACAGCAATCCCCAAGAGGCTGAGAAATGAACCTTCAGTTTCTTCTCCTTCTCACAGTTTTTTGTTTGGCTTGAAAAATACATGACCATTTTTATGAATTATTATTTAATGGTAAATTAATTTTTGCATTCAAAGATATTTGCTCCAAAGACTATGATTTAAGGTTTAAAAATGATGCAGAGTCAATGAGGAATCGCTTCATTTTTATAATCTATCTGTCTATCTGCCTATCTGTGTATATATGTATGTGTATAGGAAAAGAATGAAAGAGAGAGTTAGAGAGAGAAAGATAGAGAGGGAGAGAGTGAGGTGTTGAGTGAGGGGGAGAGCTGTGTATCTTGTTATATTAACCAGATGATTATTTCTTTCACATCATCGTGTTTAATTTGATTTAAACTTTTATTATTTTCTTTAAAAAACTTGGAGTAATGTGCTAATTAAGTATGTATCATGCTAACAGTTATAGTGTTATCATGCTGATGTTTAGCAGGTGAAATGTTTTTACCATGTTCACTACAGGTCATTAAACACTCACAGTTAAAAAGGACACATGAGGTTGATGACTGGTTGTCAATTGATTATTTTTTTGACCTCATACCATGTTTTACCTCATAACATTAAGGACGAGCAAAAGTAGCTGTAAATGAAAAAACTTAAAAGGATGCAATATTTAAATTAATTTAAAACCACCCTTTTATTATTCCACTTGGTTTTCTTTACATTGTCCTCCTATTTTGTTTTCTTCTATTAACCAAAAAACCGGTGATATTTTCAGATTGGGAAACCCATCTGGGGAAGTTTTGGACAAACTGAAAATTTGATCCTGAATCTAATCCTCTTCAGAATTTTTAAAGTAACACAAGATGAAAAATCCATATGCGCTCCTCTTTACCACTATCCGTACGTCTACTGTAGACTCACTTGTTTCAAATGATTTCATTTTGGTTTAGACCAGAGGGCGTCTGTGGCCCCTTTATTTGAGGCTCAGTTGGATCTGAAGGTTCCTGACATGGTGTTCACTCCACTTCTGGAGTTTGGAGCTAGAGACAATTTCTTTGAGCTGGTTAAGAGCCTCATCAACGATGTGTTCAGAATCTCCTCACTGGTGCCACGTCTCACGCAGCACAGCCCCTTCCCCCACTACCAGGTACTGATGGCTCCCCAACATCATTTTATTTGCAACATCTGAAATGTAAATAACTTACATCAACATGCCACATTCCCCTAAGGCTGACATGGAGGACATGGCTGATCTGGCAGACATGCGCCATCTACTCATGGAACGTGTGCAGGCGGTCATGGCAACATGCTGCGAGTTTCGCAGCTCTCTGGAGCATTACAGCTACCTCTATGTGGATGACAGGAAGGAGTTCATGCGGCAGTTCCTTTTGTATGGTCACATTCTTAGCAGTCATGAGACAGAGGGTTACACTGATGACTGTGTCCAAGAGAGCCCGCCAACTCTGGACAACTTTCGAGAGCAGGTGGACGGGTGAGTACCAACAAAGTGGAGCCTATGTTTTATGTGTATCTTTTTTGTAGGTTCTTAATGGTGCCATTTCAAACATCTTAGCAGCAATTACGGCACATTTTCTACACAGAAATCAAATTAGTTCTGTGAACTGAATGTGCAGGGCTGATGTCAAGTTTAAATCATGTAATGGAAATACAGGAGTGTATGACAGCTTAATGAAATGAAAGATGTGAAACTGTTTGTATACAAGGGGTTGAACCTGGGCAGCCTGAGTAACAAGTGCAAAACCATATGGTACCTGTACATCACAGACACTGATGGGTCAAGTTATTTGAAGCAAATTTGACTATATTTTTTAGCTACTTTAATAAAAAGTCTATAGAGTTAAAGTGAAAATTTGTTCAATAAGTGGTTCTAAAATGTTGCATAAACACAAAGTTGAGATTAAGTTTACATTTCAGAACTGTTAAAAAGGGATTTGGTTCTGGTTTAGTTTCTTAATACCTGAATGAAATCTTTTTTTCATCATTCTGTAGGTATGAGAAGATCTATGGGGAAGTACAGGGTCTGGAGCTGGTGCATGTGTTCCATGGGTGGATGAGGGTGGACGGCCACAGCCTGAAGAGCAGCTTGCTCAACATCATCAAAAAGTGGAGCTTCATGTTCAAACAGCACCTTATCGACCATGTAACCAACAGGTGAAGTATAATTTATTGAAGTTAGAGGTTAAACTGCTACAGCCTTTATTGGTCTGGTATGATCAGTGGCTTATTGTGGTTGATGTCAGCAATTTTTTTTAATAGATATTACTGTTTTACTGCTAGGACTGCTAGAGTCAGTGTGCTGACTAATGTCTCGTCAGTGCTGATGAGGCCTGGACAGACCAACGTTTTAAACAGGTTATTTTTTTTGTAAAATCACTTAATTCCAACAAAATCACTGTAATAAATGGGGTTACTCACAGAAGAGGGACCTTTGGTGAGTTTTGACAGGGTTTTTTCTCCTGCTGATCAGTATAACTTGTTTCACAGATGAGGCATGGTTTGCTATGTGACAGAATGTGTGTGTTGGGTTCAGAACACAGACATAGCGCTGTTCTTATAAACACAAGAGAAACTGGCAGACACAGGAATCAACACAACCACAAACGTTTGTTTT
>JAQMCX010000034.1:3340683-3357803 GCA_029814765.1 Acanthurus leucopareius
TCTAAAACATCTTCAGTCACATAATGGAAAATCACTTAGACTATTTACAACATGATAATTCTTAATTTCTCTAACAGTGTGTATATATATATTTATATATACATATTTATATATACTGCATATATTTATATAAACACTTAACGTTTTAACATGTTAAGCATGCAGACAACTTTGGTTGTGATTTGGCACTGTATTAATAAAATTTGATCTGATCTGAAATTAATCTAATAAAACAAGTGTTGTTAGCAGTATTTCAGAACATGATTTCATAGTGAATGATATACTGTGGAGTACACCTTGACGTCACCGTAGCCAATAAACTGAAGATCATTACATACAATGTTTTTGGGTGATTTAAAGCACAAAGAGCAGTATTCTTACTCAAAGTCCCCAGTATGGGTTAGACTCCAAAGATACAATATCATACAATTCCAATAATGAAATATGTCTCACTATTGGACCCTCCCTGCTGTGTAAACATATGTCTGGCAAACATTTTATCTCCAGTTTGTGGTCCCTCGGCTAAGATTAATCTGATGACATCATCTGGAGTTATTTTCTCAGGATTTTCAAGGCATCACAGAGCCACAGAAGACATTAGAAGACATTGTACATCTGGTATAATAGGCTGAGTTGAGCTGAAAAAAACTGCTCTTGATTATGCTATTTTCACATCAAATGCCCATTTAATGATCATTGCCTTCACTCCCCAGTCTGTCAGATCTGGATAAGTTTATCAGTGTGGCTAAGGCTGGCCTGAGTCAGCAGGTGGAGGAGGGCGACTACGGTGGCCTGATAGGGGTCATGGGTCACCTGCTGGCTGTCAAGGAAAGACAAAACACCACAGATGCCATGTTTGAGCCCCTGCAACAAACCATTGCTCTGCTGAAAGTCTATGAGCAGGAACTTCCTGATGTGGTCCATAAACAGTTAGTGGTAAGGACTGATTTTCAATCACTCCATATTCCTTTTACTTGCACATTTTCTTTCCTCTGTTGCTTTCAGTTGAGACAAAGCCATTTATCTAACTTTTTTCTTTGTCTTCCAACCACCCATCTCTGTTCTTTGCTCTCCCTCCTGGCAATTCATCATCTGCTCACTCTGCTGCTTTGCTTTTATCCCTTTCTCTTCATCTCCCTTTTTCACTGTCTACCTGTTTATCTGTCTGTCTCTGCAGGAACTGCCAGAGAAGTGGAACAATGTGAGAAAGCAGGCTGTCTTAGTCAAGCAGGAGGTGGCGCCTCTGCAGGTGATCGAGGTGGCCAGCCTGCGTCGAAAGTGCGCCTCGTTTGATGTGGAGCAGCACACCTTCAGGGAGCACTTTCGCAGCAATGGGCCCTTTAGGTATAGTGAGTGGCAGTTTTTTTGCCACTAAGAGTTTATTTGGGAACATTTAGTTTCAAAACTGCCATGTATCATTTATAAGCAGTACACAATAAAGTGTAACTGTAAAGCACAAGGACAATTTTAAATGTTTATTAATCTATTTATCTACAGCTGTGACTCTTTAGATAAGGTATTTTGTAACCTATGGAGTAAACACAGTATAATGTTTGATTAATTATACAATATTACACACATTGACAAACATACTGTGATGTGAGATGCTGTAAAAGGTTTGATTAAGGCAACAGATCCACTTAAACAGAAACAGAAGAAACACTGATCATGACTTGGTGGCTGCAAGTAGATATTGTATTTCAAAATAAGACATTGAACAATACAAGTAAAATATATTGTCGGTGAACACTTTGCTGGTATATTAGTTTAGTTTAAGTTTGTTTAGCCACGTCTTGTGGTTTTCATCAGTGGATAAAATTTGCTCTGTTGTCATGAGAATTGAACAAATTTGTATAAATTAATAACTGCATTCATCAATACGAGACATGTGAATCCCAAATATTATTATAAGCAGTTCATATTTTCTGAAAATTGATAGCACCAATAGTATCTAATTGTGAGCCTTTATTGTGCTTACAACTACATTATTGTCTTTTATGAGCAATTCTGTGATTGTTTGGGTATAATTAGTAATAATAATGCTGGATAGGAGAGGTGACAAATAATTTTAACAATTTTATATTATATATGAATATATTTAACAAACTAATACTTACAATATTACTAATATTACTTATATTAATTTATTTAATTTTATATATTTTTATAATATAAAGTGTGTTGCAAAGTCAATGAAGCCAATGAGAGGGCCATAATTCTCCCTATAGTTTCCTTTTATCTTTTTCAAAGCCACTCAATGAACTTATAAGAATGTCACCTTTCTGCCTTCTCACCCAATGTTAGAGAATAGTTATCTCGAGGCTCTCACATCCGACAAGGCTAATTGAATCTTAACATAATGATAATTAATTCATAGGTAGAGATGCTTCGTCATAATTTGTAATTGTCAGATTAGTTATGTGTGTAATTGGTCTCTTAATAACCTGGTGATTATTTTCCCATTAATGTCATGGAAGTCATAGTTAATCGTCACAGTGTGCATTTAGCACCGGAGACTCTGGTCTGGTTATTCTGCAGCCAAGTCAGGCTTGGCATAACTGCAGCCCTCATTACCTAAACACAGCTTGATTTATACTGGGCTTGTGCAAATGTGTGTGTGTGCCTGATGGGTGCCTGTGTGGGCTCATACATTCGTCCAGGTTTGACAGCGAGAACCCCTACCAGATGTTGGACGCGTTCCACACGCGGATCCAGGAGCGAGAGGCAGTGATGGCCTCCCTGGTGGAGTCTGCCAGCCTGTTCGAGGTCACCGTCTCTGAGTACAAACAGCTCCGACAATGCAGGTAAAGCCCAAAGCTGGAAGGAGAAAACACCACAAGGCTGTGCCAAATTCAAAAACTAATGAGCCGTTATAACAGAGACGCTCCTTTACATTCAGAGTCAGTCAGTAGTTGAAGAGTTCCACTTTTCATGCTGGTTCGATTCTTTTTGTCCACTTTCTTCATCCCTAAGGCGTGAGGTGGGCCTGCTGAAGGAGCTGTGGGACATGATCACTGTGGTGGAATCCAGCATGGTGGCATGGAGGAAGACTGCCTGGAGAGAGATCCATGTGGAGGACATGGAGCTGGAGTGCAAACGCTTTGCTAAAGACATACGAGGGCTGGATAAAGAGGTGAGAGAAGAGACAAAGGAAAGGAGGGATTGATTTAGACAGCAGTGTCTTTATTTACCATTTTCAAAACCAAATAACAAGAGCTAAAATTTAAGCAATGAATTAAAGAATGTGTTTGCTCAAATGTAATATGCAACTGTTAGCCTATCTAGCCAACTTAAAGAGCACACTAGGAAAGAGTCCTAAAACCTTGAAACGAGTTAGCACTGTTGTCCCATTGGTTCCTTCTTCTCAAGGTCAGTGGGTTTTTTGAATAGCTTTTTTTTAATGCCTGAAATGAGGTCTTTTATTGAAAGAAGATTAAGAGACTTTCTCAATATGTTCTATGACATAAAATAATTTGAAAAAATTCTCAATTCTTATTTTTGAAACATTTACTAGTTGTGGTTGTTAGATGAAAGTACAGAGGTCACTGGGGAGGTAAAAAATTATCATTCCAAACACTGAAGCTAACCTACTCACTGGTTTGCCTTTACAGTTTTTTGTGTTTATATGCTCTCTCTTGCAATCTATTCCACCTGAAACTTTTTAACTATTTGACCTGTTAATTTGTAATGTGTATAGTATAGTGTAGTAGGAAGCATAGTTGTGGTGAGGAAGTCATGCAATCATTGTGTTGTTTGTTTATAGCCTATAGATAGCTTTGTACTTAAGGTGATAAAATCTGCAAAACAAGAACAGAACTGTTTCTACATTTTCATGTCTGCTAAATAAATAATCAGCTGGTGAGGGTGCAGACATTTCTGGTGACAACTTACTCTAGCCTCAGTTTCAGTTTGTAACATTTATGTGGCCATCAAGTGCAAGTTTAAGACCCCCTTTAATATAACAAATAAACAAGTCAAAGCCAAGAAAATAGTTGGTTGCAGAAGGAGGAGAAATAGATCTTGTCTTTTTACTCTCAACTGCAAGTAGGAATTACAAGTCCAAAAATGTGTGAAAATGCATGAATGTAATTGTCATTGCACTAAATTAAACTCTTATTAAATACTGACCTGCACCTATAAGTGCCATTGTCTTTGGCAAAAGCCTGTGAACTGATTCCTGGCCTTTGTCTCTGATAGGTTAGACCCTGGGATGCGTTCATAGGTTTGGACTGCAGGGTAAAGAATCTCCTCACTTCCCTCCGGGCCGTGGCAGAGCTTCAAAACCCGGCCATTCGGACCCGACACTGGCATCAGCTGATGGCTGCTACAGGAGTCCGCTTCACTATGGACCAGGTTCCTGATTCCATTTGCATAAAATATATGCAAAAGTTCTGTTCATGTCATGGTTTGATTTTACAGCTGTACATGTTCTTAATCTTTAATCTTTAATATCTCACACAAACAGTAGTAATAATCAAATGTCAATAAGTAAGGGCAGCAATAAAAATAGGCATATGCACAAGGGAGTTTTAATTTTTTTCTCAGCTCTACCTGCATCATTGCTGAGCTCATTTGCACATTTTTTTACTGCTCCAGTAATCAAGTTTGTACAAAAACAGGCCTGAACTGGCCTTTGAGAGCTACTGCTATAATGTACTCAAACTCACTGATTCACATTTAGTATGTTACAGATTCTTTACATTAAAGAGTTGTTGGTCACCAGTTTTATATCTGTTGACCTCTGCCATTTATAATAAAGAAACATAAGAGCAGCAAACCTGCAGGCAAAGACAGTTAAAGGTTCTGCTGTCTAATCTTTTACAACCCATTTCACTTTTTAGGTTGGTACAGCAAAACATTAAAACAACCAACAGCTTCTTACCTTTACTTACTCTTGTAATGACATTGGTCAGATCATCAAGAATTTGTTAATCTGTGACTTTCTTTAATGTAAGAAGCAAAATGTTTCTAAGCTTTTGGTTGTTAACTCTACAAGACATTGTGCCTGGATTTTTTTTACAACAGGTTTTTCTTTCATATGCTCCAATGATGAAAAAAAAAGATAGTGTGTAATCTTTTGATTCATACAGTATATTGTATGATCATGCTCATGTTCATATCACCAGTTTGTTTTCACATCAAAATCGTACATTGAGCGACGGGACTGTTGAATTGTGACAGCTTTGATTTAAAATAAAATTTACTTTGTCATAGCAAACTGGTTATAAATCTTGAGTTGACCAAATGTATAAAAATCACCTGGTTGTTGTTTGGTTTGTCTTGGATGTACTTTTATCTCGGTCTTCTTCCACTTAATATCAATGTGATAGTACTCTGTAGACCAAAAATACAGGCATGTGGTTAATGCGTTATTCAAATACCTTCAAAATAGAGATCCAGGGTGTAGAGATTTATTTGCAGAAATGGGATGTAATATGCAGAAGCATGCTTTTTATTAGTTTATTATCATCTGAAAACAAGGATTACTGTTTTTGTTACCTCAGAGTGAGAATTTATGTAGAGAGAGCATGTGTTCTTCCATGGAGTCTGCTATGTTGCATTACTTTGTTTCTACAGAAGCCCAGAGTAGACAAACTAAACACTGGCTCTAAGGAGGGGCATTCACATTTTCACAAGTTTCATGGTCAGCACATGTTTTTCTGCTTGGAAGGGGAGGATGAGCAAAGAGAGACGTTTTCTTTCAAATAGCGATTTCCCAATAAGAAACTACTAAATCTTACCCAACAGACCTTGAAGTAGCTATATTAGTCAGAAAAACTGCTAATATTTTCAAAAAATTGGACGTTATGCTTGAAGAGTGTGAACACTGTGCTACTGCAGCTCGGTAGTTGGATTATAACGGCTAGTTTCTCCTACTTTACATAAATGGCACTGTGTGTCATTTAAAAGAACCCAGCAATCAGAGTCAATCAGCAGTAGTATGTTACTAATAATATCATGTTATGTAACGCAGCTTGTGCAAATTGTAGGTAAAGAAATAATATAGTGTTCTGTGAGCAGGGGACCACTCTGGCTGACCTGCTGCAGCTGAACCTGCACTGCTTTGAAGAGGAAGTGAGAGGGATTGTGGACAAGGCTGTGAAAGAGATGGGAATGGAGAAAGTCCTCTCTGAGCTCAACTCCACATGGAAAGGTATTGGAAAGGGACACTTTTCGATACCGCACTTCTCTTTTGTTGTTGGTAACACTAGGTTTCCTTTCAGAGTGACTGTTTGTCCTCCTGTCGTCAAGAGTTTAAGAGTTTATTTGGCCGAGTATATTGATCCTCTGCAGGTATGCAGTTCCAGTATGAGCCCCACCACCGGACCCAGGTGCCTCTGCTGTGCACAGACGAGGAGCTGATTGAGACGCTGGAGGATAACCAGGTGCAGCTGCAGAACCTCATGTCATCCAAACACATCGCCCACTTCCTGGACGAAGTGTCGTCATGGCAGAGCAAGCTGTCTGTGGCCGACTCGGTCATCTCCATCTGGTTCGAGGTGCAGCGGACATGGACCCACCTGGAAAGCATCTTCATTGGCTCAGAGGACATCCGCTCACAGTTGCCTGAGGTGACGCACTGAAGCAAAAGGATTACATACATGCACACCCACAGTCAGTTACAGCTTATGGTGTAAATTACTGAGGAGCTCATATGCATGCAGACCTTAGCCTGCACCTCTGTTGTTGCCATATAAATCCAGAGAGCTTGACTGAAATAGCTGTTAATTAAGAATACATTAGCTAGCTCATACTCCTAGTTTAGGAGCTGAGATTACATGAGTTTTAAATTGATCCCATGATGTTCAGGCTGTGCTTAAACCCAGATGTTTGCTATTAAACCTCTGATTCTCCCGTCTTCTCTTTCGGTAACCTAAATCTACTGGCTGGGCTCCCTTGTGAAATCCTCTGCAGGACTCAAGGCGCTTCGAGGGCATTGATGCTGATTTCAAAGAACTGGCAAACACCATGCATCAAACGCCAAATGTGGTGGAGGCCACCAATAAACCGGGTCTGTTTGGTAAACTGGAGGACATCCAGAGCAGGTGAGAGACCACTTTGTTTCTGCTCCTCATGGGCACTCAGGGGCACTCTCATACAGGGTTTATGCCTCTTTTATACTTCTTACACATGGATGCACACACTCATACAGACTCTGTATGTTTCCCTACAGGCTGTCTCTGTGTGAAAAAGCTCTGACAGAGTACCTGGACACCAAGCGTCTGGCCTTCCCAAGATTTTACTTCATCTCTTCAGCTGATCTGCTAGACATCCTGTCCAATGGGACTAACCCACACCAGGTGGCTTCGCTGATTTTTGCCTTAAGGGTAGCAATGAATGTTATGCTTTGGTCTGTTCACAGAGTCAGTGAAAAAGTTTTTGTACCATACATAGCACTTTCTGCAAGTTGCTTTTTCCCATTTTTAAAACCACATTTGATGCACCACTTAGCTCTATTACTGAGTGCTGTTAACTTTTGTAGTACCCCCAGTGTCCACACAGGGGCAATGTGGCTCATACTTTTGCAGCCTGCTCCAGCCTCCGCCATCAGGACTCTGCCTCATGCATTTCCACCTTGGAGAAATAAATCACTGTTAAGCACAACTTGCCACTAAATCTCTCTGAGAGGAAGTTAGAAGCCATGCTGTAGAACATGGGTCCTGCCCTCTTGTAAATGATTCTGAAAAACAGTAATGAAACGTTATTTATTGGAGTGGCGGGAAAGAAAATACCAGTCAGACCGTGAGCTGAGTGTAAACTGAGCATGAGCTAAATGTGTTTGTGTGTTTGTTCAGGTCCAGAAGCATCTGTCTAAGCTGTTTGACAACATGGCTAAGATGCGATTTGAAGCAGATGGAGAAGGGAATTCTTCTAAGACTGGTCTCGGCATGTACAGCAAAGAGGAGGAGTATGTCCCCTTCAATCAGTCCTGTGACTGCACTGGACAGGTAAAATACACCCATATTTCTTTTATTCAGGTCTTTAAATTTCTGGTACTATGATGGCTGTAGGTTTGGCTCAACGCTAGAACCATTTATTATCTTCATTTAGGCTTAAGGCTGACAGTGAACTTTACTACTATCTGTAGATAAATGTGATAGATGAGAATATTCACTTACCTGAACTTTTTTGTAATGGAAGAAAATGCGTATCAAATATAGATATCACAGCCCCTCAATGAAGGAGACAAATGGAATTGAGTCTGTCGTTGCCCCTGGGGTTCTGCATATCAAAGCCTATAAATCCATTAATTTTCCATTACATACCATAGTATTTGCCTGACTCCACTTCCACTCTAATGCTTATTAATGACCTCATTGGGGTCCATTGATAAGAAAGCCCGTCAGTGCTCACGTGACACACATTGCAATGTTTTTCCACATTTGTATTCATGTGTCTGTCTTATGTTTTTGTGTTTATTTTTCTGTGTAAGGTGGAGGTGTGGTTGAACCGGGTTCTAGACACCATGCGCTCTACGGTCCGATATGAGATTACCGAGGCTGTCATGGCCTATGAGGACAAACCCAGAGAGCAGTGGCTGTTTGACTATCCAGCTCAGGTCAACATACTCAGTGGAATATATTTATAGATTTAACTAACACCACTCACTTTGGGGATTTTTCCCATTAGTCACCATATCCAACATCAAATAGATTGGAACCAAAGTCATGTCTATAGATGCCTCTCATACATATTACAGCCCAGTGCACACACTCACTAATGCTTTACATAAACAGTTTGCAGCCAGATTTTGTGGAGTATTTTTGAGAGAAAGGGTGTTGTAGGTTCTGAGAACAAATGATGGGAATGTGTCTGTATTAATGGAGCTCTTGTCCCTACCTGGAAATAGTGTGTACAGTGGTCCCTCGTTTATCGCGGGGGTTACGTTCTAAAAATAACTCACGAAGGGGCGAAATACGCGAAGTAGTTGGCTTTATTTTTTACAATTATTATATATTTTTTAAGGCTGTAAAACCCCTCACCACACACTTTATACACTTTTCTCAGACAGGCATTAACATTTTCTCACATTTCTCTCTTGTTTAAAAACTCTCAAAGTTCAAACCTTCGTGGATTATGTAAATTTGGCAAGCCGAACGCATTCTGTACTGTACAGGAGACACGGCACGGAAGAGATTGATTGACAATGGTCTACAGTCCCTTAGCCAATCAGGACGCAGAACACAATGTGCGTTCATACGCTGTAAAAAAAAAAGTATGCAAAATTGCACTAAAAAAAATCTGCGAAACAGCGAGGCTGCGAAAGGTGAACCGCGTTATAGTGAGGGACAACTGTATTTCTGAAACTGATTGGGAACTGGCTGAAAGTGGCACACAGAGCAGCAAGTGAAGGTTGCTTTATAAAAACACATGCGAAAAAAAGATATTCAAAATAAATATAACTCACTATGTGTTCAGTAGAGTACCAAGGTTAATCTTTTGTCAGTCACCTGAGTATTTTCTCTTTTAAATAACAGCTTATGAAATAAAAACATGAATTCTTGCTAAAGTCAGTTTTAAATCAACAGTGTTAGAAATGCTGCCGCTGAGGGCCAGATTTTACTAAGAAAAAAACACAAGCATATGTATTCAATGTGTGTGCATTCAGTGTCTGATTTACTAATGCAGCAGCTCTTTATGCAGTCAGCTCCTGGGCTGATCCTGGTACTGCCCTCCAGACGCACTCTGCCAGTGAAGGAGAGCTCATAGGAGAAAGTCAGTGGTGTGAATTCTATGAAATCACCAAACTCAGAATGATAACTTAGTGATTGTGATTATATTTACTTTGGTCTGCTGCTCCAAGAAAAACTATCACCATTACTTGCCATTTTATGATATCATTAAACAATTCCGATTGCAGTAGAAGTCAAGAAAAACACTCATGGTAAACAAAAGAAAATGGCTGTTATTACTGAGGTAAATGCAATCACACACACTTCTAAATGTCTTATCAAAAAAAAGGTTGAGTCACAGTTTGTAGTGATATTGATATTAATATAATCAAGTTTAAAATCAACTTAAAATTAAAACAAACAACATCATTTGTCCACTTTTTGTTTGCAACACAGTAATCAGGTATTGTGTTGATTAGTATTTGCCTAACTACTTGTTTCTAATAATCAGTGACAGTCAGCCTGACAAAAAAACTGATAGTTGCAAATAGCGTGAACTCAGAACATAATCAGCCCCTGTTAACATGTCTCCCCCTATTATTTGCACGATCCTCCCCTAAATTCATATGAAATGAGGAGCGACAAACACACAAAGCGTGACTCCAGCCTGCTGCGTCTGCTTGATAAATACAGCATGTGCTGGGGCAGAATGCTTCACATCTGCTCCTGAAAAAACAGCAGCAAAAGCCGTAATAAACCTGGCCCAGAGTGTGTTCCATTCCCTTTAAAAACATTCCCGTCTGTTCATTTACACCACAATCTGTGACCCGTCAGTTTCTGTGCAGCTAAAAATTCCACTCTGGAAAGGGGCTAATGAGTATATCAATGAGTGAGGTGGTGACTATGTCCAGACAAATCCATACACTGCTTGTCACATTTGTAATTTCTCACTGCAGTCTTGGCTTGAAAATATATCTGTAGTATTTACATCAGGTCCCATGTTTTCAAAGCTGTCTGTGTACATTTTGTAGCCCTCACTGGTGTCTGCAGGTCTTCCATTACTGCTATGTATCGGCCCTCACTTGTGCACATAAAGTTGTTTTCTGTTAGTGCACAAATAAGGGCTGATACATTAGGGGCCTATACATTTGATTATGTTAAGGTGATATAAACAAATGTATCAGTACTTTTTAAACTCAGTGCTTTTTTGTGGATCATAACTGGACGGTAAAAGGATACTATTTTAGAGATTTTAGTGAAAGAATTATAGAGAAAGGGACAAGAATAAGATTATGACAAGTGAGGTAGACAACTCCCTCCTATCTGTAGTTGAAATAATGCTTCTCTGCAAAATATACATTTTAATTTGTATTTTTCTGAGGTACAGTAGTATTAACAAGATTATTTATAAATTCCGTACCCATTAAGGGCCAGGCCACATAAAGCCTGCTCAGCCCATTCAGTGTTCTTTGAAATGGACTTTTCACACTGGTCAGCAAAAACCGCTATGGCTGACAAATGTAAACTTTGCATCTCAATCCAAATTTAGCAGTACACACAAAGAGAAAGCTCTGGGTAAGTTGCTACTTTTATGCATAAAATATAGGTTCATATACATATTCATTAGTTGGCTCAGTTCATACATTTTTTTTATATTTAGATGCTTTCGATTTAGTTGGATCCAAATAAAACTCACAGAGAGAATCTGAGTAATCTTACTTTCAAGGACCCACCTACATAAATCTTATAAACTATACTTTTTACAGAATCTGTCTGTAAAGTCTTTCATTACTTCTGATTCAGGTGGCGTTAACCTGCACTCAGATCTGGTGGACATCTGATGTCGGTATGGCGTTTGCACGTTTGGAGGAAGGCTATGATAATGCCATGAAGGAGTACTACAGGAAACAGGTGTCCCAGCTCAACACGCTCATCTCCATGCTGATTGGACAGCTCACACCGGGCGAGCGGCAAAAAGTCATGACCATCTGCACCATTGACGTCCACGCCAGAGATGTAGTGGCCAAGATGATCGCTCAGAAGGTTAGCCAGGGACAGAGGATAAATCTGGTCAGAAACCTGTACTGTATGAATTCCTATGCAGACATCGTGATTGCTGCTGTATTTTTTAAGAGGCTATTACCAGTGAGTAATGCACTCGAGATATTCAAGCAAGGTATGTCATTACCATAATTAGAGGGTGGAAAAACTGAGATTATTCCTGGCTTTACCGCGAGCCTGGGTGCTCTCTTTTTTTTCTCAAGGTGGAGAATTCTCAGGCCTTTGTGTGGCTCTCCCAGCTGAGACACCGATGGGATGAGAAGGAGAAACATTGTTTTTCCAACATTTGCGATGCACAGTTTCTCTACTCCTACGAATACCTGGGCAACACGCCACGATTAGTCATCACTCCACTAACAGACAGGTGAGTAGGTATCATTCTTAATGTCTTTATTCAGGCTGAGAGTCGACAAAACAACACGATTGCTTGTCAGTTGACAGGTAAAGCCATTACACTTGTCTGTCAATCAGTTGGACTTTGCATTTTCACACGTCAAATGTGCAGGTAACAGTCAGTATTGGCAAATTTATCATCAAAATTCTCAAAACAGTGGGTCCTGGAATTTAGGAACACGTAGACTGAAGAGAGCTTCTCACTTCTAGCTGGCAAATCTCAATTTACAGAAATGACTTGTATCACAAATTTGATCAGTTGCAGGTAGAAAAGATAATGGAAGCTCCAGGAGTTGGATGAAAGCATAACTGACTTTTAAATTTTTTGTTTGACTTGTTTTAAAACAGAACCCCCTTTAATATAATAGGGTTCTAAATATTCACCTGATTGCTACATACGTGATATTAGACTGAAGCTACATGTTTCAGGTAAAAAGGTAGCATCCTCACAAATTTCACCATGTCAAGGACAATTAAACCAAGATACAGCAATGTTGCTTTATACAGATTGGCTGGTATGTCTTAATATAATGTGAGGAAAAATGAAAAAGTTGTAAAGTCATAACCATGTTTGGCTCCTTAGCTTACGTGTTTACACCACACTTATTACTTGCACTTATTACACTTATTGCTTATACTGGATTTCATACTTTACTGGATTTCATAAGTTACTGTTTGAACTTCAAACAATAGTTTTTACTTTTAATGTTACGAAAGAAGAGATTTTACAATTGTGTTTAGGAACAGAAAAGCTGTTGTGGAGTTGCCAGAGTGTACTTCTCTAAATCCAAAAACACTGCTGACATAGCAGCATCTGGGACTAGCTACCACACACTGTAGCTAGAAATCCAGAGTTTGACAGGCCTGCTGTGCCTTGTTACGGTTAAACTTTGGGAAATGGTGAAGCAAGCACTCAGCTCGACCAAACACTTCACTGCTGAAAAAGGATGAGTAAAATAGCAAGAATATCTTGCATGTTGTCATCTATAGGTTTATCAAATGGGCCAGTTTAATTGAAGTCTGTTTAAAGTCCATTAAAGAAAAATTTCAAAATCCATTTGTAATGATGGAAATTTGTCTTTTTTCTTGTAATTGAAAAGCTGACTAAAAGATTTAGCCTCTTATCTAATAATAAAAATCTGACACATTCCAATGATCTTCATTTGAATCATTATGTACACCCACCTCGAATGAAACCTTTTAGAACAACTCAGCTCAGGCACTTTGCCAGCAGCTTGTTTTTTCACATGCACATGTTTCTGCAGGATTCCTGATAAAGTTTTAAATACACAGAGATGAGTACCTGCCTCCAAGAGCCCTTTGGCAAACTGCAGCATTTGACTGTGTGGTTTTCCAGACTGACCAGTATTCCCTTTGAAGCCTGAACAAACAGAAACAATGGGCTTTGATGGGCGGATCAGCGGCCGTGTAGCAAGACTTCACCATATGGTGCATGCCCTCGCTGCAGCTTGCTGCAACTCACACAGTTTGCCACTGACTTTCATATCAACAATGGACCATGGACCGAGGGGCTTGGTGTCAAATCCTTTAATCCACAACTTGAGAAAACGGCTGAAACCATGTTTACTTCATGATATTGTTGAACAACTTTCTTTACAACAGAGCCACCAAGAAAAGAATACATCTTGATGCTGTGAGGTGAAATAGAGGATATCACAAAATTTCACATCAGCTAGAGAAAAAGGCTCATTTTTAGTCCGACGATATGCAAATTTAGTGTATTCTGTAGGATTTTAAAGGGTTATTCCACCCAGATAAAAAGACGCTAAAATGCTTTACCTAAGTGAAAAAAAAATTCACCTCATGTCTTTTCTGCAAGGAAACAGAGGCAAGTGGCAGGCCATGGCTTAGCTGTGCTCTCCTCTTCAAGTGTTTTAACCACTGGGTCACTATTGAGACAGATCCTTATAGCCCTTTACTGTGTTGGGAGCACCCATGAGTTGATCTAGGTCTTTCTGTAGGACGGTGAGTCCCAGCACTAGATATGACAAGAGCCTACAGTAGCTTGAGACATCACACGCCCTGCAGCAAGCAACACCTCGAATCTCATTATTTAACTCGCTAATGGAGCGACCGAGGCTCCACTACTAATTTTGATAGCCTTTGTGTATAGCTGTGTGCTAAACCTGAGTATTTTCTCCAAATAATCAGCTTTCTCTTCATACTGCAGTTGCTGCAGTAGTGACTTCTTATTTGCTGACCAGCCAGCGGAGACTGGAAGCCAGTATTGCCAGTGGCCCCACAGTTAATGTCAGCAAAGCAAAGAAAGCACCTGCTCAATACCACACCGTGCATGGTCTGTGACAAGGCATTCAAAAGAGAGTGAATTCTGGTTGCTAGCTCTGATAACACCTGGATCAGTGATGGGCAGTGACAAGCTTCCTGAAGTAGCAAAACGCTAATCAGTGGGCTAAGTCTTTGCCCAGTCAGTGGTCAAAGTCAGAGAGAGAGACAGGGTGGCAGTTTGCATTGTTACTACCTTTTATAGGGAACAAGATGAATTTAGTAGTTACATCCTGATTTGTTGGCTACATGTATGAAAGTTTTCACTGTCTGAATGAGTGCTTGCCTTCAGAGAAAATATAACCCAAAGAGTGTCATGTGACAGCAAGCAGTCGCACATTGGTTTGTCTTGACTCGCCTTTTATTGGAGTCCTAATCCTAACCTAAACCATCAAACTGTATGAAGTAAAACACAAAAAAAGGATGTGAATGAGACATGTATAGCCATACATGTGCAAATGCTATAAAAGTATTTATACTGAACACAGGACTGAATGTTCTTGTTTACTACTAGGTTTTCTATAGTCGCTATGGTCTGTTCACCTTCTGCAGCAGTATAATTAGGCTTAAGGAATCAATTTGCTAATCTGTAACAGCAGGACTTTTATCAGCACAATGTTAGCATTCGCTCAATACTTATGCAGAATCTCCAAAGCTGCATCATTATGTAAAATGTCAGGAATATTTTACCCAGTTTGCACGCACACACACACAAACACACAAACACACACACACACACGCACACACACACAAACACAGACCAGCAGAGAGAGGAATGGAGGGAGAATGAGTCAGACAGACAGACTGATATATAGCTGTTTATTTTAAAAACACTGTAATAAAACAAGTCACCTTGTCACAGCCGCCCAGCTCAGTTTCACACTCTTGTCTTCTATCTGGCTTTAGTTATTCCATGCAGGACATCCTTATCCAGCCTCCTAGACGACTGATTGGGAGATTTTTGGCCATATTTCAAAGGAGAGATATAAAGCCTGTTGGCACTGGCAGAGGGATGATACACTGTATACAGACAGGATCATTTGTCTCCTCTGAGCTTCTTTCTCTTGTTATGCTTTACTGTATTTTGCCTTCCCATACATCATCTATTAACCAGCAGCTCATTAAAATCATTTCTGTATTGATACTCAAGGCAAACCATTGTGTTTAATGCCCTGATCAATAAAGTCCTGATTGTCTCCATCAGTTCACGTCCAAGATGCTGCTGGGTTTTATTGATGATAGATGGGCAGACTGTTTGTTAGTCCTGACAGGCTCTGCAGGAGAAGCAATCACTAGTGTCGCTAATCAGCCTGTGTGATAATCAAAGCACAGGAGCAGATTATATTATCATATAATGAGGTTATGTACGATGGCAGCTGAGCCGACATCGAGACATTGTCAGGGCTGCTTATAAGACTGTGTCAACTCAGGATTTGTAATTTGTGCTGTTTACGGCTGTGTGCAGTTTTTTGTGATGCTGCTGTAGAAATTAAATCATTTTCTACAATGCATTTATTAAAAGTCAATCATAATCATTTGAAAGGGCATCTTCATGGAGAGTTTGTCAATTATAGAGCCATTACATGCTAAACATGGAATGTTTACTGTGGTATTAAAATCATTTATTTCTGGGGAAATATTATCATAAAGTTTTGGAAAAAAGGGACTTCTAGCCATGAGAGATGTTTCAGTTTGAAACACAGAACTGCAGGTCACAATTCTAAATTGATTTTCTCATATTTGTTAGATTATGTGGTATTGTATCTGAACAATTATTCTTGTTTATAAGTGCATCTGTGTGCTTACCAATCATGCAGATCTTATAGTTTTAGCACATTATCTTTTCAATTTCTACATGTAATGTGTGCAAACAAATCAGCATGTTGTTTTAGTGGTTTGAAGCACAGGAGATTAGATGTAATGTTACAGTGATTTTAAGTATTCACTGCCGCACCTGTTGTATGCCACACCGTGCTTGGATTGGCTGTTGAACCATCTGTGTAGTTTTTTGTTTACAGATGTTGCACTCAACTTTCTGCATACTTGTTCTAAAAAAGTTTTGACACACAGATGGACTTGTATCTTAGACTTAAAACATTTAAAATGTGCATTAATAAATTCTTACTGGAAAAACAGAAAAAATAGATGTTGAAATGATGTTCCTTGTTCTTTCTTTGAAAGAATGGTCAGCGCTTTGGACCATTATTTTTCACTTTCTTCACAAAAATGAGATGATCAAAATAAAAATCAAACATTTATGTTTTCCTTTTTCTGTTTGTGTACTGATTAAAGATAAAATATACAGCTACATCAAGACTTCAGCATGTTGACAGGTTTTTTTTCAACTTCAGACTGAGCCAGGCTAACAGTTTCCTAGTTCTTCCACATAATGGGCTCTAATTTCGTGGTGCAGCGCAGGGTGGCGCAGGTTGGTGGAGCATGGCGCACCCCGCGCAGTGGTAATTTCATCCAGCGCACCACTGTGCGCAGCCAATTTGGTAATTCGGTAGACCGGGCTGCACTGAGATGGGTGTGGCTGCGCACCAGGGGGAGGAGTCGACAGATTCAGCTTGGTGCAGTGACAATTTCGTGCCAAAACACTGCGCCGAAGGTGCGCTTCGCCAGCTCCGACCTGGTCTATTCTCGGTGCAGGCGGAGCACGCCTGGCGTAGTGGTAATTTGGCTGACAGGTGCGCAGTGCGCACACGTCACCAAAACATCACAGGCAGGTTTCCAGAGTGTCAGGCA
>JAQMCX010000034.1:3392709-3402905 GCA_029814765.1 Acanthurus leucopareius
AGAGCTGTCTGACACAATACATTCATTGAGCGTTGTCCCTGTCCAGCCGAATAAAGGAATGAATGAATGAATGAATGCGTAAATAAATAAATAAATCCGTTTGCGCTGGGTATAAGACAGCAATACGCCTGCGCCACCGGCGTACGGCGGAACCAGTCTTTGAATTGGATGAGAGCGGATTCTCCGATTGGTTCATGCATTTTTGGCCACAGAAACACCCACGAAACACCTATGAATTGATGAGATGATACACAGCTGATTGGCCTACCGGCTGTGCGCCAGTGGCGCATTTGGCGGGACAGAGCAGGATTCCTCCGCTTCTCCTGGAACAAGGTGGCAACGGTTGACCTGGAAACTCCCCTGAATTCATGTGAAACTTCCCCCGCCCAATGCGCCACTGGCGCACGGCGGAAAGCATACGATAGGGCCCGAAATGTCCATAAACTGTATGAGACTGAAGTGTTGAAATGGTGGATAAAGTCAACATGTATGTAGGCAGTGACAGCATTTGAATGTTAGCTGAAGTGTGTTTCTGTCTTTTCTCTGTAAACATGAAGATTCTCAGGGACACAGTCCAGTTGCGTCTAATGTTTGATGCATTTTGTGCTGGTACATCTGAGTGAAACAGAGTGATGGGCAGTTTCAGAGCAGAGAGAAGAGAAAGAAACTACCTGTTTGTTTGTCCTTCACTGTTTGTCTTATGAGTCAGAGATTGTCTTTGTCCAGCTTGCCTCCCTCTACCTTTTATCTCACCCTTCCACTGATTCCTCCTTTACTACATTCCCTCCCCCGACTGTCTGCACCTCCACATGTAGCTGCCGTATAAACCGAATCCTGGAGTCTCCACGGGGTAATGCGCTGCTGGTCGGAGTGGGCGGCAGCGGCAAGCAGAGTCTGACCCGATTGGCTGCCTTCATCTCCAATCTGGAGGTTTTCCAGATCACCTTGAGAAAAGGCTACAGCATCACCGACCTCAAGGTTTGAGCAGGATTTCTCAGCAAAGTGATAATAACACTCTACAAAAACAATCCATCTGAATAACACATATCACAGACTTATATTAGTTATTTGTTAATTTCATATTAAGGAGAGACATTTAGGGTTTGAGTAAGTTATTCGTATAGGGTTAAAATTTTAACTGCTAGATAGCACCACGAAACGTAGCGGTTCATTTCCTACATTAAATATCATATTTTATTTTAGAAGTTTCAATGATGTTTTGTGTTAAAGTATGCTGATTACATTAACTAGTGTAACTTTATTACAAGCCTGTAGACAAAAACAAGACTTGATACATGGTACAGCAGTTTGCAAACACTAATGGTATTTTTAAATGTAGCTTAAATCCACGTGTGTACATTTGTAATGTTAATTAGAGCAATTAACCATCTAGATAATCCATCCAAAATTGTGAATTATAAAAAAGTTACATAGTGTAACTCTTAATATGAATGAATTAGCATTAATTTCCACAACAGAATTCTGAAAATAAACTTCTCACTTGTTTTCTTTACACTAGTCTAAAAGAAGACATTGATGAAGCAAAACTACCCAAATCTTAAAATGGACAAGTGCATGAAAATCAGTGTTTCACCTCTAGTGCCACCTGCTATTAAAAAGTTTCTCTCAGCCATGTGATGTTTAAACATGAGGTTTAAACACAGAGGTGTTTCTGAGTGAAATATAGACATAATCCTCCCAGTATGTAAACACAGTCTTTATAATCCACACAGTATCCTCACAGTGATTAAATTCTCAGGCATGTATCACTTCAAAATTCTAAATCTTAGCCATCTCACAGCCCAGTCTCATTATGTGTGTCACTCTCCCACTCCATCTCTTTCTCTTTCCCTGTCACCCAGACTGACCTGGCATCCCTCTACGTCAAAGCTGGCATGAAGAATATTGGCACCGTTTTCCTAATGACTGACGCCCAAGTGGCAGACGAGAAGTTCCTCGTTCTGGTCAATGATCTGTTGGCATCGGGTAACAGCAGGCTCTGCTAATAACTGCGAGTCATGTTTTGCAAGAGAGAAGTGCTTTTGCTTCGCCACAGCATAGCAACAAATCAGTTTGGTGCCATATCCGCAGTACTTACCAACTACAACATATCATTGAGAAGAACTGCAAGCGAGGCTGAACTTCACATCTAGATTTATACTCAGAAAAGCCACACAGTGTTATGGAATACCATAACTCATATCAATATTTATTTTAAAGGTGACCACTGATTAAACCAACCACCACCCATTCTGAATATCATTGGCCACATTTAGACTGTTGTAATTCAACTGAACTGACAGCTACTAAATAAGCATGCTTCATTTATTATTGAAATAAGCTACCTGGAAAGGAAATATCTGCTTCTGGCAGCTGCGTCAGCCCTAGTAAGTAGCCCACAACATCAGACTGAGTAATGAAGACAAAAGTGCAAAATCAGTCTAGTTTTCAGGCAGTGTTACATTTTTTGCCCTCATGTTACATCAGAACAGGTCTTGAGCTAAGCAGATGGGCATTCGTGCAGAGCAGGGGGCATTCACAGTGGTTCAGGGGAGCACCCTGAACCACTGTGAAGGGGCATCAGGGCAAAAACTAAGTGACAGGTACCTGTTGAAATACAGGTTTCAAATCAGAGCTTATATTCCTAAATATAAATCACACCATGTACTGTAAGCTTGAGGTGCTGCGTATATGTCTACATATGCATTGCTCTCCTCAACTTTGCTCCTTTCACATGACTCAGAGCAGATCTATGTATTGGCATAAGCCCTCTGTAGGAGCCCCTCTTGTCACCAACTCCATTATCACACCCAGGTTTGATGTAAGAGTCACAGTGTCAGTTCAGATCCTGAAAGATAAGAAAGTTACAGAGAGTTCTCGCACAAGTTTCTCACAGACAAAAAAAAAAAGAAAGAAAACTTGCAGTGACTGCTTCCCACAATCTTGGTGGTCGTCCCCGTAGAAATGTGTGTAATTTTATTAATTCAAGGAGAGATTCCTGACCTATTCCCAGACGACGAGGTGGAGAACATCATTGGCAGTGTGAGGCCAGAGGTCCGAGACTCGGGATTGATGGATACAAGGGAAAACTGCTGGAAGTTCTTCATCGACCGGGTCCGCAGACAGCTCAAGGTGAAGCAGTCAGATAGTCAGACAAGTGCAGGACAAAGAGCAGTTTGTGTGCTTTATTACTTTGCTTTTTCACTTCTAATAACAAGAAAAGGTTGTACTTGGTGATTCTCCTTAGGGAGGAAGTTTTCCGTTAATCTCTCATATAACTGCGTAAGTATGTGATCTCTGTCCTTTCCTAATATAGCAATAGCATGCTGCCTCACACTCTAATTTACCATTCTAGAATAAATAAACCCCCTCGTATTTGGATACACATCTGGCTTTATGATGAAGCCTTTCCCTAGACAATTTTCTTCCCTGACATTTTCTGATGAACTTAAATGCTTTTGGAGGCAGTGGACGTCATTATAAATCACCGGCATGAGCAGAAAACCCGCTGTTATGCCGCAGATAATTTCACCAACGTGTAGCTGGTTTGTTCCCCCTGGGGAGAGAGAGGGATTCCAGGGGGCTGCTTATCCTGTCATTATTACAGTGTGCACCACCACCACCCACATTCTTCGCCACTGTTTCACTCCCAGCTAAAGTCTCCTTGGGTTGGAAAGTGAATAAATGGGGAAGGCAATCCCGTGGGTATGGGCTTATAAAGAGAGGATTTCTAACAATTTGGCTCTCTGTCTCTCAAATTGTCTGCCTGGGTGGATGTAAAGGGTGTTCTGTCAAACATGTTGGTAATCTTAATTTAGGATATGTGCAGGAAAGGAGTTCCAGACTTCACCCTTGTAGCCCCAAACTTCAAATGTATCTGTTTGTGATGATTTGAGTCTTTGAACATGTATTTCGTAGCTCACAGGTGTAACAGTGGAGAGAGAGCGAGCAGGATTCTTCTCATTTTTATTCACTCTTAAAAGCTTTCACCAGTATCATTCAATGTGCGGATTGCACTATAGCCATAGCTTCTCATTTGTGAAGGCAGCTTGTAAACTGGCAGTAGAGTTACCAGTAGCATTAATGAAGGGAGTAATGTTGGCATGTTAGCGTAAGTTAGCATTAGCAGCCTATGATACTACTCTGCCCTGAATTCCTCTTAACAAAAGGCAACAAACAAAGTCATTAACTTCTGTGTTACCAGCAGCATGCTGTAATGTTCTAGAGAAGCTCCTTTACTAACTGCAGGTAATATTGCACATACACACACATAAACATGCACTTCTCTGTTTTCCTCCATGCTCATTGGACTTTCATTAATTTTCAATATTTAGCCCATTCCCAACAGTTTCAGTAGCACAGCCAAGGGTGCACACTTGGATGTTCTGCCATCCTTACGCACACATTTACAAAAATGTTTCAATACCTAACAAAATGTTGAATTGTGTAGTGTATTCCCCTTTTGTCTTCCTTAATTAATTGGACTGACAAAAACGAGGCCGAGTTCGTCCTGCTTTTAAGTAGAAAATGATTGTGTGTTTTCATGGTCACAAGATCTACTGAATTTTGTGTTTTTGTGTGTAACATTATGTTTGGTGGAAATAACTTGTTTTGGGGTCAAAAGAACTGTTTGTAAAATGTGGATCATATTTTTTCAAACATATTCGAGTTCAAATGAATGGAATTGTTTTTTTCAGTAGTATGATATATAACTGCAATTTCATTTTGTGAGAGGCCCATCTAATGGGAGGGGCTACTGGTTCAAAAATGGGCCGCCTTGGCCTGGTGAAGTCAGTGTGAAGTTGACCTGATTACACTGAAGGTAACAGACAATCATTAAGATTTTCAATACTGTGTACTGAACTATATATTGTTTCATGTTTTCCATTGAAAGATCTCTGAATTATTAAAGAGCTCCTTTTTGTAATATATTTGTAAATAGAACATGTTTACACACTATTTCTCTCTGTCTACCATGTTTTGTGGAGTTGGACAGGGAGCTCTGTGACATGTAGAAATGATCAAACTTAGACAGATACACTACTACAATTGTTCAAAAAGTTTTATTAGTGTAGCACCTCTTACGTTCACTATTGTTCAAGTTACAGTACACATAATGTTCTAAGACTGGATTTGCAGATCATTTATTAGTATCCTGCACATATTGAATAGTCTGTGATACACACTTCCCTAACAGTTTATCCACAGTGCAAAGAAAAGGGGGTTCAATACAAGCCTGTAGCTTTTTTTTTTATCTGGAGCCCCCTGGTATGGTAATTCAGCCCTGCATGCAACCTATGACAAGACATCACATGTAGACATGAATTCATATAAAGGGGTCACAAGCAGAAAAAGGTTACAGTAAGGATAAACTGGTTGAGATGCATGCTCAATAAAATGAATGCTGTAACCTGACACATTAAAGGAATAAATATACATGTAGTGTTCCTCAAGATGAAAGCAAGTGTTAAACAAATGTCAGAGGAATGTAAAATATGTATGCAGCTAATGTTGATTATCATCAGTAGTGTCTGTGGGTGTGCCTTTTGTACGTTCATTTTTTCAGTCTAATGGTATCGAGCATCTTGCTGAGCTTCTCAACAAGCCAGCTGTTCATCTCCATCAGTGGAAATCAGTCTGACACAGACAACAGCTCAACACACTCTTTTTAATTCACATGCTTGCTGGAGGCTTTATTTGCTTAATGATGTAGTTGCAAATAATTAATTCACAGTTTTCCATTCCCCCTCTTGACCATGAAGAATCTAATCAGAGCAGGAATTCCCTGCCTCTCTTTCCTCAGGCTGAGTTGTATTTGCAGAGAAACAGAAAATGACTATGATCTCACTGCGCTATCACACTCAATTCTGTTTGACCTTCTGTTTGTGTGTGTATACTCCAGGTGGCTCTATGTTTCTCTCCAGTGGGTAGTAAACTGAGGGTTCGCAGCAGGAAGTTCCCCGCTGTGGTGAACTGTACAGCTATCGACTGGTTCCATGAGTGGCCACAGGAGGCGCTGGAGTCGGTCAGCTTCAGGTTCCTCCAGGATGTGGAGAATATTGAAGTAAAACAGCCCATATATTATCATACACACAGGGACAAAACCACCCACAAAAATAATGTTCACACTCTGAAAATATAATTTAAAGTGCCAGGCACCATGACACAACATATGAGATATTAATTTCAAGAGCAGACCAGAGGCCCAGAAAAATCAAATTCAGAGCCTGAGCCTCAGGAAATATTGCTTTCCAGCCAAATATACATGAAGTAACCAGTTCTGTGATTTATAATTCTTATAATTCTTATTTCTAATTCTTATAATTTTTATGATTCTTGCAGCCTGAAGTGAAGGAGTCAGTCAGTAAATTTATGGCTTACGTCCATATGAGTGTCAATCAGACGTCCAAGGAGTACCTGGCCAATGAGAGACGCTACAATTACACCACACCAAAGTCTTTCCTGGAACAGATTAAACTCTGTCGCAGTCTGCTGGGCCAGAAAAGTAAAGATCTTACTACCAAGATGGAGCGGCTTGAAAACGGCCTGCAAAAGCTCAACAGCACTTCTGCTCAGGTAATATCCCCAAGCAACCATTTCAAAAGTGCAACAAAGGTTTTGTCTTTGCCTCAAATTTTTTTTTAGTCTCACACTCCAGAACAGTATCATAGACAGCATCTTGATCCACTTTAGCCAGCAACTGGAAAAGACTTCTTTCATGCACTATTTTGTTCCTTTTGACACAAATTTATGTACAGATTTGTTGCATTTGGGGTTTAAGGAAGAATCCCTAAATTAAACATTCCAAAATTAAAATGACATCAGCAGTGAAGAGCAAAGCTCCTCATCCACATGACTTTAAAAGTTCAGCTTAAAAGTTAATCCTTGAATCAGAAAAGAGCATTTGACAAAATAATCTCATCAGTCCAACAAATAGAACAGGCTTCTGTGCTTATGGCTTCTATTTACAAGGATACAAGGATACAAGGAAGTTTATTGGTCATTATACAACAAGTTGTATAAAGAAATTAAAATGTGGTTGCTTCTTGATTGATTCATTAATTGTATAAAAAAGATAAAATGATTAAACATGGAGGAGTGCAGATAGTGCATTAAGTAATCTCACAGCCTGAGGGAAGAAGCTGCTCTGTAGTCTGGTGGTACGGCAGCGGATATTTCTGTATCTTTTGCCTGACGGCAGCAAGCAAAAGATAATTTAGGACTGTCTCATTTTTCTGGACTTCTTGTCACCTCTGCAGCAAAGGTTTTTGTTTTTTGTTTTTTTTTAATGTTAACAGCACATTATGCTGGTGACATTGTTTAGATCATTTACTATTAAATATCAAAGTTCATAAATACGTATTTTTGCACACCTGGATTAGTGGTGCTATCCATATCACTGTAAGAGGGATTTAATTATGAACTGCAGAATCAACCCTTTTGTTTTGACGTGTTAGGCAGAAAAAGACGAGATAAAATATCACAAATGTTCTGAAATTGTAAAAAAGCTTATTTTTCTGTTTCTGTATTAAACCTTTTAGTCCATTTGTTGCATCTGTTAGCCTGAATAGACCCACTACTGTGTAATTCAGCCAAGGGAAATAAAACATGACAATGTAAACACACAGCAACAGATTCATAGGTAACTTTTCAAAAATCCAAACAAACCACGGTTCACATTGGCTTAATTTTATTGCACTGTAATGTCACTTATTTAAAGAGCAAATATGTTGCTTTTAAAGCAGGTTACCTGTAACCTCCCTAATTTCTCTCTTCTAGTGGCAAAGAAGATAAGCAAATGAGAGGACTTGCGTTTTGATTCAGCCATTATTATAAGAGGTGTCTTACCTGCATGCCAAGTTAATTAAAGCACAAGGGCTAAAAAGTAATCTTTAATTTTAAAGGTATTTTTTGTAAAAACGATTGAATAAGTGCACAGTCCACATAAAATACACCTGGGCCATGTTACTACATGACTACTGGTTAACTTACTAAAAACCAACATGGACAAAACAGCATCACTAATCTGTTTTAAGTCAACATTAACCAGCTCAGTGTAACACTGTCTAATATAACACTGTAATGTATTCTTAATTTAGGCCAATCAGAAGAAATAGATACGTCCAAGGAGGACTGATGAAACTAGACAACGGTCTGGAAAGAGTAGAAACAGAAAATAGCTTTATTGGCAACAGTGCCACCTTCAAGTGCAAAACATAAAATATTTCAGATATGACTGAAATCCCTTTCTTATAGCAGAAGTTATCAACAACTCAGAAAACTGCACTGAATATTAATATATATATAAATATTAATAGAACAACAAAACAATTCACACTATGAGTTATGAAATATGGGCCCCAAAATAATAAACAAAACAAGAAAAAATCATTCAAAAAAAATTTGTCAAAAAAAGAAAGAGTCAGGTCTGGGTGAAGTCAATGTTTACAGTTTGCCCTTCTTTAGTGTGTTGTGTTATTGTCCCTCTTCTGTGTTTTGTGTAATTGTTCGTCTACCCGGATAGTGTGACTTTATGTTTTGTTTTGCTTTTTTTTTTTATCTGGACGAAGATGTCCTTTCCAATGCGCAGTGAAGCTCCCACTGACGTTACACCCTCCACGCATGTAAGCCTGCGTCCCGCTCCATCATCCACTGGTCTCAGCTCTGGCTCACCAGAATCCAATACAAAAAAAACCAACCTGCATAGAGCAGTAGTAGCATCTCATTTGAACAAAATCTTATTCATCTTGTTAATCTCTCTTCTTCATGTATTTATCTTTTTATCTGTTTATCTTAACTGTACAGTATTAACTCTCTTATCTTAAATCAATTCACATGAATTATTCAATGAAGAAGTATTATCATACAGCTGCACAATAACTTTTTAATAGCCAACACACAATTTTGCATAAGAATGACTTTCAATCATGTTTTTGTTTTTATTCAATAAAATAAAATAAATTATCTTCTGTAAACTCAATTGCACACAGCTGCGTGTGTTTCCGCTCAACAACTGGCTCAACCCCGTTTAACCCAAGCTTCCTTAGCTATATAGCATGTGCTAACTTAATTAACACATAACATTTTTTTTCACAGAAGCATGTAATAAAATACATTTTCAACCTCAACACACACACGTTTATCTGTCTCCAGTTGGTTTTTTAAACACTATCACAGAAACACAACTACACACAGTGGAGATATATTCAATAAAATAAACAGGTAATTAGCTAATTAGCATCACTAGCATGCTATGCTAATCTTTCATAGCACTTACTCACCAGAGTTTTCAGTCGATAAAAATCAATGTCCACACAGTCAGGTTTCAGTCAGGCAAAAAAAATCCCTCTTCCTAGCCCGGAAGTCCTCCATATAACTCAAACAAATATGGTAGTTTTATCAACTTTATGGACAGTCATCAACTTCATCAAACTTGCTTCTCGCTTCGCATCTCTCGTGTAGTGCTCGTCTTCATCGGTGCATGAAAAAAACAAGGCAAAAAACTAGGAAACTAGGCACTGCCAGCATTTGTGGGATATGTATGTGCCCCCTGCTGGTGAAAAAAACCAACTACATCAAAAATGTACAATGTTATATAGCTCTACACATGGTTAAGCAATAAAAATTGGGGATTACACTGTGTGTGTAACTAATGGGCGTGACATACACAAAGATAAAGATCAAACTGCCTTAGAACAAGCATCTATGCCAAACTGTTAACTAAAATTATGTCATCAAAGATTTCATTCAAATTTGTAAAAATGGCAGTTGGTTAAATTCATGTAAAGTGCTGGTGTTTCAGACTTTTCTGCAGTTCCAGCGAGTTGAGAATTAAGATCCTCTTTGCTGCCCTTACACTTCTACAACTGAATAAAATCAAATCTTGCTAAACTGCTATTGATGTTTAACATGCTGATAAAAAGTCAGAGAATTTCATGCTGATTCTCATTGAAATTGTTGGCTGACTTAACTTGGTGAAAAAATGTTTCCTTCATGAAAGAAGCAAAACTTATGTCCTATTGATGTTAAGAAATCCAGAAATATTGATGAATCTTTTCAACCAATGCAGCTACTTTATCTGTAACAACTGTTGGTAAAGAAAAAAGGGAGGAGAGATTCAGGGAGGAGCTAAGCTGTTAGTGAACTATAGAAGAGAGAGGAACTTCCATATTCAGCAGAGTTCAATACACAAACCA
>JAQMCX010000034.1:3419713-3441188 GCA_029814765.1 Acanthurus leucopareius
CTGGTGGTGTTTTCTGTTTTGATGTTCTGTACAGTTCAATAAATTTGAAAGAGAAAAAAAGCTTGGCCCACCATTCTATTGGGGCTATAAAGGCCAGGTGGGGCTTGACAATACCACCTTGTCCAAAATGGGGATTGAGAGAAAAAGTTTGAGAACCACTGGACTTAGGAGTTGGCTAGAGTTTGGCACCACCAGTGCATTACATGTCTAGCTGAGACATGAAGGGACTTTATGTCAATCAATAGGTTTTGCTGTTTTTGCTCTTTTGTTTTTTTATTGGCCTTCCTTTAGCAGAAATGTCATCTAGTCGCTTTGTCACTCACCTCTGACATAATAGATACAATGCAGTATGTTCTGGAAATAAAATGATCAATACTTCTTTGGTTGTTTATGTAAATTGTAATTGATTGAAATGCATTTTGAGGTCACACAAATATGCATTGCAGAATGTTATTAGTCATGAGTTTGAGTGAAAAGTTTCAGTGCCTCACTAGTATATTACTAAGGCTTAAAGCTTAAACTAATGGAAAGATTAGAAACTGACTCAAAGTATATGATTGCAGCTTCAATGGAAAATAGTGAAATTGAAAATTCAGGAAAAAAAAAAATAGTAAATTAGTAAATTAGCAGCGATCCCATGCCGGATATAAGAAGTGTTATATTCAAAAATGAGAATTGAGCAAATTCAACGAGAAAATGCAGTGAGAAATTTAATGTCATCCTTACCCACACAGGTGCATAAAGATCGGAGACAAGGAGTGTGAGTACAACCCTAGTTTCCGTCTCATCCTGCACACCAAACTCGCCAGTCCTCATTACCAGCCGGAGCTGCAGGCCCAGTGCACCCTGATTAATTTCACAGTGACCAGAGACGGTCTGGAGGACCAGCTGCTGGCTGCAGTGGTCAGCATGGAGAGACCTGACCTGGAACAGCTGAAGGTGAGTGGGTCAGATATCAGTGGAAGTGAAGAGAAACACCGCCTGATGCAGCTATTAAACACAAAAGATGATTTTTTATTTTTTTATTTTTTTGGCACTTCTCTTTTCATCCGATATGTCGCAGGAATGTAAAAGTGAACCTGAGCAGACATGAAAGCAGTAGCTGTCACACTCCTCAGGTGCTATCAGAGAACAAACAACTGTTCCACGTTGGAGTCTTTTAAGTTCCTCTCGTAACATCTCTTCTGTGCCGGTGTAATTAAAAGAAACAGTTAGAGAAGTCAGGGGCCTCCAGAAGGCGGGCGTAGCACTCTCGCTCGTCATTATCCATCTTTAACGTGACACATCGGCTAGAAAACATCACCTGCCTTTATACATCACAAGAGGCTGCAGGTCCGGCGTCTTTGATTTCAAAACAATCAGCTGGTGCCTTTGATTAACAGCAGACTAAGTGGATGTGCGATAATTATGGGGCTTTGGGTTCTTCACTTAGGGAGATTGGGAGATCTGCATGACTGTGTGTTTGTGAGTGTGTCCGTGTCCGAATATGTCTCTGTATGCACATGAGGCCTGTGTGTTCACATGGCATTCAGAGTATCAAAAAATTAGGCAACAATTCTAACTGCATTTTGTATGTTTATTCATGTCAGTATTTATTGAGTATACACACTTACTTTAATTAGTTGTGCATAAGCACTTCCTTTTTGTGGGACCTATGTGGAATTTTGGACCAATGCTAACATTATAGAGCTGTTTCTATGAGTTTTTCCCTCTTTTTATGATCTCGTACAGATGCATATGACACACATAAATGTGTGTGAAATGATATGCATTGCTTTCAATAGTTTCACACTATTCCTGTACCTTGCAAATATTTTATGAGGGACAAAATGCATACATCATATTTGTTGTTGAATTTAATCACTGTGATCATACAGTTACAGTTTAGTATTAACATATATTTTGCTAAAGAATACACATAATACCTTTCATTCAATTAATAAAAAGTCTAAACAGCAAATGTTTTTGGAGTTTGGACAGACATGGATGTAAACTACGAGTTAAGAGGTGGAGGCATGCAAGCGCGAGGGGGTAATTAAAATTTTGCTATAGTCTCCCCTAACTCCTTTAGCAGTTAAAATCTCCACTATGTTCACCCAACAGTGCAGTGCAGTACAGTGGGTTTATCCAAGGGTTTCGCTACAACAGCTACCAACTCCTGGTCCTAACAGTGTTGAAGAGAATTAGACTAAACGAAAACGGTGATTTTGTGGGCCGTAAAACCAAAACAAATGAGCTGAATGACACTTAGAGGTTCAGCAGAGCTAAGGGGACTTCACAGTCTGGGGAAAAAATCTTTGTAAGTTTGTCACTGTGACAGACTCCTTTTAAATTACACTGCTATTTCATTCATTGTTTATAAAAAAATATTGATTTGTGCAGCTTTAACCGGTGGCTAGATATTCACTGTATGACTTTACAACATAGTGGCCCTTTTTTGCAAACATTCATAGATTATTATCGGAAACATTCCTAACCAACAATAACACTGTTCTTATACAAAAGCCACAAAGTGTCTTGACTGATTTAGCACCACCTTATAATTTTAAACAGATCATCCAAAAGCTTTCATGTCCTGTTAAGTTTGAAGTATTAACATCAGAAATAAAGTTAGACAATAGCAAAAGATAAAGTTTTAATATTTGAACTGTTACCCTGCTGCATTCAGAAAGAATCACCCATAACCACAATAAACCAATAATCCTATATCCAAATATGAAATTAACTTTAAAAGCTCTAATTATTTACCATTGTGTTATAGTCATCCTGTGTACTGCTCCTGAGACACCCCTCCATTTATCATCAAGCCCCAGAAACTGTGTAATTGTGTCTTGATGCTATCCTCAAGGGATTTTCGTCTTTTTCTTATCACTTTGGCAGACTCATTTATGATTACACATCCACATCCACCTCTCCAAAATCAAAAGAGAGGCAGTTAGGAGACACTTTACAGTGTATTCTCTTTCTAATGTAAATGACTGTCTTTGTCATGTGGACCCTTGACCCTTAACTGTTAGGAAAGAGATGTTGTTCGACTCTGTTGATAAGCATTGGTGTCACCTGCATAGCCTCAAGAGTTAATGGCTGGTTCTGTATACTGTCTACAATACAGTAGCTTCTTGGCAGCTGCACAGCCGACTTCGAGGAGTAATGAGCAGTATATAGTAATGATATGCACAGTATGGGCCATGGTGTGAATGTAAATGTTCGTAATTTAGTGAAATTCACTTGATCAAAGCTCCAGTGCTAATGATGCTTTGCACTCGTCTCCGCGAAAACCTGCCCTTTTCATGTCAGCAGTTTGAAACGGATTGGCCAGTGGCGCTACTGTACCACAGTAATTAGACAACACATTGACACACTTCCACTGTTCTTTAAATGCTGCTCTTGTTAGTCGAGGGGAAAGGAAAATCATAAATTCCTCTCTGTTCAAAATATGTCTGGCTGACAGCAGAGTCTCAGTGAGATTAGAGTGGAAGATAATGTGGGAACTCAAACCTATTTGCATTTTGATGGTTTTCTGGAGGTGTCCTTGTTTTTGCTGGGCCTCTGTAGGCAGTGCTTTATTCAGACCTGTAGGCTTTCATCCGTGGACAAATCAGCATTTTTAATAAACTGAGAGAAGCTGAAAAAAAACCCCACCAAAAATGCTGAAGTTATTTAAAGCCTTATGTCCCCTCAGCAAAATCCAATCGAGTAGAAGTGAAATGTGATTTAATGAAGCTTGTTTAATTAGCATTTCGCTAAGATCGGAGGGTGACAAAAAAAAAAAAAAAACAAGATCTGGAACTCACTTATCATTTTAATTAACAGTGAAAGTTGAAGGTGGGTGGTGGGGTACTGTGTACACTCCCAGCACCTTCCTATCAAAACACGGCTCACAGAACGAAGTGCTGAATAGCTTTTTGTTGTCAGTAAACAACCCAGACTGATAACAATCATCAGTCTGATAGGGAAGTGCAAATTGGCTGTACCTGTTTATATTCTCTGAATGACTTGCTGCCATTATACCTTTAATGAGGTTAGCGCTGCCACTGAGCCGTAAGATGACTCCTGGGTGAAAGACAGGCTAAGGAGCTTAAAATGTCAAGTTGCCTTTTTGGATAGAGCACAGGGGGATCAGACTACAACCTTTTACCACAATAACTACCTCCAGTGGTCCTCGGTCTGTGCATTTGAGCATGTGTGCATCCTTGTACACATTTTCTCCAGCACAACTCATACCCAGACCTTCACTGTTAATGGGAACAAAAATGCTCCACTTCCCAAATTAACTTAACAGGACTGCTCTGTGGCACTCAGTAATAATTTGCCTAAAAAATGATAGATGTAATAGCAGATTTTAATCCCAATTAGGGTGTTCTGCTGACTGGTTAATTGTTTGTTTTTCCCAAGCAAGGGTAATTACAAGTACATTGTGCCAGAGGAAAGCTAATCGTTAAAAACTGACTCATTACTGGATCCAGTTGGGAATCTTTAGTGTGGATAGCTTTTCCCCTCCAGAGCCTTGAGTCTGGGCACGCAGAAGGTCACAGTTGACTCACGCAGGCAAATGTCCACCACTCAAACCCGTTTTGTATTTATATCTCTGCTTGAAGCTCATGCGTGTCAGGTCTGTTCTTAAAATGCCATGCTTTACAGCATTTATTTTTTTTCCTGTGCAGTTTTGGCAGAAGAGAACTTTGCAGTCACAAGGTAGGTAAAAATGTCAAATTCTGAGCATGTAAGATTTAACAAGGCAGAGGCTCAATTAGTTTTAACAATGGTGTAAAATACCTCTCATCACCGCAATAAGAAATACAGTCATAAAGAGAGCAATTAAGCAGTGTGATCTCTCAAACTATCTGCTCCCCCGACGCGATCTCAACTAAGTACGTCTTTTGTCATGGGTACATTATGCCACTGGGAGGAGGAACAGCTCCACCCCCACTCTCCCCAGCAGCCTCCCCCTCAGAAACGGAACTGCCGGAAACTTATTACCACCGTCTGTCAGGGATCACGCCGCTCAAAAACCCTCAGCTATTATCAGTCACTGACAACACTGAAGTAGGCAAATCTCACAACAGCCCACCCTCCCATAATTACAACAATTCAAAGGTCACAGAGGCTTCTATTAAGGGAAACTTCAATAAAGTAAAGTCATTATCGAGCAAAAACACGGAGCTACAACAGACTATAAATGAAGGACAAAGCAGGATGAAGCAATAAAGAGAAGTAACTGTGCCCCATTGACTTTGTTCTCCCAATGCTGCTCAAATGCCAGGCTTTGAAAAACTGAAAGTTTCTCTCAGACACTTTTTTTTAAAAACTGGAACAAAGACAGAAAAAAACTGTTTGAGTTCAAGCTTTATTAGAGGACTGGGTGCACTAATCCATATGGCGAGGTGTGAGTAAAACCCATTATCTAAGTTGTGTGTGTATGTGTGCATATTCTGTGTGATGCTTGCATTGGTTCATAATTGAATACATAATGTTTTGTACCAAATGATTCATAGAAGATCTGAGAGCGTGTGTGCATGTGTGTGTGCATGCATGTCTGTGTAGTTCACCATCAAAGCTCCTTCTCTTCTTGCTTGAATCGACGGTCTCATCTCATCGAGGGTTAGGTCGCTCAGCAGAGGTTTGATGTCGGCAACCAGACGGAAGCTGGCTAATCCAGCCCAGAGCGCTCCCTTCATGGGTCCGGTTAGCCGATGCAGAACATATTGATTAGTTCTACCTTTGAGGTGCCCTTCAGTATTCATGCCCTCCTATTGACCTGAACCTTGAACATCTCCCACCACCTCAGATTATGATGAAAGGCCAGAAAAGAACCTGACAGCATGTATCTGCTGTATCTGAGAAAATTCTAAAATGTATTACTAACTTCACAAATTATGTAGAATTTGTCAAATGAAAGTATTGATGTGGTTTTTTCTTCAATAGTCGGACCTGACGAAACAGCAAAATGGCTTCAAGATCACTCTGAAGACGCTGGAGGACAACCTGCTGTCCCGTTTGTCCTCAGCTTCAGGAAACTTCCTGGGTGACACAGAGCTGGTTGAAAACTTGGAGATGACTAAATGTACTGCAGCTGACATCGAAGAGAAGGTCCTGTTCTTTTTTGTTTTTTTCTGCTCTCATTTTTTGACACCTTGGACTGCAGCCTGCAAATTACAGTGTAGCTATTAAATACACAAAGGGTATCAATAAAATACTCATTGGATACCTATGATGAAAAAAAATTTTAAATAGAAAAATACTGTGTTAATATTTTTAAATATATTGAGTATTTATATAACAGTTACTGGGTACAATAATGTTTTAACAGGGTAACAAGATTAGATAGATTGGGAAAATAATCCACATTGCAGGGTGTTGGGCTTCAAAGTAAAGCTGTGGTCACTTACCTTTTTTGTACTGTAATAACTAGGTATACTGTGATGTCAGTCTTCCCCTCTTCCCCTCTTACTCCCACTGCCCTCTGAGGATCCAGTCATCAATTGGCTATCTTGAGTGACAACAATTAGACTACATAAAAAAGGGTTGCACAACTTTCATGTCATATTGAAGTTTATGACCATAATTTTGCCTTCATGAACATTTATTTAGTTTAAGTGTGACATTACCATTTGTGACCCTTCATACAATCATACAGCTGTGTTGTAGGACATACAGACTAAGTTTGGTCCCCAGTGTGTATCCTGTTATTATTTGATGTCTAGTAGGTGATTATAAAGTATTTTTTACAGTGTACAAGGTCCTCCAAAACTCAAAAGTATTATCATAAAAGTCAAATTATTCCATGTACCTTCACCCACTTGCAGGTAAGCAGTAAGTATTTCATACATAATCCAAATGTCCAAAGTAATTACACAGTAATTTGCAGACTGTAATCTGAAGCATTGCAGTATTTTCTTCTTTCTCTCTCCTTTTTTTTTTTTTTGGTCAGCAAATGGGATCATGTCACCTCTCTGATACTTCAGAACACTTGAGGCACTGAGGAAGTACTGATGATGTGAGAGTATGCATTCTGTCAGCCAGGAGATGAGCACTGCCTTTGCAGATGTTCATTCTAAAGTGTAATTGCACAGGCATTTGCTGGTTAAAAAAAGAGGAAGAAAAAAAGCAGCACATAATTGTCAAGTTGCTTGCAGTGTGAGATCATTTTGGCTGGAACCGTGAAATTGGAATAGCTCTGCTCTTCACTGGAGGGTGTTTTATTGGATGGTGAACAATTTCATCATTAGCTGATTGATGAATCCTGAGTGTATTCATGTCTGCGCCAACGTATGCTTGTGTCTGTGAGTGTGATTCCATTTGTGTTTGTACTCTCTTTACTGTAGGTAAAAGAAGCCAAGGTGACAGAGGCTAAAATCAACGAGGCTCGGGAGCACTACCGACCAGCAGCAGCACGGGCTTCCTTATTGTACTTCATAATGAACGACCTCAATAAAATCCACCCCATGTACCAGTTCTCTCTCAAGGTAGCCTGTCTATTGACACGCCATGTTTCCTCCCCGCCTCTGAGGCCCTCAGTGAGACCTCTCTTTACACTCATTCCTCTGTTCTTCCCTCCTTCTTTCATTTGCTCGCTGTGTTTTATGCTCTTTGCCCTGCTTTTATTGTGTTTGTGGCTCCCTAATGTGGTTATGTAGAGCGTAATGTCTTTCACATTGTCAGTCAGCAAGCGCTGAGAGGAGGCAGCCTGAGATATGGTTTGCAATCACTCTTGACTCTGCAGGTAGCTGCCCTGGCCCGATTTATTTCCCATCTTAATCAAATGAAAACACATTCAGAGTATATATACCTTTGACCTTATGAATCAAATGAAATATGTTATTATATGTGTTCTTCACACAAGGTTAGAGCAAGGAGAGACTCTGCTAAACTGACAGATATGACACAAGAGCACACAGAGGAGAAAATAATGACAAGTACTTCATTTCCCTGGCCATATTTCAATTTACAGTCAATCCAACCACAAAATATTGAAAAAAAATACAGTTTGATTAGACTGTGCTGCCTCTGCATTAAATTACACATGTAGAAAACACACATACATGTTCAGGAAATTGATTTGGTGCTGTAGAATTAACAAGCTGAAGATGGTCAGGAGTCTTCTAAATCATTTCAACAATGATTGAGCTACACTTTGTCTGGTTACAGCCCATTTTAACATCTTTATACTGTGGATGCTCATGATATACATTTCAACAGCCAGTTTCAAGGACAAAGCTGGCATTATTCTGTTTTTATTTATTGTGAAGGCCAAAACTTACAACTCTCTTTCAACACTCGCTGACTTTTTTCCACTGCTTGTGCTTCTAATTTCATCGGCCCCTGTTTTCCACAAAAGATGTAAATGTTTAAAGATGCAATGTAAACTTATTTATTTTTACAATGGATCAGAATCTTAAGTTTCTTAAGATTAGCAAGTGTTGCTTAGCGCCTCTTTTTGTGTTGTATTAGGCATGAAAATGTGGTTCTATTTTCACTAGTTTAGTCTAACTCTTCCAGGGGAGGTGTTTGTGTTAAACTCATGGCCAAATAGGTATCTGTATTGCTTCCTGCAACTAGCTTTATTCAATCAAAGCATCCTCTCTTAGCCTTCTCTTTAACCATATCACATCACATCAGTCCAGTCAGTGGTTGCTCAGTTTGAAAAGGTTTATATTTTCAGTCAGTGGGACGGGGAGAAACAAACCCTGTTTCCCCAGTCTCTTTTGTCTCTAGATGTCTTGCCTTCTCCTGGTTCAACTTACACTCAGAAATCTCTCTCACATGTGAAGAGCTCAATGCTCAATGAAGTCAGAGCTTTCAGCTCAATGAAGTCAGAGTCGCTATCCTCCTAGAAACCATCAGTATGGCCCTATTTCTTTGTTTTTGTTTACTCTCTCTGCCCTTGTTAACCTTGTTTCAAACGGCAGCAGGCAGCTGTTTTCAGTAAAAAAGCTCTAATAATCCTACTGTACACCACCTGCCCAAAACCAAACAGCTTACTAGCCGGTGGACATTGAGATTTTGTCATTTAGGAGCCAAATATTTATGCCTAAACTAGTGAAGACCAAAAACAGAGCTAAATGTGAAATGAATCTTGGACTCACATTTGTTGGGTTGCCAGAAACACAACTCTGTATAAATGCTGACTCTCCCACCATGTAGACTCTAAAAGTGATAATATGTTTGATTTTTTTATGTTTATAGCTTGATCTGCTGCCCAGTGTGGCCCAAAATTTTAGGTCATAAAAATAAATATTTTTTTTATATTTTTACCAAAGGCTTAATAACTCCCCAAAATAACTGATCACTGTGGTTAATAGCAAACATCACTCAAACAGGAGGAAATGTGTTGCTTTGCATTTGTTTGGGGCTGTTTTTAGTGGCAAATTATGAAACATTCACATAAGAAGAGCAAAAAGGCTTCAAAAGATAAACACTAATACACAACGTAAATGAACAAAACTGAGGTTTAAGAAGAAAAACTGATGAAGCAAACCAAATACAGAAGAAGCACTTAAGGAGATTCAAAAACTCAGAGTATACAGAACTGAATTAAACACCCAGGTTAACAGGAGGAACACAGACAGGACAGTGAAGCAGGAAAAAGGTAAAAGGAAGAGAAGACATTAAACACTCAAAAAAAAGAGAGACTATGAGACATAGGTGAAACACATAAGGGTGGGGCAATCAGTCATACAGGGAGAAAATTTGACAGGACATGGGATCAAAAACAAGACATGGCAGGGAAATAACCCAGGAAACACAGGGAAACATGAATAACAAAAATACAAAAAGTCAGGCAGCCTAACCGGTGATGACAGTTTGGTTCTTTAATGTATTTTTAGGGCAGCAAGATAGTGCCTGTGTGTTTTTAGCGCCTCAGTGTGTATGTGTCAATAGTAATGAAGAAACATGTTTTTTAATTGTTTTTGGACAACAATAGAGCTCCTCAGCACAGAGGAATAAGACATATCAGAATTTGATATTCCCACAATACTAGTTAGCGGGTTTATTCATCGTCAGTTCTGGTCTTCGTGGGATTTGATGGCTGTTAAAAATTTGTAGATATGTCATGAAATCAACGGTAATTTAGTTCTGTATTAATTTGATTAATCCAAACTCATAGCATAAAAACACACTCATGGATACTTATATGAACTCAGAGGTGAATGACACACACTTTATGATATCCTGTTATAGTTAAATGCCAATACAAGCCATTTATCAATGCAATGCAGTTATTTGTTAACATCATTTGATTAATGGTTTAAATTTTTTGACTCTTGGTGACTTTATATCCAACAATATTGTTACTTTGGTATTTATTACACTTGGTTGTCAGATACAGAGACAGTACTGAGTGTTGTACCTGCTCCTGTGCTTTCTCAGGCGTTCAGTGTGGTCTTCCAGAAAGCGGTCTTGAAGGCTGAGCCGGACGAGGCTCTAAAGCAGCGGGTGTCCAACCTAATAGACAACATCACCTCCTCAGTCTTCCAGTACACCACCAGAGGCCTGTTTGAGTGTGACAAGCTCACGTACATCGCTCAGCTTGCTTTCCAGGTAGGAATGTAAGCCTGGTTCATCTTCTGCATGGTTTGTTTTGAGAACAAGCTTGCAATTCAATCACTTGCTCCTGAGACCAGCAGCCCTGTTTGGATCTAATCATGTGGAAAGGAAATGTGGTTTGGGCAAAATACAGCATTTCAAAGTCCTTCCTGCTTGTTGTGTCTCCAGATCCTGTTGATGAATAAAGAAATAAACCCTGCAGAGCTGGACTTCCTTCTGAGGTTCCCTGTCCAACCAGATGTAACATCACCAGTGGATTTCCTGTCTAACCACTCCTGGGGAGGGATCAAGGTAGAGAGAGGGGCCAAGATGGCTGAATTCTTGTCACTGAAATGTAATGGCAATGGAGAGGAGGTGAATTCTTGTTGTGAAATGTAAAGCGGTACAACCAGATTAAACTTCTTAATAGGTGCTCAAACCAGAAACAGACAGTGCTGGAGGCTTGATGGTACTCCAGCTGGTCAGAGGGCTTAAGCACTTTATAGTTAATCAGCAGAAAATGAAGCTTAAAATCTTTGATAATTGTTTTTTTGTTTGTTCATCAGAAAGAAAATCCTTTTATTCTTTTTTTTTATATGTGAATATAGGTTTTTAGATTGTTTGGAAATTAGTTAATTGTATAAAAAATTGCAGCTAACATTTCTTTTTCACATTATTTTTGAAATAAATAAATAAACTTGTCAGATATTTCTAGAACATATTTGCACCATCCACACTGATTGCATATTAGATATCCCTCCTGGAGCAGTTCATACTCTGGTAATTGCAGGGTTGTATAAACTGGAGCTTATATGATAACTTTTTTTTACATTTTTGGACTCTCAGGTGCCCCATTCTCTCAATGGTAAGCCCGGTTATGGTTTGCAAGTGATTAATAATACTTTCCTGTGTCAGAGTTCTCAGAAGTCTATTTTTATAAAGAAATCTCTGCATGGATCTGCTTCACCTCTATGAATAAAATCCACTTATTGCAGCAATTTAATTGCAACTGAATACTATTTTGAAACTTTGCCATTATAAATGAAGGCTGCAAGCTAATTTAGGCAGTCAAACATTTAGACTCTGCCATCCCTGAGAGGAGAAGTTAGTAACGTCACTCTCCTCTTACTGCTGTGCTGAGCTTGTGCTCCCGTTTTGGGAGTGATGAGGTCAAAGCCAAGAAGCAAAATATTAATTCTGTACATACTCTACATTCTTATTGTATTCCACCCTAAATGAGGAAGCTGACATGCTGGTATGACTTTTAATGGGATCATTTTAATTTTCAAAAAGTCAGAACTTTCTATAAAAAAACAGCAATATAAAGTTGTTCGTAACATCCCAAATAGTTTGTTCTTCAGAAAGAAAAAGGCCGACCCCTGAAGACACATTAAAATGATAAATAAAGAGTATAAAATGGTACATAATCTTTATCTTCAGAATTACATCCTAGATGCCCTTCAGTGTTAAAATCTTGAAAAATAGTCTTCACTGATAAAAGATTTAATTGACTTCAGTGTCTTTCCAAGCTGAGTTTTCCTCCAGCCTGTCATATATGAGACAATTTCCCTCAAGTTATTTGAGCACTTAGCTGCTTTCCACAGTGTGTGGAGTGGCTTCCTATGATGCAATTTGTGCAGCCCAGTCTCCCAGCAACAACTTTGCATTAAACATGCTTAAATGAGTCGGCAGCGAAATTGAAGTCTGTTTTCTCTGTTTCACCCAAACCTCCACTCTGACAGCATGTGAATCTCCAGGGCTGAGCTTAGCTCTGTGACCCCAGTACGTTTTAACATTGAAAGGACACTGGAACAAACTCTACATTCCTTTTAAAAAACAGACGTCTGGCAATGCAGCCCTGTGGACGTCAAACTGCAAAGGTTCCCTTTCTTGTCAGATCAGTTTAGCAGCAAACTAAACCCTAACGGCAGCATGTTTTTTTAGCCTCTCATGCTCATGAATTTTTCAATCTGTACCACCTAGAATATTAACTTAACCTAAACCCCTCAGAGAGTTTGGAGACGGCCTTTCCCCAACAGCACTCAACCTACTGTGGTTGTTTAAGGCCCTGCTAATCAAATTCTGTCACTCGATTTTCTTATCGCTGTTCGAAACATAATCAGTTGGAAGCTTTAAAGGAGGATGAGATCCTCTGATTCTTTGGCCCTCTTGAGGATATTAGCAGAGCAGGAATCCCTTGAGACAAACTGTATTCTCTGCTCATTGAGCCTGAGAGGTTGCCACCCGCCTGTGGTAATTAAACAGGCTGAGTTGAAGTGTGTGCTGAGATGTGTCTCACTCTGTGTTACCACCTCATGCCCAGTGGTGAGTGGTAGAAAAGCAAGTGGATTTGTGCCGTGATACCTTGTACTCTTTGTCTGCTTTGGTGAAGTTTTCAGGACTCTACTCATGGTTTATACAGTGCAGGACACAGCATACACACTGCATGTGTATGTGTGCGCGTCAGGGAGTGTACCTGCTCGAGGCTGCACTGCATGTCACTGCTGTTTTCCACAGTGAGATTAGTTGTCTGTTAGCTGGGGCATCACATAAAGCCCCCAGTGGTTCTTCAACAGATGCACATTCAGCTCTCCTCAACCCCCCGTCCCGTTATGAAAAGGATCGTCTGAACTCAGCATTTCCGTTTGAATAAATATTTTTTTATATCGGCCAAGGAAAGATCAGCACTTCTCCCTGTTTTTTAAATCTTTTTTTCACTAACTTTTGCAAACAAAGTTAGTCTTTTCGCTGTGCATTGAAAAAATGGTAAAAATCTTTAATGTGCATCACTGACTTCAGAGTAGCAGCACTTTAAAAATTAAAATAATTTTTCTTATCTGTATGATTCATTTTTATTTCCCCAACCACCAGTCCCTGTGCCTCATGGAAGAGTTCAGGAACCTGGACCGAGACATCGAAGGCTCATCCAAACGCTGGAAAAAGTTCGTGGAGTCTGAGTGTCCAGAAAAAGAGAAATTCCCACAGGAATGGAAGAACAAATCCTCGCTCCAGAGACTGTGCATGATGAGAGCCCTGAGGCCTGACCGCATGACGTACGCAGTCAGGTGAGAAGTGGAACCATAGCTTGCCCTTTGCTCAGTGATCTGTCAGTGATCCCACTGATCTGTGCTGTTTGGTGAAAGGGTAAATGTTAAACATTTAAACCTTTAGCTTACAGTTTAAATTGACAAGGCACCTGTTCTCGATGCTGCTATGTTTGTCTGTTGCTGGGAAGAAGTGGCAATTACATAGCTTTGCATGCACAATCAATGAGCCTCATTATTAAACAAGACTGAAGGAAACGACCTCAACCTCTGTCGAGGAATATCATCATTAAACTCAGACCCCATTTCCACTTGGTATTGACATGTAATCTTTACTTAGATATCTTGTTTGTACATTTAATCATATAAAAGAGAACAAATAAAGTAGTGCCTGGGGCTAGCCATACATTTTCTTCACATTTTAACCATTTAGAACAAATATTAAAGCTGCACCAGTCAATCTATGTATGGGAACATATGACAAAATAACTGTGTAGTAACAACTGCTTAACTGAGAAGCTTGATTAAGCAACTGTACACGTCCTGCTCAGCTCCAAACAGCATAAAAATTACGTAATTTACTGGCTAGCATAATGGAGCATTTAGCAGCCATAAAGTAGGTATTTTCCCTAGGAGTAAGAGGAGACCAAAACAGAGTGAGAGTGAGTAACGGATGGGTTATCCTTGAATAGTCTATATATTGGTTGTCCAGTCATGTTGGATGACAAAATGTTAAAAATAGTTCAGAAGGTCAGGTCACACTCAAAGGTGAGGGGGAAAGCAGACCATCATTGAGGAATGGATGTTAATTTTTTTAAAATTGAGATAACATCAGAAAAGTATGGAGGGAGGTGGTTACTGAAGCCAAGGCAGTGATGAATACAAGATATTTATTCAAATGCAGTGTGACCAGATGTTGTTACAGTTTAATGTATTCGATTACAGATCACATGCTATCAGCAGGTGGAAATGTGGTGTTAATGAGATAAATCAGAACAGTGTGGTGTAGACTTTATGTAAGCTGGCTGAGTAAGGGCCCATTCAGACCAGATCAGACATACTGATCACTGTCATGTGGGTAGTTAGATAAAGCTGCTGCTGCTATCAGTGTTGATTTTGACAGCAAATTCTGATTTAGTTTTAGTCTTAGTCTTTTGAATAACACACCATTTAATTTTAGTCATATTTTAGTCATCAGAAATCTTTTAGTCTTTGTCTAGTTTTAGTCAACTAAATATCATAAGAGTTTTATTCTTAGTCTAGTCTTAAGTCTTTTAGTCTTAGTCTATTTTTGATCTACATTTTAGACCAAATATTAGCAAATTTTAGTCGACTACATTTTTCTACAGAATTACCGGTCATTGGAAGTATCTATCAGTCTGTTATGGAATGGTATTAAGGTTTGAATATGCAATACAGATACAGATTTAATGGTTGTAATACAAAACATGTATTTTATTTTATTCTTAATGTCAGAAATATGACCGTGGCTTTTTCACAAGAGATAGTCTTTCTGACATTTCTGTTGTTCATGACATGCTGTTGACCTCGGACCTGGTGCACTGCAAAATGTTAGCGTGTTGCTAACGAGCGAAGTCAACTGAAATCAACCAAAGCTGTGTAACTAACTAACTAACTAAACACAACTAAATGTAATTGTCAAGAACTTAGCTCAGAATGTAAAGACCCAAATGCACAACTCGGCTCGGTTAAATCAGCAAAACAATGTTTATTCCAAGCAATGGTCGGTACACGGAAAGGCAGTCAAACAAGGCAAAGGTATCCAAAACGTGAGGCAAAAGGGGAGGAAGCTATGACTATGAAAGAATGCTTGAATGTGGGCTATGAACATCAACGAACTGGCGACGAGACAAGACACAAAGGGGGAATATATGCAGGACTGATGGGGAGTGATTAGACACAGGTGCGGGAGACACAATCAGGGATCAGGTGCACAGACAAGGAGGGGGCAGGGCAGACAGGAACCTGGAACAGAGACAGAGCTGAGTGATCACAAAATAAAGCAGGAAGACAAGACATGAAACATGAGGAAGGAAATAAAATACTTAACAGACAGTGAAACATGACAGTACCCAGGTCCATGACGAATCTCAATGGGATCCAGGAGTGCTCCTCAGGCCCATAGCCCTCCCAGTCGATGAGGCACTGGATCCCCTGGCCCTGACGGCGAGCAGACAGGAGCTTCCGAACAGTGAACACCGGGTCGCCATCAATGAACCGGGTGGGCGGAGGGGGCCTGGCTGGAGGGACGAGAGGACTGGTTCTGACAGGCTTGATGTGGCTGACATGAAATGTGGGGTGGCATTGACCGTGGGAGCTTCAGCTGAACTGTGACAGGATTGATGACCTTTGCGATGGGGAACGGACCGACAAACCTGGGAGCAAGCTTCTTGGATTCCACCCGAAGGGGCAGGTTCTTGGTGGATAACCACACCCTCTGGCCATTTCTGTAGCGTGGAGCGGGTGTCATCTTACAATCCGCGGCTGCCTTGTAGATGTTGGACTGCCGTTGGAGGTTTACATTCTTGGAGCCAGGTTGGTAGGAGAGCGTGAAGTTAAAGCAGCTAAAAAAGATAGCCCATCTAGCCTGCCTCGCATTAAGCCTCTTAGCAGGTTTTAAATATTCAAGGTTTTTGTGATCAGTCCAAACCTGAAATGGCTGGGAAGCTCCCTCCAGGCAGTGCCTCCACTCCTCCAGGTCCACCTTGACAGCCAGCAGCTTGCAATCACCAATATCATAATTTCGCTCTGACGAGGAGAGTTTCTTGGACAAATATGCACAGGGGTGCAGCTTACCGTCCTTGGAACTGACTTGTGAGAGGACCGCTCCAACTCCAACTTCAGAAGCGTCTACCTCCACCATGATCTGCTGGCTGGGGTCTGGGAGGATGAGAACAGGGGCGGAGGTGAAGCTCCTCTTGAGGCCCTGAAATGCAGCTTCACATTCAGGGCTCCAGACAAATGGTCTGTGAGGAGAGGAAAGGTCATGCAGAGGTGAGGCTATAGTGCTGTAATTACGAATGAACTTTCTATAAAAGTTGGCAAAACCCAGAAACCTTTGAACCTCTTTGCATGAACTGGGGGTTGCCCAATCCGCAACTGCAGAGACCTTCTCGAGATCTATCCTGATCTCCCCCTCAGCAAGCACAAACCCAAGGAATGAGACCGAGGGTTTGTGAAACTCGCATTGCTCCGCTTTAACGAACAGCTGGTTCTGAAGCAACCGCTGTAGCACCGAGCGGACATGGTGAGTGTGGGTCTCTTCATCGGGGGAAAAGATCAGGATGTCGTCAAAATAGACAGAAACAAAAACATTAAGCATATCACAGAGTACATCATTGACTAGGTTCTGAAACACTGCAGGAGCATTAGTGAGATCAAAAGGCATAACAAGGTATTCATAGTGACCTGTGGGAGTGTTAAAGGTGGTCTTCTGTTCGTCCTTTTCCCTGATTCCAATTAAATCGTACGCATTACTGAGATCGAGTTTGGTGAAAACCGTGGCCCCCTCCAACAACTCAAAAGTTGTAGAGATGGGGGGGACAGGGTACCTGTTCTTGATCGTGATGTCATTGATGCCGCGATAGTCAATGCAGCGTCTGAGGGTCTTATTTTAACCCCTTGGTGGGTTGCTACCTGGTAACAGGTCAAGGGCACAATCATAAGGACGATGTGGTGGCAAGGACATGGCTTTAGCCTTGCTAAAAACCTCAGCTAAGTCATGGTAACATGGTGGCACATTAACTAGGTCAGGGTTCGTGGAGTCAGAAACAGCAACCGAATTGCTGGACTTGGGAAGACAGGTATCTGCACATTTCGGTCCCCAGGAGGTAATCCTCCCACTGACCCAGTCAAAGTCAGGAATGTGAGTCTTAAGCCAAGGGTGCCCTAACATCACCTGATGAGCCACGTAGTCGAAAACATGGAAACTTAGCATATCAGTGTGAGAGTCAGGGAAAATTAGCTTAACTGACTGTGCACGGTGAGTAATCCTGCCCAGGGGGGTGCCATCTACGGCTTTCACCTCAAGGGGCGTTGGAGAGCGAACTGTCCCAGCCCAGATGTTGCACGGCAGAAGTATGAGTTATATTTTGTGTATTTATTCTGTTTGTATTGTGTATGATTTTATATTTTTCCTGCATGATTTTACTGTGTTACTGGTTTGTAGTGTTGATTTATTTGTGTTTTATTGCATTATTTTAGGTTGAAGTGACTTTGAGTTTTATGCTTTACTTCCTACTGGAGCATTCTTCATGATTGTTTGATAACCTGCACCTGTGAAGCGTTTTACGTCGGCACAGACTGACCAATAGGGCTGGGGAATGGGCGGTCAGGACCGACTGCATATGAGGAAGAGGGTACAGGTGCAGAGGTGACACGCGGGGGCAGACACGCGAGCGGCAAGGATTAAGAGGACAACGACTGAGATGGCCGGGGAGCAGAGACCAGCGGAGGCAGTGGCAAAAGCAGAGCTAAAGAAGGCCAGAGTGTTACAACGCGACCTTACAGAGTGAGTCGGAGGAGGAAGCCAGAGAGCGGTGTGGCGGCGGACACCGAACTACGTACAGGGAAGCAGCCGCTATCGGGCCCTTTTTGTGTTTTTTTTTTTTTAACCCCCGTCGTAGATCTGAACTCTGGGCCTTGTGCATTGTTTTAGCGGACTTTTAACAGATTTTAAGTTGCGTATTGAAGACTGTTTGGCCTATTTTAAGACTGTTAAAGGACCGTTCTTTTAATTTTGTTTTATCTTCGCTTATTTCCAAAAAGAATAGCCATTGATGTGTTCTGTGCCTAAAATGGATTGTAATAATAAAAAAAACAATCTTGTTTTTACTGAAAAGCTGCTCTTGCCTCCTTGGTTTGACATAGTGCTCACCACTTGATTTTAAAAGACCAATACAAAGTTAATAAATTCTCAATTCTCATTCTCATTACCTACATTACACCAGTCTCCTGATGAGAGATGAGTTCATAAAGTTAGCGTCAGCACCAGAATCAATGAACACGGAAACCAGAAGTGAATTAGAGTCAGAAATAATTTTAACCTGAAGCTGGAATTGGGCAGGATTACCAATGAAAAAGCTTCGACTCACCCTGAGCTGCTTCTTCGTCTGCGCACCGGCACCCTTGACATGACAAGCACTTTCTAAATGGCCCAATTGTCCGGAGTAGTAGCACCTTCCGTGGAGGGAGGATTAATAAGTACTTACTTCAAATTCTTTTTGAAAAAATTGACTTCCCAAGTTTGCCTCTCTTCCCCAGACAGAACTGAGTTCACATTCTCCTCCTTTTTTTTGCTGAGTTTTTTTACAGACAAAAATGCCACAATTGCAAGGGCTTGGTGCTTGATAATGCCGGTCGATTGTACCAGTCTCGAGATACCCTCTCTCTCCGAAGAGACCCTCAAACAATATGTGCACCCAGGTCCACAGGGTTCTCGATGAATAAGAGGTTGCCATCTCCTAAAGACATGCTTAGTGACAGAACAGTGCTTCTTATAGCCGATTTAGGCTGAATTTCAGGGCACAACCTGCTCCGAACCAGGCTATGTTTGCAGCATAGGTTACCATGGCAATCTAACCTGATTAATAGAGAGACAGCTTTGTGACACTGAAAACCCTGGCTTTAAGCTCAACATACCACGCTGACCCACCAAGCGGGCTTGGTAATATACCCCCAAGACCTCTTTATATCTCTGGTAACTAAGTTACTACACCTGAGAGAATGTTATAAAAAATGAAAATGTTTAGCGACCCAACACACCAAAAGTAATGAAATGCAAGGCAGCATCAAATTAGAATGACATAGAGGAAATTCCAGATATCCAGACAGCAAGTGTTAAAGAAACATGTGGCTGTATCAACTGGAAATTAAAATACTTGCCACTTTCTGAGACTGTAGACAATCAGCAAGAAAAAAAAAGGCCAAAATGAAGAGGATGTTTGAGGAGATGAACTACAGTACTGATGGTGTGAAAAAATTAGTACACTCTACTACACACAGTGCAAAGACATAAACAAGGGAACAAGAAGCTCAGCCAAGAGTGACCCCTTTTTTGTTCAGGGAGGCTAACATGGCAGCACATTTTCAAGAACTTCATTTTGGTGAGAAGGATGACAACCTGTTCCACTGTGGTGAGGAGACATGCCTATCCCAAGGGGTTCAGATGGAGAAATAGCCAGCAGCACCCTGCATCATGGTCTATGGTGGGTAAACCTCTAGTCTAGACTAGAATCCTCTAGTCTAGCCAAATCTACGTGCGCACTAACATTCAGTTATGCTATTGGCTTACTTAGTTTACTTCGGCCTAGTTTTAGAAAATATTTAAGGCTGGGTTTTAGTTAAACTGGTACCAAGATCAGCTAGCAGGATTTAGTGTTTTTTTTCATTATTAGATTTTTTAAAGACCATTGTACTCTGTTGAGTGAAATGAGCTCCATTGTATGTAGTCAGCGTCTAACATTCAGGCCCTTGTTACTTAAGTTAATTTATCTGGTGCGTTAATTAGTAATATTTCCAGGGTCCTCCTGCTTAGCTGCCAAGACATCCATGTTGAGCATCAGCCAAAACACAGCCACATCACTTCCTTTTGTGGCAGCTTTCTGTCTGCTGTTTGGGAGTTACTACTGATTTTACAGTAGAGTTGGAGTTCCTCAACATATATACCATAATTTCCGGACTATAAGCCACTACTTTTTCACAAGCTTTGAACCCTGCGGCTTAAACAATGATGCGGCTAATTTATGGCTTTTTACAGGCTAAAGAGATTCCTGCCGCCAATACATTCAGCCTCGTCACATCAGACTAATGAAATTACCGAACAGGTCACACTTGACCAATGGAACTGTTCGAATTAAATCAAATGCACTTACACTAAATTCTTCAGATCAGTCATTTTGCGTGTCATGCACATGCCCTCATCATGGATAGTGAAGATAGTGATCAATGACTTTTCTGGTAGGCTACTATATATATATATATATATATATATATTTTTTTTTTAGCCAGCCATGTTACAGGCACTGTTCAGAAAAATACATTTATTTAATTAAAAGTTAAAAAAAATCTTTCTGTTATATTTTTCTGTGTAAATATCCCATGTTACAACGTGAGCATCTGCGGCTTATAGACAAGTGCGGCCTAAATATGTACAAAATCTTTTTTCTTTTTAAATTTAGTGGGTGTGGCTTATATTCAGGTGCACTCAATAGTCCAAAAATTACGATTATATATATAAATCAGGTGTTCAAGCTTTTTACACTTGAGCAATGCAAAACATGGCATGTCTGCTAACTCTCGCTACCTTTGTGCAGCTGGGTGATGGGTGGTGTGTTATATTAATACTCTGAGAAGCATATAAATGTATTAAAATATTTTTTTTCCTTTGTTTTATCAATCACTGTTGAATTTTGACTGAATACGGCTACATACTGTGGCCCCATTGTGTTTGTCCAGCTAACAAGAACCAGATATAGTTATCTACAGGCATGCAAAAAATTTTAAAAAAACAGTACTTTTTCAGTATGTTCAGAATTCTTTAATTTATCACCACTTGCATTTACAGTGTCATTCCTGCATGTGCTCACACACTAACACAAACACATGCACACATTTCTGCAGCTGTTTCTCATCCAACTTGGGAACTAACAATGTAATATTTTTCCTATTACTCAGGGCACATCATCATAGGGCCAAATCAACAAAGATCAACTCACATTTTGTATGGGTGTAGCAGCCGTAGGGTGGCTGCCTACAGACTGAAGAAAGTGGATGAACTCCAGGAATCTGAGTCGAAAGTTTATTCGTCTAAAACAATAGCACAAGGGACAATCAGCGCACACGGCAGCGTCAGTGTGTCTCCATACAAATACCTGCAGTGTACA
>JAQMCX010000034.1:3448325-3508275 GCA_029814765.1 Acanthurus leucopareius
AAAGAAAAGAAAAAAGAGAGAGATGCTCGCTGAATCAATGTAAGTCAGTCGGTGTCTTAAGGATTTACCTGTGATTGGCCATATTTCTCTGTTTTAATCTTTATTCTTAACGTGATCTAAAAAGATGGAGTACATTATTGCGAGGAGGATGAGGTGGAGATATCGGGAGAGAATATATCACCAAAGGTTCTCCTATTTGGTGATGACAGAGCAGGAATGCAGGTGTTCACATTACCATATATTCTGGTACTGTGAGCTTGGACCTCCCGGACCAGCACATCAGTTTCCTCCTGGGTGAAGTTTGGCCACCTGGAGCTGCTGCTGGTGCTGCTGCTGTCTTCGTTCACGGTGGTGGCGAGGTGAAATTGGCACTGCGCCTCGCCTGCAGCACATTTAAAGGCAAGGAGAGGCATTCATTTGATCTGTGAAGATTACACTCGGCTGTGTTAAACCCACTCACGCCTTCTCTCCTCCCTCTTTGCCACTTGCGCCAGTGGGAGGGACGGAGGCGTGGGTGTGCCGCGCTGCGCCAGACTGTGCTGTGCACAAAAATTGCAAAATGCCCTGGACACACCCCGTTGGCCCTGGTCTACGAAAATAGAGCCCATTCTGTCTTGGAAATAAACATTTATAACAAATAGTTGTATTCTCAGAATTTGTGGAAAAAGCTCTGCTTTTATTCAAAGAACCAGAGCAGCAACAAGGAGTCAGCTGTATATGAACTAATGCCAAATATATGTATCACAGGAGGGGGTCAAGGTGTTGGAGGGAGCCTCAGCAGAAAACAGCATTAGTGTGAGTTCATCAGCAGAGTGATGGTGAAAAGTGTCAAATTATAAAGGCCACGCTGTAAACCTGCACTAATATGATGGGATGTGAAAATTCAGCTGTTAGCCACACAGCTGGTGAATGATGCAATGTTTGTGCAGCATGAATGAATCAGTTAAAACAAGCGCGACCTTGAGTTTACTGTTTGAGTCGATCATATTCTTCAATTATAGAAGTCTTAACAAATTCAGCTTAACATCAGGAAGTTGTTTTAAATTGCAATAACAGTTTTTCTAAATAGTGTGTTCTTTACTTTCTTTTGTTGTAAACAGCACACTTTGAATGAATCTAAGTTTGGAGATTGGATGTTTGTCACCAAAATGCACCTTTATTTGTTTTTAGTCTCTCTACTTGTGTCTTTATTAAAAAATAGATATTCTCTAACATAACTGCTCATCTAGCATACTGATGCCTCTCTGCTGGGTGTTTCATTTTCTGATCAAGTTTTAGGAGAGTTAAAAATTGCCAGTCATGGCACATTTTTTGATGCAGAAAATAAAAACAGGACTTTTTGCTTTCCAAATCTGGATACCCGAAAAACCTTTTCAGCCTGATCATTTGTCATATCTAATTCCTTTGTGTTTTAGCCTTTACAAAGTAACATACAGACCCTGGTGAACGAGGGAAAGTGCATTATGATGAGAATATAATAATATATCTTATGTACAATACAGAGGACTTGTTGACCATTACAAATAAAGACCTCAAAACCTTAACTATCAAACTGTAACTTGCGTACTTGTGAATCAATCCACACCATTTTTAATTTTAGATTCAGCGGTGTGTCTTGCTGTCAGTGCCTGCAGAGTGTCAGCAATCCTGTTTGTCCCTCAGTCCTGTTAGCTGTTAGCTTCCTTTGTCAGCTTAGAATCTGACTGCTCTTCCACTGCAGGGCCGCCTCCTCAGCGCTGGAGCCCAGCTGTGCAGCTGTCCTCCGCGCTGCTCCTTGACAAATGTGTTTTTTGTGTGTGTGAAGTGAAGGATTGTGTGTGTGTGCACCTGCATGTGTTTAGAACTTCTTGTGTACAAGCCAGCGTGTGTGTGCATGACAGGCGGTTCAATGTGGCATTGTGCTTTCCCTCAGGTTGTGTTCGATAGCAATGCATCAAAGACCTTGCCAGTGGTGTCCTCTAATGGGTTTTAGATTCAACTTTTATATTATTATGTAAATAGCTGACTCTTTGATGTAGTATCAGCACAGTCATCACAGGGGCTGGAAGGCCCTTATCAAGACGACGTTGAGGGAACAAAAAATGTGGCACCTGAAAGTTAATTAAAAAGCCATAAAGTAGTGGCTGCTCCTCTGTCTTGTTTGTTTGTCTGTCGGCCTGCTGGTCTGTCTCTCTCTCCTTCCGTTCGTCCCCCTCTTCTCCCCCTGCAGCCAGAGGATGAATGGTTTCATTACAGTGACGAGTTCTAAGGCAGTCTCTCACTTCTTCTGTTGGCTCCCTTTATTGCCAAACTATTTACATGCCAGGAGGAAGGCTGTGCTCTGGCTTGATGAAAAAGTACTTGAATTTAGACTTTTAATTTGTACTCCATTTATTATTCTCTAAGGCATCAAGAGGCAAACTAACTTATCCCCTTCTCAGCTTCAAGCTCCTCTGGGACTTCTTTCTCACATATTGTAAAACTTTTTTTTTTCAACAACTCTCCCAAAAAATTGACGTTCCACTCCCTGTCATGTCCCGTCTCTCGGAAAGAGGGCTAACTTCAGCCATTGTAAGGAAGATTAAATATGGAGAGCAAAGGGAAATGAGACAGTAAAGAGGCTTATGAATTAATGACTGGAGTTATTAGTGCCGTAATTAGATTTAGGGAATGGGCAGTGCTGCATGGTGAGATGTGGTGGGGCTTGGCTGACTCCTTATCATTCACAGGATATCCTGTAAGTATCAGGACAGTTGAGATGGAAAATTGAGCTCATCCATGCTTGTGTGATAGTACAAGTCAGCTCCACTGCTCACACCACACTGAAAGATGAATATGCAGAAAAGTCAGGCTGAAGTTACGCCAGAGAACGGCCGCTTAATGTCAGGAACCTGAAAATGGGTTTCAAGTGTTATGTACCATTTAATTTGGTGCCACATCAAAGTCACGGTGAAGAGAGGAGAATACGCAACATTTTAATTGCTTCTTTTTGCTAGTTGTCATTACAAACATAAATTATACAGCCAAATTCCAGCATCAAGTACCTTATTAAGTTATTATGTGTTATCCATTAAAGCTCAGACTTTTGCAGATATCCAAAAGAAAACACTATGTGGGTGTAGATTAGACTCTCCACCCATTAAGGGGAAAATTAATTTTGCTTAACAACTTGTCCCCAACAAATAACTCTCAATTCTTCCTCTTAACCCTTTGCTTGCTGATCTTCATTTCATTCCATCTCCCTGTAGAATATCCACTTAGTGGCTTGTTGGCTGGGAACTTTGGAAAAACTTTTGGAGCAGCATGCAGGAGGAAGCCACAAGAACTTCAGGGTGTTTGTCAGCGCTGAGCCCTCCTCAACCCCTGAGGGCCACATCATCCCACAGGGCATCCTTGAAAACTCCATCAAGATCACCAATGAACCTCCTACGGGTATGCACGCCAACTTGCACAAGGCCCTGGACAACTTCAACCAGGTATGGTGCACCCAGAGGTGGGATGTTATTTCTACAGGTCAGTTGTTAATGAAATACCCTTCAGTGATTGAAAAAAAAGACTATTCCCTTTTGTACAATTTTGAGGTACCTCTCTCCTTCATTTTACACTATTTTACACTTCTTAATTACATTTTACAAGCAAATCTTTTCCTTTTTACTCCATTACATTTATGTGACAACAATGTTTGTCAGTTACTTTTTACTTGCAAACTATAAAATGAGCTCACTGAGGTATGTATTTTTTGGATTGAACTCCCCAGCAGTATCTAACTTAATAAAGCTCCACTATCAATATTTTTAGATTAAAAGTTGATGAGAAGACTAAAAGTAATGCAAAAAAGCAAAGGGTTTCTTAAAAATGGCTAACCCACAGATAACTATCACTTATCACTATCAACTATATCTGTGCAAAGCATTTTAGCATCATCAGCTTGTGATTTTATTGTCTGCAGCTTCACTATTTGTGTTAGAGTATTTAGCAGCTCAAGAGAGAGAAAGTTTCCTCAAAACTTGATTAAGTCCAAAATGTAGTCAGTAATGAAATGATCTGCTGTATGTGTATATAAGCAATAGTTTGTTCACCTCTACAACAGGTAGCTGGTAATATGTTTGTTAACAATCTTTTCGACTGCCTCTGTGGGCAAAAGATATCTAGTAAAGCAGATTTGATACCAGCCTCACCTTAACCAAACTCAGAAAATTCAATACAAATACAACTTGAGGATGCTGCCATGTCAGTGCACCATGGGTAATGATATTCCAGTGAGTGACAAATTGCATTAAATGTGTATTTTGATAAAACAGTCAGGATGGTGCCATCAAATAATTACAATTCTAATGGAAAATATGCACTCAAGGAAGAAATGTTAAAGTCTTAATAGTGATCCACTTGCAAAAAAGCTGTAGTAATTTTAAAAGTGTTCTAAAATGGAGATGGTCAAAGATTAGGAACTTCGCTGGACTTTTCAATTACAGACATACTTTTTTATAGATTAAATGTTTTTGAGTGCAAGTAAAATAAAATAAAAAATTAGGTTCAAGGTTTAAAATACCAGAAACCTTGTTAAATATATGAGGCTGGCTGATAACTCAAGTCGGTACATGGATCCTTCCTCTGAAGGACTCATTTTCATGTTTGCCATGAGTGGCAGTTCAGACAGCACATGCCAATTTTCACTCCAGATTTCTCATCAAGTTGCCAATTTGCAGGAATGTAGGAGCTAGCAGATGGAGAGAGTCACCTTTCACATACCCTGGAACTGCCTGACTCCAGGAAGACAGATGTAAACGTAGCACATGTTACATTCAAAGTTTGTGTGGTTACGCTCTGCAGGGAGACAGCGGTATATGAGGACAGAGACCACAACAAAGCCAAGTTGCTGTTCTTTGTGTTTGTTATCCAAGAGTGGCCAGACAATATCATGCTCCATAGCCATTCTACAGCCACTATAGTTGGAATGGATCAGTACGCTGCAGTGGCCTCTCCCAGCTTTTCTCTACCTTATCAGTTCTCCTCTCTATCTAAGCCCAACCATTACCTCAGTGCTTCGCTGCCAATACATCTTCCCTCGCACCATTACCTTAGTGCTTGGCCTCCTCCCAGTCTATTTCCATGATCCTTAGTTTGCCGATATCTATCTGCCTGATAAGTGCGATGTGCTTCTGAGCCCCACCTTAACCACAGGGAGGTCCACTGAGGTAAGGAGGGGGGAGTATTCCAGTCATGTGTACTCAGTGAAAGCTAATCAATGTTAGGCTAACTCTCTGTCATAGCCCACCCACGTGGCCAAAGCCGGCGCTAAGCCGACGCTAAGCCAGAGAAATGACAGTTTCTTTCCTCTTGACCTTTTCACTGGGAGATGCGTAGAACTCCGTTGCCTGTTTCCATTCCCAGCAGCCTGCGAGATGGATTGTGGGTGGGCTGAAGTTAATGTCTGGTAAAATGGTTTAGGTTTGTATTGAAATAGCGCTTAGATAGTCCTGTAGAGAAATAAGCTGTTATGGATTTGTACTTGTTGCATCATGTTTGCTGAAACTGATTGATTCAATTTATCTTTCAAATTTTCAATGTTATTTAGAATCATGCATATCCTGATGCCTATCTTGGATCTCCGTGTGTTCCGAGATACTGATGTGTGTTTCTTAGTTCATATGCATGTGTGTGTGTGTTTGCGTGCCTTTCTGTCTGCGATATGACTGCATGTTGTTCTCTCCAGTCCACAGGTCATGAATAGGGAGGCTATGCATCTCTTTCAGCTGTGTTGAGCAGAGGAGTACCGTGCAGAATATTAACTAAATCTCAGATAGGGTGTGTGTATATGTGTGTGTGTGTTCCTATGGTAGTCAGCCTTCACTGTACTTCTCTGCATGTGCATGTGTATCGTAGGAGTCAGCTCCCCAGGGCACTGCATCAGGGAAAGTAAAAGGGCCTTCACCGCGGCACTCACCATGACACATGCTGGAATAAAGAGAATTTAGCCTTCTTATTTCCATAGGGGTTATTGGCATGCTTATTTAACTGTCTCTCCCCCAAGAGATTACAATGCCATGTACGTCCAGTTTTTTTATTTGCCTGTCTGGAATAATGAGCCCAAGAGACGGCTGGAGGCTGAAAGCGCCTGACAAGTTGTGACAATTAAAAGGGAATCTCATTGTCGGGTTTATTGCTATCTAGTCATCTCATTGTCTGTCTGTTAATGTGCAGCAGCGCCAGAACTTGACAAACTAAAACAGATCACAGGACTGCCTGCCACAACTTTTTACCTGTAACACATCAACACGGCTCGGTTAATGCAGCTGTACAGTTCAGAGGGTGTGGGTGTGTGTTTGAAATCATCCTTCTGATTTTGTTTTCCAGGACACGCTGGAAATGTGTGCCCGTGAGAATGAGTTCAAGAGCATTTTGTTTGCACTATGCTACTTCCATGCTGTGGTGGCTGAGAGGAGGAAGTTTGGTCCTCAAGGCTGGAACAGATTGTACCCCTTTAACACTGGAGACCTCACTATTTCTATCAACGTCCTCTACAACTACCTGGAAGCCAATCCTAAGGTAAATATGTTTCTGATGTTCTTTTATTTCTTGCAAAGGACTAAAAAGACCACTGTTTGTAATCTTAATTGGAAATCTAAGCACATATGACCTCAGCTAAACACCTTAGGCCACCTCCTAGCAAAGAACATCCCCTCTCTCTCTAAATCCCAGGTGCCGTTTGATGACCTGCGCTACTTGTTCGGTGAGATCATGTATGGGGGTCACATCACGGACGACTGGGACCGCCGTCTGTGTCGGACCTACCTGGAGGAGTATATCAAGCCTGAGATGATGGAGGGAGAGCTGTACCTAGCACCTGGCTTCCCATTGCCTGGAAACATGGACTACAACAGCTACCACCAGGTGAGGTAGACAAGACAGTGACTCAGATCAGGTCATTCCTGCCTAAATTACATGAACAGGAAACTAAAGGTATTACAGCAACAGAAAGGATACAACAGAAAAGAAGATATTTAAGATAAAGTAATGATTCAGGCAATGAGTACAGCCTTAGTTACAATACCAGAAAATGTTATGATTACAGGAGTTGCAATTTAACTGTTTACTTAGAGCCATCAGGGGTCCTCACGGGGCTTGTATATGGCCTCCAGCAACTTAATAGGGGTTTAATATAGCTAAAATCAAATCACTTTAATTAAAAGACTTTTTTTATTTTTTCAATAATTTCACTGTACAGTGTGGAATTCTGCAATTCAGTGCAGAATCAATAACAATAAAATCTTCCCATATGGGTCCATGGGACATAACAGATTGTAGATTGTCGTTATATAAATATTTTTTTGAGGTGGAGCTGCTCTGTGGGTGGAAAGAGTTTGCCAGAAAGTCCATTTTGCAAATTTCAGTGTTGTCTGAGATTGCAAAGTTTATTACACAGAGATTAAAGAGAGGCATGAAAGTTGAAATAATTGGAGCTGTTTGTAGATGAGTCATTGAATAGGAAAATATTTAGACATGCAAAACAAAACGGTTTAAAATTTTTGTGCTGGTGCTATGGACTTTTATCTGGTACATTTTCTCTTTACTCTGTGGTGAGCCTGCCCAAGTATTGCCTTAGGATAAACAACAAACAGTGGTTGATTGCAAAGCAATGCTAAAGTTGCTGCATCCATGTTTGAGTTGTGTGTAGGAAATCAACCCAGTCAGTGCCAAATCCAAGCTGTGCCTTTTCCAGGAGTTAAACTTAAGAGTATCAGTGCTAACCTCTGTGGGAGCATAAGTTCTTTGGTGTTATACATAAAATGAGATTATGAACATAAATATATCAATAAACAAATTGCTGTGTGAAAGATGTAGTGAAGAGACGACGTCTTGCACAGAGAATCAAGTCCCACTCCCCATGTGTGTGTTGTAATCCCAGCTTCTATGTTCTTTCTTATGGTAGCCACACATAAGTTCCTCCCTGTGGAACTGTTGGCCCTCACCGCATTAATAAAAAGACTAAAGGCCCTGTCAGACACATTTGAGCCCTGCTCTCCACTGGGTTCAGCAAAGTCACAGCACCGCTGCACCCATAGTTCAAGCTGGATGAACTGCTGCTCACACAACTTTGCTCCATGCACTGATAAGACACTGTGGTGCAGCACAAGACATTGGAAGCAGTGGTTTTCAGAAAGCAGTACCATTGTCATACTGTGTCTGAAAGGGCTATAGAAGGGTGACCTCCAACGCTGTGGTGTAAAAGCATGATGGCAGAGTGCAGTTCAAAGCATTCAGAACTGACCTTAGTCTGCCTAATCTTGTCTGTTGTATGTTGGTACTTATAATTTAACACACAACTTGATCGGCAGGATGGAATCTGAAATGTAGTAGGTTGTGTCAACTGCTGTAGCACCTTATGAAGACACATATTATGTTTTATTATCAGATATTTGTAAATAAGCAAAGCTTGGTGTTCAGAGTAGTTGATTTTTAGGGGCAGATTTTTTTTAAAGAGAGCCAGAACCAACCTCACTGATGTCCCCTGAGAAAATATTGACAACTTATGAAACCTGTGGTTTAGAAAGTGTTCTTGAAAACAGCCCAGATCTTCCCCCATGGGGTCTCTGGGGTAGTGGAGAAGCACTACTTGTTTTGTTATAATTTTCTCTCAGTGGGCCCTACCTGGCTGTCACTAGAAGCCCAGCTAGGAAGGGCTAAGTGAAACTTAGTTGTCACCACAGAACTAAACTGAGAGCTGAGGGGTTGAGATTTAGCTAAAGAGCAAAGTTTGTTAGGCCATAGCCTCCCTTACAACCATCTGGAGCAAACAGTATATTTCAGAGAAGACAAGGCTGGACACAAAGAAAGAGGGTGACTCAGCAGCTTTACTCCTCTTTCAACAATGTACAGTTGTATGCAGTAAGCCAAAGTTAGCCAGTGAGTACAGAGTAGATCAAACAAGCTGACTACAAAGTGTTTCTGCATTAATGGCCAATAAGTTTTCCATCAAAACTTTCATCAGGACATTATGATTAGAAGAGCCTCTTTTTATTTAATGTAAGTGCCCCACAAAAAGAAGCCTTTTACAGTTGAGTTCCCACTTTCATCTGCACTAACTTAAAAGCATATTGATATTCATCATGGACCAGCAGATGGAAAACGCCACATTTCCTTCCCCTTGTTATGGTCATTAACAGTCTGTCAATTGATCCTGAGTGTTTGAATCTCACCCAGATATTTCTCATCATTTATATGGTTCCATTCTTGTCCTTTGTCAGCAGGACTTTAAAGAAACACCTGAGAGAGAGAGAAAAAAAGAAATAAAAAGACTTTGCTACTGTTCCGGCAGGAAGTAATTGGAGTTGCCAATCTTTATGCTGTATATATGTTCATATAATTTGTAATTTCCAGGGTGAAACTTTGTTAGTGTTAAATTTTTTTCTGTTAGGTCAAAAACTTGTAGCAGAATAGTTTAAATAATCAGGAAAAGGGTAAACACCATTGTTGCCCTGTCTTTTAGACATTGTTTTCTTCAGTTCATCAATTCTTCATAGATTTTCCAATTTTTTAATTTCCTGAATTTAGTTTTTCAACAGGTAAGCACATATCTGGGTCCAAACCTTTTGTTTGACCGAATAATTCTACACAGTTCTGACATGAATTTCTTTTCTGCTCCAGTACATTGATGACAATCTACCCACTGAGTCACCCTACCTCTATGGCCTTCATCCCAACGCTGAGATTGGCTTCCTCACACAAACCTCAGAGAAGCTTTTCCACACAGTGCTAGAGATGCAGCCCAGGGATGGAGGAGTCGGTGAGGGCGGAGGGACAACACGTGATGAAAAGGTAAAAAACACAAATGTGTGGGTAGTAGGTAGATTGGTGGGAGAAATGACATTGACATATCACTTGATTGTTCATCTCTAATTTGATGGATAGTGTTTATTCTACACTACATGGCCAAAAGACCCACAAAACGCAGCCAATCCTCATATCAAAATGCTCAACACTACAGCAGAAATACACATTTACAGATTAGTTTGGTCCTCAAAACCTCCAAACAGGAACTTCATGTTGTGCTTTAAGTGACAGTAGCACACCCCTCGTCTTCCTCAGCTTGTTCAGAGTGTAATACTTCTTCCAAACATGATAAGCTGGCTCAAGGTTTTTACTCCAAAAAAGCAAGATGAGGATTGTCATGATGCCAAACCTGAGACTTCAAAACAATGGTTCACAAATCAATGAGTAACATCAAGGCGGCCTTCTCAACTATTTAATATACCATTTTTGGTTGAAAACATTGCATACGCTTTTATTATATGCTCTAGCGTTAAAATTTCATGGCCCTGCCAGTATGTACAAGAATGAACAAGGACCAGGGACAAAATTAATAATAGTATACAACATTTATTGATCTTTAAAATTTTTATTTGCTATTAAAATGTCAGAAAATAGTCAAACATTCTCATTTGAATTTTTCCACAGCCAGAGGTGACACATGTAGATATGTTTTGTTTTCCAAATTGAAGTCCAGAAACCAGAGATATAAAGTTTTCTATCAAATATGTCAAAGAAAACCAGCAAATCCTCACATTTGAAAGGCTGCAACCAGTGAATGTTTTGAACTTTTGCTTGAACAAAGATTTCAACAATGAATCAATTATCACAACAGTTGCCAATTAATTTTCTGTCAAATAACTCATCCAGTAATGGACTAAATGTTTCAGCTCAAACAGAAAAATTCTTTTGTTTGATAGATGCGGCACAGGTTCTCTGAGAAGGGTTTGACCAGATCTCAACTTGATCACTCTCGGGTTTTTGCTCTGAGATGTTATATTACTTTTTGATTTATTCTTTTTGATTCTGTTATAGAATCTGAATACTTATTCAGAATTTTATCTTTACATGACAGAATCTTGATTATATTTGCAGCCAAAGTTTGGACATAAATTCAAAGCCTTGTTGGAAATCTTCATGAAGTATTGTGTGGCCGGGGGTTGCCTTGTCATTATTCAGTGGATTTATTTGGGTTTTGTTTGACCCTCATTTCAATCATTACTTTAAAATAGTCCCAAAGGGTCCAAAAAGCAACATGTTCACATTGTTTATATACAGCTTAACCTGCAACGCTTCCCTTTTTCCTTTTTGAAGCAGCTTTAACAATTGAATATTTTATTTTATTCCACATGGTCCTAAAGTATGACATAAAGGATCAGCTTGTTTTAGCTCCATGTTATTGTAAGATGTGAGTAAGATATCAGAAATTCTAAGGTCTTGTTCTTTATGTAAATATAATCAGAAATGTGTGCATGGAAGATATACACAATAATATATAATATCTAATATAATATCTTATTTGTGACCTTTTAAATTGATAACAAACAAAAAAACTTAAAAAGAAATGATGCTGCATATGATGTATCAGCCTCATATTTCTAATCGAACTCCTTTCTCTTGTTTTTTTGTTTTGTTTTGTTTATAAATTACCCAAATGGGAACATCACTAATGTGTTTGGCATTATTTTTTACTGATTTCGAAAGTCAGTTTGAGTAAGGGGGTACCCTAAGAAACTTGGGGTCTTCTTTGGAATTTAAAATCAAGTTCTGTTGGTTCAAACAGTGTTTGGCTGCTCAGCATGAATTTGTAGATGATAGACCCACTAGCAGGTAAGTGAAGATTAAGGGGCGAAAAAGGTGGCATTTGAACTTAAGTTTTGATTCCGATATGATATTCCATCTGGAAAAGTCAAGCTCTCATACATGGCAGATATCCTGAGCAGATATGTAAACCAAGGCCTTTCACAAAGCAGACTGTCTCACTAACCTCTGAGCTGGAGCGTCAAATCTTAAATGTTTGATGACAACAGGGGACATTTTCAGTAGCTGCTGCACACCGAATTGAAAATAAATTGCAGACCAACTGTTTGGGGCCTTTGACAGCACCCAGGGTTATTTCAAAGGGATGGCATTTTCTGGTTCAGTACTTCTCTGAAGGAAAGCTTATTTGAGTGTAAAAGCTCAAACAAAAGTTCTGGCAGAGAGAGTGCAGTCTTGTGCACTCCCTCATTGGAGCAAGTGTCTTTTTATTATCATGAAAAAGGTACTTGGTTGTCTGAGTGTTAGCTTTGTTAAAAGGTCATTCATACTTATTGTTGCTTTAAAAAAAGCAGCAAAATGTGACTTTACTTACAAGGTCAAATTTGTAATACCATCAGTTTGATTTTTCTTCAAAAGTCTCTTTTTTGATAGGAAAAAGCTTGTGAATTTCTTTAAAATGCAGTAATTAGGAATGCAAAACTAAATAATATATATTAGTTGATTTTTTTGTTACATATGTGTTAACAGAATGTAACATAACATACCATTAAATGGACCTTCCCCACCTTTCTCAGTCGCCTGTAACAGGGACTCGGGAGAACTTTTCTAAGAAATTTCAAAGGATGTGAATTTTGCCATGGCTGCATTTCTTTCAGTTCCTAACATGGTGCAACACTGGTTAACAGTGGCACAAAAATTCACAGAAGTCCATTAAGGTCAACAAATAACCAGCAGCCACTGCGAACTGTTTTGGTTGGATAATGACAGCTAATTCATCCAGACCAGACTGTGTGGTGGGGGTCTGTCATTGGTTGCTTTGTGGCGTTGGCTGATGGAACAATTTGAAAACAGCAAGCTGGTTAGTATTACGGAGCCAGTGGTCCAAATAAAATATAGGAACATTACAGTAATGCAGTTGTTCAGAGTGCAAGCGCAAGCAATGGGATGCTTATGCTGTTCACTTAATGGCCACTGGTGACCTTATAAACAAGGATTTAAATCACTGGTTATAAAGTTACAATTTGTCAACACTATCTTGAGTTTAGCCATAGGTTGCTACTCCTATTTTGCGTTACATTTAAGCAACAGTGAATCTGTTGAAAGATAAGTAGTCTGAAAAATTTGACAAAGCCAGAAGTTTGTTTATTAAAACTTGTTCTGAACCATCTCGATGAAAAATTGCTTGTTTTGCCTGTCTGTACAATAAAAAATAATATAATAAACTCTTCCTCCAGTTGACCTTCTTCCTGTCAAAGTGGCCTCCTGCAACTATCTTTGTTGAAATTAGGGCCCAAGTAGGTAGTAAGTGCAGTCCATGTTGAAATGTGATCAAGTTTGCTTGCTGCAAATTGACTGTGATGCTGCTCAGAGTGCAGCAGAGGGACTGTGGAGGAGAACTTGATGAAAACACTGGTTGTATTTGCCGAAGCTGAAACTTAGTCTGAAACAGGCCTGAATCAGAGTGCTTTTTTTAAAAATCAAGATTATCAGTTATATCAACCCCACCTCTGCAAGTCAGGTTTTATTTCAGGAAAATTCCTTTCATAAATAGATTTATGATAAGTGGTTTCCTCTCCTAAGTTACCTTTAAGCATGTATCCCTCCAGTCTGAGTCCTGATCAAGCCAGTTTTTAGGTTGAGCTTCTCCTCGGGTGTCATCAGTGTTCAGCAATCAATCTGACAAACTAAAACAATCTCTAACATCTCCTCAGATCCTGCTGCACTTTGAAACTTAGTAAGCTTGCTGTTAAATTGATTACATTTTGACCTGGGCTGCACATAAACTCAGAGATCAAAACTTTTTTTCAATCTATACTGTGTGCATAGTTTGCCAGCGAATATATATCCTTCTCAATTCACTGCAGGTTAAAAAAAAAAGTGGTCTCTCTAATTGGCATAGCATCATCGTAAAAGAAGACAGTTAACAGTTGTTCTTTTTTATGTCACTGATACAAGTTTAGAGACTCCCAGAAATCTGTTTATCACAGTAAATACCAGAGGAGCAGACAGCTATCTGTTAAACATTATTTCCACCATATGGAGGGTGTTATGTTTCTTGTACACACAAAGCAGCAAAATCCCACTGATACAGGATTCTAGCCTCCAGACAAAGTTATCACATATTATTAATTTTTCAGCACACAGATACAAATACATTTCTTATTATTCATACAAGACTTGAACTCTCATGATGTCATAATTAAAGCTGGGTGCTGTAACAACCTGAGCTAGCAGGGAACCTGGGCTCCTCACTTCTTTAAAACGTCAGTTTCTAATCTGAGGACCAGGTTAGGAGCTGATTTGATCTCACCAGCTTTGAGTTGAATCTGTGAATAAGCTTGATCCTGGTCCAGTTTGTCATTATCTAGACAGACTTTAAGCCACTGGAATATTAATGAAAACTTAGGTCAGACATTAGCTTATGCATCCTGTAAGAACTTCACTGAAGAAAGCTCAGTTTAACTTCGTTTATTAAACAGTCCTCTGGTTTCAACCAACTTAGCCACTGAGTTTCATGTGGATGTGTGTAAGTGTGTATGTGCATTTCCGTTCCTCAATGTACTATGATGTGTGACCTTTCTGGCTAAGAAGTCTGGATACTCCCGTCTACGGATGACAGCCATGCTGAGTGTACCAACCAGGCTCACTTTGTATTCAGCATTCTCAGTAGCTGCCAAACCCAGATCAGATATTTGAATGGAAAAATCCATAGATATGATGACCTCATATCCTTTGTTCGGCTCCTAATCTGTTGACTGATCGCTAATGCTGGTTGCCCTGGGAAAATGTTGACGCAGACATTAGCTTTCATCACTTAGCCACAAAAAATATGATGTGAGCATTGATTTTCTGGAGGGATTAGACTGTTATTGAAAACAAAGAGCTGCCTTGCAAAATATCTTCATGAATATTTATGAAACTGTCTATTTCAAACTGTAACAGTGTTTCACACTGTCAGTGTTGGCAGTACTGAGTTTATCTGACACGCATAAGCCCAGTCTCTCATGAGTCTTTTTCTTCAACGAGTATTCCCTCCCCCTCTGTTTCTTGTCCTGGATATCTTTAATTGAAACAGTAAGATGACTCAAACAATATTTTTTACTGAAAAATTGACTCGCTCACTCATTTACACACTGGTTCATTCCATGACCTATTATCAGGTGCGTACAGTGCTGGAGGAAATATTGGAGAAGCTCCCGGAGGAGTTCAGCATGGCTGAGCTACTAGCAAAGGCAGAGGAAAGGACTCCATACCAGGTGGTGGCGCTGCAGGAGTGTGAACGTATGAACCTCCTCACACAGGAGATCAAAGGTTCCCTTGGGGAGCTCAGCCTCGGACTCAAGGTGAGGTTGTGTTAGTAGTAGATATGTCTATTTTACAGCTTTCATTACTAGTCACAACAAAAAGCCTAAATGTTACATAAAAAACACAACAAGTTTATAAAGTACAACAAATTGTGTAAGATTAAACCAGTGGCTACCTTTAATTGTAAACAGTTCCATCAAATAACAGTTACTAGATTGTTTCATTTGAAAGACGGCTTAAAAAGGTCAACTTACATTTCACTAAAGAACCTAGATCAGAGAAAAGGTGTTTAATGAATAGCATGTTTCTGGCTTCTCTTCCTCTTTTGCATCTTTTTTCCTCTCCCAGTAATCTACTGATATCTGCTCTGTTTTATCTTCTAAACTTTTGTGAGGGTCTTGACCCAAAAATGGAAACCACTAGAAAAAACCACACCAACTGGTTCCACCTCGAACAGCTGCAACAGTAAAATGCACTGACAGATGATGCATCTGTATTAATTATGCTGTTTAATATATTAAGTTTAGATCCGTATTTTCTGTAAAATATTTTTGTAATTAATACTCAAGTAAAAGAAGCCAGTAATACTTCTGTACTCCAGGGTGCTTTTAAAAAAACAGCACATTAAAATGTCATTGAGTATTTGTGCTATGTTGTGTTTGCACCAGCACTGGCATTTTACTGGTTAAAAATATTAAAGTATAACAACAATCAACTGTGAAGGTCATTCAGGTCAACTGAGCTTATATTTTTTTGATTGGAAATCAATTCATGTCTGACCTTAATGTCTCATGTGCATAAAAACACAAAGATATAATTATGTAGAGGTCTTTAGCTGCAGTAGAAGTTGCTGCTGTTAAACTGTTGTTTTTGTCTGTAATAGAAAAGCCAACCCAGTGGCCAGAGCTGCTGACTCCCTCCACATCTCCCCTCCAGCCCTCCAGTGTCTTTTGGACGCTTTTGGCTCTCCCTGCCTTTGTCCCACTGAATGTTCATGTCTTTTAGAGATGATTTTCCATAATATGCAACTGATACAAAGGCCTTGTGGAACAAAGACTTAAAGTACCTCAACGCCAGTGATTCAAACTACCTTGGCTCTGTTGCCGTTGACTGTGACGTGCCGCTGCATTAGTATTCCTGCATAACTAAACCTTTTTCTTTGTTGTTCGTCAGAAGCCCAGTTTTCTGCATGACTCAGAGATCTGGTTTACAGCAGAAAGGAATGAGACGTCGGCACTATGTGTGTCAAGCCTGGCTGAGTCGTGTGTTAACAACAAACAAAAAGAGAAGGGAGGGGGCTAAATGTGTTAGAGCGTTTGTCAGGAGTTATGAGGCTTCGATCTCCCGACACTACAAGCTTCAATAAATCGGCTCAGTGATTTAAAAGCCATGTTGTCTATTCTACCAGCAAATGGAATCATATTTCGCCTTTATAGTGAAATAAATAGGAACTATCAGAATGTTAGCCTTGGTGAGATGGTGCAGCCTAACAGTGCAGTGTTTTGTCAAAGTGTGTTGAACTGACAGATCAGGATTATTTTTAGGCAAGTTGTGAAGGTTCACAATTACTGCACAGATGTAGATCAATCTATTGAACCTTTTCACCCACATAAAAAAATGTTATGTGGGTATCTTTACATCAGCAATGCATCAGCAAAACATCAGCTCCAGTATCAGTGAGTGGCCTCCACCGTTTTCACCCGTATGCTCCCACTACTCTCCTCTCGGCTATCTTACAGCATTTTGCATTTTCTGTCAAGGTGTGCTTGTCCTCATATTTATGTATGCATCAGTAGTTTCTGGGGGCTTGTTACCGTTCACCACCTTATGCAGCCAGGAGGTGTCCCCTCCAATGTTTAGCTACTGAGACAAAGAGGAAGTGACATGTTGAAAACCTGGTTCCTTTCTGTAATGAAAATTCAGAAACCAACGAAGAACTTCTCTGAACAAAAAGAGGAAGCATCTGTCAGTGCTGAAAATAGTCATCCTAATTAAAATAGCTGTAATCCAGATGATCAGAAAGAGGACAAAAGCCAAAATACACAACAGATTTTTTTTATTATCCACATACAGCATGTTCATCAGTGTATTGCAAACACTGAAAATTTCAAATTATAGCAGTAATAAAGCTAATGTCTGTCTGAAGTAAAATTGCCTTTTGTTTTTCTGCTACAGCATGCAGATCTTTTGATGACAAGCCCTGTGCCCTCCTTTGAGCAAAATTTTAGCACACAAGAGGGTAAAATGCTCATTTTATAGTCAAACAGCCACCATGACACAACACAAAACTTACTGCAACCCCCATTAGCTTTCTAGCTAATATATTCCTCTGTATCTACAAAAATGGGGCCTTTTATTACAAAGGGGGCCAAGTTTTAACACTGTCCCCAGGAGGGAGCAGCACAATCAGTTGGCAATTGGCAAAACAGTGTTCTTGCTGAAATCACCAACTCAGTCATACTTAGGTAATTACACTTCAACACAACTATACACTCGAACAGCAAAAAAGTCTCAACTGAGAGGTTCATTTCCTGGCTTTGACGTTAAAGTCTGTTTTAATACTTCCGCATGGATTTGACACAGAGTTGGCACCGTTGTGAAAGTTTATACTTGTGGCCTTTTCACTTTTATTCAAGTGTGTAGAGTTTCTCTGCGTACTTTCCACAGTGTGTGTACTTCAAGAAGTATCATGTTGGGGTTGTAGCTTGCAAAAGTGAAGTTAAAAGTTATTTTTACTGTGTATATTAAGTTTTAAAATTAAAAAAGGGAAAAAAAAGGAACATTTCAGTGAAATTACCCCAAAGAGTGGATTTGCTCACAGGGACAAAGTAACTCCATTATTATCTTTACTTGTTGAACTTTGCACTGTTGACCAACAGCAAATCAAAATTGACATATGCGACAGAGAACCAGATAATAACAGAAGAACATACTGTCGCTGAACTTTTTTGCCACCCTTACCCTGGGACTAGCATGCTCCAAGCTTGAAAACATGTTAGTGACTAGTTTTTGGGGGTTTTTTAAAATTTTTTAACAAAAACAAATAAGTACTTAATTTGAAAAAATGCTTTGATAATGATGTCGTACAATAATACGGAACATCCAGGTAGACATTGAATTTTTTCATTTTTTTCACCCTTCAGGGTGAGCTGACCATGACCAGTGACATGGAGAACCTTCAGAATGCTATCTTCCTGGACATGGTGCCAGACAGTTGGACCAAGCGGGCTTACCCCTCCATGTCTGGCTTGGCCCTGTGGTTCACTGACCTGCTGGCCAGGATCAAGGAGTTGGAAGCCTGGTCAGCAGACTTTGTGTTACCCTCTGTAGTGTGGCTGGCTGGCTTCTTCAACCCGCAGTCCTTCCTCACAGCCATCATGCAAGCTATGGCTCGCAGGTAGGGCAGGTGTGCATTCAAAGATTACGAGGTTGAAATGTGATAGAAAGAATTTCATTTGACAGATAAAATCTCCCTGTGTTTGCATGACAGGAATGAGTGGCCTCTGGACCGCATGTGTATTCAGTGTGATGTCACCAAGAAGAATCGTGAGGACTTCAGTTTACCGCCTCGTGAAGGCGCATATGTACACGGATTGTACATTGAGGGTGCCCGCTGGGACACACAGGTACATGAGGCATTCATTATTTCTTTATTGAGCTGACTGTCACAGAGGTAGCAAATAGCTGATTATGATATCTAGTCTCCAGGGCAGGCAGAGATATGAAAAAATCATAAACACCACACTTTTATTCCCAAGAACTTATTACAGAAATGTTCCTTTGCACACTACTTCTGAAGATAGATGACAGACTAAACGTGAACATAAGGTGAGCTAACCGCAAAATCCATCTTTAAACTCAGTCAAGTAAAGTAACTTTGATATTTTGCCCCTGAAGGGCCTTCACATTCCCTTTGCGGCTTAATTTTCTGCTTTGCATCCTGCTTGCATTCAGCTCTCGGAGTGCACTGCATTACTCAGCTTCCTGGGGTTCTATCTATCTACATACATACAGCTACTGTATATGAGCCCAGCTTTCAAGGAGCATCCCTGTAGACTTCTTAATTAGGGTATGTGCAGAGTGTGCACTTGAACACTTAGATCGCCCTTTAGAGGAGTTGTTCCTTTTTCTTCCTTAAAGTTGAAGACGCAGGCAAATAGACAAGCGGACAGACGGGCCGGGCGGCTTCTCCTCACAATTCCTCCATTCTCCTCTCTCCGTGTCCTCCTCACAGCCCCAAGGCCAGTTCTGTGCCACTGGCTGGAAGTAACAGAGAGTTAATAGGAGAGAAAGCAGTGCTCCATCTGGACACAGCTCTGCACAGCAATAAAAGTCAAAGATTTATGATAAACCTACTCATCTATATTAATGAACCTTGCATTTTATTCAGACATCAAAGACAGCTAGATGCTGTATATGATAAACACCTTGTGTGCAGAATAGATATCATAGAAATGCAGACATTGCACAGGGGGAGCTTAGCTGTTTATGTGATGGACATGACTCAATGGTAATGAATTCTCTAGCTTTTTAATACATCCTTTTCTATCTTGCTTATACAATCAAGATCAATATCTGTCAATGTAGTAACAGTATATCTACTGAGTCAATAAACTAAATTACACCAAGTCATAATGATCCCAAATGTCCTGCTTTTAGATACCCAATATCTGTATATACTCAAATAGACATAAAGTTATTGGTATTTAACAACTCTTTAAAGTTTTATAACAAATGCAGACGCAATTAGGGCTTTGTCCTCTGTGCTTTCCAAAGTCATCAGGATTTATATTCATTCATGAAAGTCCCCATGCATGCATGGTGAAACTTCTGTTTGTCAGGCACTAAGTGTAGGAGGATTAATTAATGAGACAGACCACTCTGTTTCAGTCTGTTTATAGAGTGTGTATTCTAAGGCACTGCAGCTTGACTTTGACTCAAACTCTGCTGACTTTCACCACTTTTCAAGGGTATCACAGTATTGTGTTCTGCAAACTGGAAGTCTAGCATTGCTTGTACGAACCAAGATTAGTCAAAACATCAATTTTCTTTTCTCCTGCAAAAGAACACTAATGTAGCCTCAATGGCAAGAACAGAGAAGAGAGTCCATACAAAGTTTTCACCACACCTCAATTTATTACTTCCTTCAGCTCTGTGAAATTTTTCTGTCTGTGGTTGACTGGCTTGTCACCCCCCCCACACCTCCCTTCCTCCCATCCTCCGAACCGTCTTTCTCTTTCAGACTGGCATGATTGTAGATGCCCGCCTGAAAGAGCTCAACCCGACCATGCCGGTCATCTTCATCAGGGCTGTTCCTGTGGACAAACTTGAGAGCAGGAATGTGTACCAGTGTCCTGTGTATAAGACTCGACAAAGGGGACCCACATACGTATGGACATTCAATCTGAAGACCAAAGAAAAGCCCTCCAAGTGGACTTTAGCTGGAGTGGCCTTGCTTCTGCAGATCTAGCAGGAGCTGAAGTGCTTTATTGTGGTAGTTTTGGTGCCAACAGGGTCAAAAGTTAGATTTAATTAAGATTAAACATTTTAAAGCGAGATAATGTCATTTTTAAAAGTGGAAATAAAGCAGTCTTCCACTTAGAAATAAAAGTTTAGTTAATTAGAAATAGAATGACTTCCTGCTCAATTCAGTGCACTCAGTGGTTTTGATGAAACAAGTCTCTAAATTATGGATCCCATTGCTGTTCTTTGCATGACCCGTCCTGCTCCGCCTCCCCTTTTCTTCTAAATGGCTAATCTGCCTCTTATTATCTATCCTGTTATTATTACACCAACACTAAACCAGTCCGACTCCTCATGCCTAAAACTTAAAGACAGAGCAGAGCGAATCCTTCCAGGAGAAACAATGGAATGTGTAGTGATGTTACATGGTCTGGTATGACTAGTGGCTCATTATGGTTACTGAAACTAATGTTAGCAAATGTAAGACAGTGTGTGACTGACTAATTGCTTAGTTAGTTTACTGACTAAATGACTCATTTCACCTTGTGCTACTTGTTGCTTTAAATATGTCGTGGATAAACATTTCAGTGATTTTATTAAAAAAATAAAATGATTATACTGATTGTCATGTTGTTATTATTATTATTATTATTATTATTATTATTAGTAGTAGTAGTAGTATTATTATTATTATGTATCAAGGAAATGCACTGTAATTATCCCCTTTGGCCACAATGATCACTATTGCAGAGCTTACATATTTCCCTTTACATCTTACTGCAATATAAAAATGCTCTCTGTTTGAGCAAATGAATTCCTGGTGTCATGTCCAGTGGCCAAAAATCTCTCTCCAGCCACTCACTCAGGAAGTGACACATCACATCCCAAGGGTAAAACTTAAATGGGAGAAACAGACAGCACCAGTGCAAGACATCATTAGGTAGTTGCTTTGTCAGTCGTACAGTTTCTTTTTCTTCTTTTTGCCATTGAAGGATTCCAGTGCCTCTAAAATTGCCCTTATATGCAGCATTCTGGACCTACAGTAGTCAAAGACTGTTAAAATTACCCATAACCATTGGGCAGACTTAGTTTGAGCCTCTGTTTCTTACTTATTAAAATGCTATTTATCTCTGTGTTTGAGGAGAAAATTTCCAGTAATATCATGTATCTGTGAGTCACTTTATGAGGAGGTGGTAAAAAGCTGAAGCTGGTTGGGGAATATCACAGAATAAATTTAACTGTTGGGTGATTTCACACATTTTAGCTGCATCCAAATCTCTAAAATCTACCTACATGATGTACACATTTTCTTATACCACAATCATGTCTTAAGTGATCTCACACAGTATATATATTTTTATGTTTACGCATAAGTTCACCTTAATTTTCACTTTCTTCCAGCAAACTTTGAGAATAAAGATGCTTTATCTTGTCGTTACAGGATGTGCATTTGGTTTTATGTTCACACACTACAATATATCCCACTTTAGTGCCAATATTCAGTCATTCCCCTATCTCCCATTTCCAGTCTTCCAGCCCTGCTTCTTCTCTTCCAAGTCTTTAGACAAAGTTTCTCCCCCTCTCTTGCCTCCTTTCTTTTTCCCTCCTCCCCATTTGAGATTAAGCAACCCTCTCCAAAGCAGAAAATCTGAAGTGTCACTGAGGTATCCCTTAATAGCATGTACAGTGGATGCACACACACACATGCATATATACCCACCCACCCACACACACACAGACACACACACTACAGTATAACTCAGCTTTAAAATTCTAAGCTCACGTTCCCTGGCGTTTTCTTTATCTGGTTATTGGAGAAACTTAACAGTGCACTGAGAGACAGAGGTGTGAGAAGGAGGAGCAGTTGAGGGGAAATAGGAGGAAGAAAGCAATGATGCAGGGTGAGGCAATTTATGTAGAACTCCCAAATTATACCTTCAGGTGGCATTATGAAAACACACTCTTCCTGTGCACACATGCACAGTACACATGTATCTGTAGTGTGGAGAATTGGTTTGGCCCATAGTGCAGCAGTGGTGCTGCAAAAATGTTCTAATATTTTGAAAAATCATCCAATTGATCCTCTGCTAAGCCCTGATTCCCTTAGTTACTGTTGCTACACCTTTCTATGTCAGGCTTTCTGTTCTAGCACAGCACAATTTACAGTGATAGTGGCAGATTTACACTCAAAAATTTGTTTTAATATTTGAAACAAAAAATCTGAAATTTTACAAAGCAGGAAACAAAAATAGGCTTCTTATTTCCAACTTCGACAAAAAGATGATTGTCAGAAGCAAATGTTATTAGTAATCAGTAGTTAGCCCAGTATAAGCTAATTGCCAACTTTAACTTAAGTAGTAAACCAAAAGTTCCTTCTGTTGAGTTTGAATGTAATGTTCCAGGTTACAGATTTAAACTGTAAACAATCTCTCATGTGTTCAAGCTACAAAGCTGAGACTAAAGCTATATGTCCCACGCAATTGTTAGCATCCTCTGTTATCTGATGGTCATGATAAGACATGGGAGTAAAAAAATCAGTCTTGTTGTGATGCACAAAGTCCAGCTTAGGCTAACAGCAATGTCATCAGTGTTCCCGGTATTTGGTCATAAAGCACAGGACATATTAAAATTTTTGCCTGGTGGTGCTAAACGAAAAGTTGGAAGATTGTAAAAATATTACAGTTAATACAGAAGGGATCATGTATCTCATGTAGTTATCTTAAAATAGGCTTCCTTGATGTAAACCTATTGCTAGGCTACCATTGTAGTTAGTTAATCTGGCATGCCATTTGTGCTTTATCTCAGAGTTAAAACTTTCTGTTTCATTCATTTGTTACACTTTTGATCTTGTGGTTAAGCTAAGCGTGTTTATTCCCTCTTGGCATTAACATGTGTCTCCACATGCATCTCAAATGACCACTTGAGACTTCAGATCTCGCTTCCCACTCTATTTGCAAATAAACATGTGTGTCATTTCTGCTTATAAAGACCAAATGTTTTGTCATTTTTTTTTACCTGCAGGGGGTAGCAATGTATTAAATCGCACCTAGTCAACTGAAAGAACAATAAGGAAAAAGCCCCTCCTGTCTTCCTGCAGAAAATTTAAAAAAGAAGAAGTAGAGTTGGCTAATCAAAACAAAACAGACTGGCAAACCAAGTTGAACAAGATGCTTGATTTGTTTTTTTGATGGTTTTGCTGTTGTGGTCATGGTTTGTTCCTCCCACTGGTTCTTTTGCACTTTAATAGACCTAAAGTGAATGAGTAAGTACTTCTACTTACACAGAAGATACCAGTTAAGTAGGTCTTTCAGTGTGGACCAGGATGTTCCAACCGCTAAAAGAATTTGGCTACATGTGGCCCAAACCACCTCCGAATGCGGCAAATGTGTCCTTAATATGTCTTGGGTGCATTTCCACCTGTACTTAAAAGGCTGTTCCCTTGTGATCGGCTCACTCGGGACAGATGTTAATACCACATGGGAACAGACTTATTACTCATGGAGTGATGTAGGGCCCAGAAGATGAGTTTCTCTTTGGACCAAAGAGTCCTCCAACTGCCTCTGCAGATCAACTGCTGTCCTGCTAAAACATGAAAAGCCAGATGCACAACAGCTCTCCAGAGCACTTAATGGTGGGGGCTTTGCAGACTATGCCAGCCACAGATCCCTGGTCTAAAAGGCTAAAAAAACAGGGTTTCAATTCATATATTTTATTTGTCAGTAATATGAGTGTTCTTGGCGTGCTGCTGAGGAGAGAATGCTGGAATCGAAGGGGGGACATCTATCAAAGGGTTCATGCTCAGAATGGAAAAGAAGGTACCTTTAATCATCTGCTTGTGTGAAACGTCAGGCGGTTGCTAGGTTACAGGTCATTGCAGAGAAGCTTCTAATGTGAATGCTATAGAGATGCCTTGGTGTGTATAATATGTAAGCATGCAGAGGTCCAATTTATGTGAAATGTGACAATGTGATTGTAGGGCTTATCAACAGCGAATAACATAACAGAGATGAGGCTTGGAATCTCTGAGCACGTGCTGTCCACCTTAATAAATTTCACATGGTCTACGTGCATGGAAACCTACAGACTAATCATCTAACAAGAGGGCAGTCTAATTATCTATGGTCATTTGGTGCAAGGCTGGCTGCATTCAAAGCTGTCATTTTTTTGGTCCTTTATGGCTAAATCTTTGCTCCTAAGCAGTCACTTCTGTGCTGTTTCTGCACTACACTGCCCAGTGATCACTTGTCAGCCAAACAGCGTGTCCACATGCCTCCCAAAATTCACATCACACTCCTTCTGAGTGCTGAGAAATGTGCTTTCGTGACAACCAAAAGGACTGCCAAGAAACCTCGCTAGCAGTAATTTTCACAACAAGCGTGTAAAGTGCTGATAAATAGCAGAATGTTGTCTCAGTCTGTAATTCTATCTAAACCATTCTCCTCACTGCTCTGACCCACAAGAGTCGGCAGTGGCAGAATGGCTGGATTAGCTGCTCACAGTACTGGTGCAGTATGGGGGCCTCGACTCCGTGCTGCCTCTGGCTCCTCGCATCACGCCGCAGCCAGCAGAGTCAGCTGCTGTGCAGACCGACTGCAAGAGGAGCAGTTTTTGGCGAGGGCTAGAGAGCGGGGTAATTGGCTTTGACAGAGCTGATGAGTTGCTAATTAAATGTTTATCTGAATCTGGCATCTGTCGTAAAACAAATGTCTGTTAGCTGCCTACAATCTGTGGATTATCACAAATAACTGGGATTGGGTGCTGCATGCAAGGAGATAAGCAGAGAGAGGACGGTGATTTAGGGCACGTTTTGAGCAGTCAGGCAGAAACTAGCCACAGCAACAACACCTACTGTGTGCATGTTAGGAGTTTACTATGACTCATAATGGCAATGATTATCTGCATCCACATTCAAGCTGGCATTTGTGTACTAACACACACTCAAACTTGTGTGACTAGGACAGTTTCAGTTTTATTTTCATCTGATTTTGCATATTTAATCTAATAAGATCATTTTGAGGATCTGTTGTTAAAGCCTAGTCTATAGTTAGATTTTAGATATGTTTAAAGAGTCAATTCAGGGTCATTAAAAAGATATATTAATCTCTGAGATCTCTGCCTTTACTGTGATACTCTTGTAGATTTATATTCCTCAGTTATTCTACACTATGTATACCAAAAGCTGTCAACATAGGTTAAATTCCCCAAATAATAAATAAAACACAGTTACAAAGAAAACTGTCTTCTAAGAGGTCTGTGGATTATCCGTGGTTATAGATTTTAAAAATAAATTCTGTTATTTAATGTGGGATTCCTGCAACAAATAGTAAGTCATCTCCCTTGGCGCTCCACCTGAACAAATCACAGAGACACCTGTTCTTGCTTGCTTGATTCCAGACTTGAATACTGGTCTGATCATTTAAACTGAAGTAAGCTTGTATTTGGTTGCTGCCACCTGAAATGTTGCTGTTCATCTATATTAAGTTTAATTTAATCAGAAAACTTTGTCAAGATCAAGATATCTCTTGCAAATCTTAACTTTCAGAGTCCTTTGAAGCTCATTTTGTTTGAGGGTGCAATGTGCTGAAAGTACAGTTTCAATCTGCCCAAACTCTATATTTACTGGTGTCTTATTGAGAATTAGCTACTGATGCTCTGATTAATATTAATTTTAAGTTTGAGAAAAGTTGTAATGTACAGTGGCATCATTTTGCAAGAGAAATTTACAAACAATAATGCAAAATAAGAATGTGTAGTCTTCTTGTTGCCTACTATTTCACATAGTGGTTAATTGTATAAAGTTATCTAAGGTGGAATATGACTTAGCATGAGTACGTACCACCGCCCTAAGTATAGGAGGTACAACTTGTGCAAAATTCACAGGGGCCCAGAAGCACTGGGGCCATTCACAATTATGCAGTGCTGCTGTTGCATACTGTACCTCCTCAGTCAAACACAGACATGATGGATGATTTGCACGTTGTACAGCTACATTGTCCAAATCAACTCGTGTTGAAGTGTAAGGCCATTATTTCCTGTAGGAATATGGGGAACATGTCCTCCTTACCTTTCAAAAACCAATCTTTCTTGCAACCACTAAAGACAATGTTTGAGATTTCACTGGATGTGCCACAGTGCTTTTCATGGGCGTCCCAGAAGCAACTCTCTGCTGTGCTCCAAGGAGAACACATAGCGAGTCTATTTTTGACATTAATCACAGAGCAGATTGCACCAGTCAGGAAATCAGATAAAGAAACAGCTTAGAGGAGCTGGTTAATTTTCAAACTAAAACAACCTGTACAGCCCTCTGAACGTGTCATATCGTTAGTGATTGAATGGGTAAAAGGAGCCATTTAAAACAACTCACTTATCATCAAGCTAAATGCTCCACCTCTGAGAGGATGTCACAGAGCCATGCCTCTGGGAATCTTGGGTTAAATGAGCTTTGAGCAACCATAAAAGAAAGGCAGGGGGACCCATCGAGGAAATTTAATATGGCTAACATCAATTAAAATAACTGGTAGCAAAAGTAAGCAGTTACATTTGCAACAATTTAAACTATCTGTCCTTTAGAGGACTCAGTCTCAGAGAAAGAGAGAATTAGAATAAAAAGAGGAAAAACAGATAGAACATCAGAAAGTATACCCCTTAAATAAAATATTATGTAGATCTGCTCAAAATAATCTTGGTACGAACAGAGAGACTGAGCAGGTGAATAGGCACATCCTGAAATTAAGCTTAGATGACAAGTTAACAAACTGATAACGAGATGACAACAGCTCATTGTAGAACAAACAGAACAAAACATCTTTAACAAAGTGTTTTACAGAAGCCTGAAGCCTGAGCTTTTTGCCTCGAGGATTTAAACATCTGACATTGTAACATGATATATATATGTGACAGTAAATAAGGAAAAGTACAATAGGTGCCCTTCAAGGGGCAGCAGTGAGTAGGAGGTGATGCAACAAGGACTTTTGTGCTCTCAGTTTGACCTCTTAGGTTACATACATTGTGTCCCACCTTGTTGGGAGTTTTTGTCAGGACCTGAAGAAATTCTTTTGGATTGAAAAAATGTACTTGAACCTTGTCACGTTTGTCAGAAAAAATGATTTATTTACAGTTTATATGCTACTTAAAAAACAGCTAGACTTTGACAATGATCACAGATAAAAACTCCCTCTTACTTTGCAGTAAAGGAATGAATTCAACATTATCTGTAACACTTCATCTATCAAGGAAAAGAAAGTGCATTTACAATACAGAGAATGACATGCAAAGCATTTTCTCTCATTATTATGTAAAGCAGCATAACCACTTATTTTGTTATTTGCTGGATTGATTTAAATATAAATGGGTTTTTGTTTGTTGTGTTTTTTTTACTTATTTCTGCTCAGCCCCCTCCTTTCTGAAATCAACAGTACACCCCCTGAAGTGAGCTAACTTCAGTTTTGTTTGGCCCAGCGCCAGCCGCTCAGGGTGAACACCCACTGACCATGGTGCGTCACTAAGTGAAGTTCATATCTCTCCTTTTTTTCTGTGGATTATGAGCAATTCGCTTCTCAAGGCACTTTACTGTAGCTGAGAGCATCCTGCATTATTTGTTTTTTATGTTTCTTTCTGTGTCTGCTACTGATGTCAAGTTGCACTATACAACCCTGGGTGAGTGTGTGCTGCACTAAGAAATGGAGATTTACTGCAAGCCATTTCTGATGTGCAGTAGAAAGAGGTGAAAACAGAGAGGTGGATAGAAAATGAAATCCTGGCTCAAGAGACAGAGTGAAGCTTGCACTTGAAAACAAGGCAGTTGAACTGATCTAAACAGTCTACTGGTTGTCTGTATGTGTTGCTCTGTTCTGTTATGTTCTTTTGACCTTTTGCAATCCAAGGCAGTTTTAATTTCAAAACCTGAACAACACAGTTCTTGTCCCTCTATAGTCTTCTAATAGTGCACCAGAGTGTTTTTCATTTCACAAGATTTTGGTGACCTGTCACCTTTTTCATCGGGGCTACAAGCAAGAAAATACACAAAGTTTGTTTGTCTAAACTACATTTTCTGAATAACACTGAAAAGAACTTTCAGGTGATGAAAACTGAAAGATAGCTTTCTGTTTGAAATCCAGTCATGACAACCTCTCTGACAGAGCTAACTGACAGCATCACCAGGACAGAAACAGCAAGGGAAATGGAAAACTACACAAAGCACAAACTAAATATTTAACTAACAAAATAAGCCCTCAGCCACCTGGATCATTTTTGCATTGAAACTGATAGAAATGGGAAATGCAATACATTGTTGAAGAACCGTGTGTGAATGAGATGTGGAGAGACAGTTTGAAAGCTGCTTATTATTTTATAGAAAGTCCTGTTCTTTGCCGATTTTCTCCTCTTCCCTCTGCTTAAGTTGCAGTGCTTGTTTTAGGGTATCATAGCCATCTTACCTCTCATGCTTCAGCTGCTCTGCCATCCATAGATTCCTTTTGATTGCAGATTCATATTTTCATTTAAATGCTGATGGGCTAGAGGATCAGTGTAAATTGGAAACCCAAACTTATTCTGCTTATTTTGTGTCCTTTTTTCCTCTCGTGTGTTTGTGGAGGAGTGCAATTGCAGGCGCCGTTGTTTGCTGTGAGAATTGTTGTTCACACCCTTGGATTGCCATGAATTTAAAGAGGGTCTGAAATTGCAATGACCAGCATTAAATTCAACCATATTAATTCAGATGTCAAATTGAAGTACAGCCCCAGCCGACTCTGGTGCCGTATATCATGGTGACACTGTCAGTTAAAATATGGGTCCAGCTGTGGTTTACTGTCAAATGCAGTGTGAGACCCCAACCTTTGTAAAAGCAAACCTTTACATTTGCAGATTGGAGTTGTAATTACGAATATTTTTTCTGAAGCAGAGCTGTGCTGGAGGCAGAAGTAATCTCATTGGCTGCGTTACACCTCAGTGGGCAGGGACAGAAAAGATGTTGACACACTGCAAGCACGTAAGCAGAAAGCAATAAAGAAGAAATTGAATTTAAAATTATTGGAGTAACTTTCTCACTAAAAAATTTTTGCATCATTCAAACTGCTTTATACTTTTTTGGAGGGGGGGTAGCAGCATTTCAGGAGGTACCGTTGCATTCTTATAGTGCTAATGAAGGGCTGAGGGGTTGAAAAGAATAAACGGTCTACAGATTAAAACACCATTAGGTTAGGGGGATTACTTACACAAGAAATTGAAAGAGACTTCAAAATCAAAATAGCAGAGGCTGAATTCTCCTGCTTTTTGGTCTTAATGGGTCAAGTTCTTGATTGAATTTCCCTTTGGGATGAATAAAGTATCTATCTATCTATCTATCTATCTATCTATCTATCTATCTATCTATCTATCTATCTATCTATCTATCTATCTATCTAAGTTCTAAAAATAGTTACACTAACCTAATGAAGTTTATTTAAATAATTTGTCAAAGACATTCCTCAGTCATGCCCAACCTTTTCAAATGCCAATACAGTTTTCAGTTAATTTTTGTTCTACCGTTAATTTTTGTTCTACCGTTAATCTAAGTTTTTATTTTGTAAGATTTAAGTTCCTATAAACCCAGAAAATAATTACTGGACATTGTACAGCAGTTTTTACAGTAGTACTAGTGGTAGTGGTAATAGTAGCAGTCCTTCAGGGACTAGTATTCACACATACTGCAGCTTTGAGCAGTGGCTTATGGTGGATCATAAAACATTTCCAGTAAGCATATTCTGACATAAATATCAAAACACATTTACACATCATGTAACCTGACAGGCCAGGTGGAATGTTTCACAGATACATATAATTTATATCACAGGTCTATCTGGGAAACAGTCCATAGACAGCGTTTGGAAAGGGCAGGTTATTGAAGATAAAGTTGGAAGGTGATTGGATGAAGGTTCTGTCCATTAAATTCATTACGGGCCAATCAGAATCCTTACCATTTTCTACACTACAAGTGTAGCCAATTCATAAATCAAACTGTAAATTTTGTCCAGTTCTTGTTAAAGTGCTGCTATTGCAGCATCCATGCTAACCTCTTTGGTGGCCTCCATTGTTCACAAGCTTGCAGCTGCTTCATGTTTTTGTCAAAACTAAACCACACCTTTAGCTACCACCTCTTTCTGTGCAAAAAGACGCTGATTGGTCGGATCATAATTTTACTGGACATAATTGAATCTGGTTGAAGCTTTTCAAGCTGGACCTGCCAGATTTCAGTAACAAATCAGGTTAAAACTAGGTTAAGATAGAACCCAAACTTAAAAATAAAACTGAAAAATCTGTAAAGGTTTTTAATGTTTTGCTTACAGTAACTGTTGATTCAACAGCATTTTCCAGACTCTATTTAAAGTGCTTTAAAAAGATTAAGGGCCGACTTAGTATCTAGTATTAGAGCAAGCCTGCTCTAATTTCAAGGTCTGACATCTGCACAGTTGGGCTGAAACCAGACTGAATTTAGTTTTGAGAAACAACTGTTTTTTAGATGTCTGGGTTGCATTTGCCTCCTGTCTTAACTCAGCCCATGTTCTTACAGGAAGCTCTTAAAGAATCTGGGCAGGAATGAGAGTTCTGCTGACATAAAATTCCCTTTAATAATAAAAAAAAAAACAAAAAACTTTAATATTAAAGCAAAGTAAACCAACAATACTAACAAAACTGGATGAAGACCCAACTTTAATTTACCTCAAGATATATGACTGTGTACCCAGAACTCACAGTGGTAATGTGGTGTACCGATTCTCTGAAGCAAGCACAAAACACAGACGTCTTAAGGAACATAGTTGACTGTTTAGAAAAATATGGATGGTTTATTTGACCCTACTGTAACAAGCATTACAATCCATTTTCATATTCTTCAATTCCTCTGATGTCAATGGAACACAGTCTACATCCAAATATGAACAGTGGTATATCTGTTATCAACAACACATTCATTCACTTCTCGTCCTACAAACATTATTTCAAAGACACACACAGTATAGTATTAATTTATCTTGTCAAATACTTGGTTAAGTGGGTTTCTATTCTGAACTCACAAAACAGTGATGATTTATAGTTGTTTTTTTAAGAATCTATTGAAAACAGACAGTCTAATACAAAGTCCATCCAGTACAGACTTGTCCATAATACTGTTTCTAGAATAGCTTATTTACAATCATCTACTAGAAGCAAAAAAAAAACCTGCCATTGCTTTAAGAACAAAACAAGCTAGCCATCACTATTCAAACTCAAAAACAAAATCATAAACAGAACAGAATGTTTTTTTATTGATTGTGCTTTGTAACCCACAAAACCACTTGGTTTGTAGAAATGGAACATCTGTCAGAGGCACCAAATAGAAGTGCTAATAACATCCATTTCAATTTCTCTCATTGAGATTCTCTAGAGCTATGAGTGGGACAGGGCGTACAAATGGTTGTTTTTTTTATTTATTTATTTATATATTTATAAAGTTATTACAGGCTCAACCTAGTTCATAACCTGTGGTGGTGTTGTGTTGCACAACAGAAGTCACGGAGGAATCGGTCTATGTGTTTAACCATGCAAAGCCCTTTAAGATTTGCCAGAAAAGGTCACAGAATAGATTTGTTGGACAAAGGGGGCCAATAAAGGCTTAAACAGACACAATCAGTGTTTTCTTGCTAAAACATACACAGAATGACGCCGAAGCCTGTGGATGAATCTGTTAACGAGGACAGTGGAAATAGAAGTATGCAATTTAGCTGGATAATACCACATCTCCCCCATCCACGACCCTCTCTGGCTTCAGATTTCTGGGCCCGTGTATGCAGTGTACAGTGTAGCTCATTTTTCCGGTCTCTCACAGTAAGCTAGTGGATGTTCTTGGTCCTGGAATCTTTGACTTTGCAGGAACCTCAGTCAAAGAAAGTGAAATTGCCACCATCCTACTCTAAAAGAAGGTCAGTGTACCAAAGTACCTCAGTAAAACCCAACCTCTGGCACATAACAGTGCTTCTTCCTGTGCAGTTCAAGTAGTCCTGGCTGCCATTACACAGTCACCTCAGTCTTGCTGCCTGTGCGGTAGTGTTGTGGCTGTTGTTGCTGCTGGTGGTGCTGTGGGGGGATGTAATGGAGCTGTTCAACAGTATGAGTCCGTCGGGAGGCAAATGCCTGCCTCTTAGACGCTGTCTGGTTCATGGCTAAAGTGTTGGAGTGCCCGGTGCCTCCCGCGCCCGGTGCTCCGCTGCCACCATTATTAGAGGCACTGGGATGGGAGTGCATTTTGGTCATCTTGTAGCGATCCATAAGAGGCGTGGTTGGTATGAACACGTCTGTGTGTGAGATGGCACGGGATATTGACATGTCACTACCACGAAACCCTCCAGAGATGCTGCTGACCATACCACGCTTTAGCGACATCATCAGCTTGTCTGGCGAGAGCAGTGGATCCTGGGATAGGAGGCGGTCTTGTGAGTACAGGCGGTCTTGAGAGTAGAGGCGTTCTTGGGAGTAGTGGCGGTCTTTTGAGTAGAGGTGGTCCTGGGACAGGAGTCGGTCTTTGGAGTACATGCGGTCCTTGGAGTACAGACGTTCTTGGGAAGTATGCCTGTCCTGTGGTAGGAGTCGCTCCTGGGATCGAAGGCGTTCGGCAGATAGTAGCTGTTCATCTGAGAGGATCCTGCCTCCGTATGGTGACATACCATTAGAAGACATGCTGTAATCCTGCTGTGGGGCCCTCTGTGGGGACAGAACACGGTCCTGGGACATGGCTCTCTGGACACGACGGGGCCTTTGCCTTTGCTGAGGCTGCTGCTGTGAAGACTGTGACTGTGGAGGGGCCTGGGAGATGGAGGGTTGCGGGGGCTGGCTCTGGAGCTGCTGCTGTTCCCGGTGCTGTTAAGCAAAAGATGAATGAGGTGAGTTTATTCACAAGCTGAGGGGTAAAAGGCTCTGCTACCCACCACTGCAGAAAGAAGTGAAAGCTCTGCCATAGCTCCTAACTAATTCAAATCTGGAGATTAAGAGAGAGCATACTTGCTTTGCCTTATAGATGCATAAAAAGCAATAAGCATGACCTTGTTCAGACGCCTGCACACTTAAACCAAGCACTTGTGTACCCACCTGGTCTTGACTGATTTTGAGAACATGCAAGGGAAGAGTGCCTCTTGCTGCCAGGTCGGGCAGGTGGCGCTTACGAGTGTAGTAGTCTTCCACTTCTTTATCCGCTGCAGAGGAGACGGGAATAAAAAAAACAGAAGCAAGAGGTGAAGAAGATATTCAGGGAGTAAAAGCAAGGAAAACATGGGTAGGTGTTAGAATGCAAGGGGAGAAATCGGATAAAGTGGGATTGGAGCACAGTGCACACAATGCAGAGAATGGTGTTGGCGGAACCATCTGTGTTTCACCTTTTCAAGCTCAAGGAGGGGAATAGAAAATAGAGAGAGGGACAGAGGTAGTCAGACATGCTAGGCACATAACATCCACACATCCAGGCTTCATCTGGGATTCTACAGGCAGTTCTGGCTGTGGGGGCAAACTTTTCAAAGGTCATGTGAAAGTCTATAAATAAACATCATCATATCATACAGATATGGAGGGAAGCACGCAGGCATCTTATATATATACATGCTGGAAAGCTAATTGTATTATCGCACAATCACTTCACACTAAAAATTGCAAGTGTTTTAATGTCCTCGAGTGGATATTTTATCCTAACATGTGTACAAACAACTTCAACATGCATTTGGAAGCAGATAAAAAGAACACATTTCCAAAGACAGTAGAGTGTAAGATTGAGAGTAGCATTAACTTCATGCCACACAAGACGAACCCATGCATAAAGACTTGAATACTTGAGTACACAACCACACAGATAATAATGCACATTTACAAAACTGTCTGACAAAAAGACAAAAATCATTTAAAAATGGAAACATAAGTCCATTATTACAAAAGAGCTACTTCTTTATTCCTTCTGAACATCAGCATGAATGTTTTACCATCATACTAAATCAGAAGTGAAAACTTAAGTCATTTATATGGTGGGGATAAATTATGTAGAGCAGACCTCTCCACCTTACGGAAAATTTGTAGATGACTGTGAGTCTGAGCCTGTCTTTTTCAGTAAAGGGTGCAGCAGTGTTCACACCACCTGTCAAGATTACACCCAGCCAAAATCCCCCTCAGCAGCGAGCAACGGGTGCTCGCTGCAAATCGATTCATTATGAGAGATAATAAAAACAAGATGTTCCTTTCTCAAGCATAATAGTCTCCAAGATCTAGGCAGGGCATTGCAAACTCATCAACCATATTACCATAGAGTGAGTGAATAAATTGTGATGTATACTGTCCTGCACTGCAATGGGCTAAATGCTTTTCTTCAGTTTGATACCAATTTGCATTAATAAGCAGTAGCATTCTTCTCTTTTATTATCCTGACAATGGAAATTCTGCTCTATCTTCCCTTCAGCACAATCCAACATGATATATCAGTCTGCAAACACTAGTTGAGCAACGGAAAAAAAACTGCCTTTTGGCTATTTGCTGCAACAAATAATTTGCTTTGGAAGCAGAAAGAAAGTTGGGAAGACTGAAGGACACTGCCTAAGGATATCTTTCCATTTTAACAATGTGTCCCTTTTGAGCGCTGCAATCTTTGACAATTGAATTCATTTGGTCTTGTTTTACTGCCTATCAAAAACTATTATGTTAATTCTCACAAGCATTTTTCAAGCAAAAGAATGGTAATGTTTTTATGTTTCTTTCTCACCCAATACAACTGAAGACCAGTATATAGCACTGCATCCTGCAAGCCCGTTTCGCCATTAAGTTTCAAATGGGGCCTGGCAGCTACGAGTAGGAGCCAGTGTGGAGTGAGCCCTGACGGGATGAGTTGTAGATTGTCATCCTTCACTTTGACTGCAAGCCAGCAGTGAAGTGGGGCAGTCATGATGGAATTACACAAGCCTTAAGGAATATTTGCGTTCTACTCAGAGAATATCATGAGATGAGACCTTATTACGCAGCAGAAATCCAGCGTAGCACCACTAAATCAATAGCCAGGTCAGGCATAAGAAGCAGCTTAATGTACTTATACGCTCCAATAGAAATAGTGGCTGCAGCCTTTAAGTGGAGACAAGGGAAGCATGGAATTGCAATGACTCATATTTTCTTGAGATGACTTGGCTGATTTCATGAAGGATCAGAGTTGAAAAATGGGTATTTTCTGATTCAAGGCCATCTCCATCCACTGAAATGTTTACTCGATGGGACCTGCAAATCTGCGTATCAGTGCTTTTTTCGACATCTTTGCCTTTTTATTTCTTTCTCTTTTTTTTGTTGATGCCCTCAGTATTGCAAGCAAATGATTTTCACAGCTAAACCACTTCAGAGCCACTCAGTAAGTCCCAGTCAGGAGTCAGGAAAGCACACGTAATGCAGTACTATTTTCATGCGAGGCATCAGAGCAAGGAGCCTACTCTTGCGTTAGTGCGGTGAACTTGGACCTACTGAGTTTCTTCAGGGATGAGAACCGGTTGAGGTCGGCTTTGACAGCCGCCTCATAGGAGGGTGGCAGGTGTGACAGGCTCTGGAAGGAGCGTGAGAAAGACAGGTCGTAGGGTTCCGTCTGCGACGTCAGGATGCCGCTTATCCGATTGTTTTCTGGAGACACATACATACATATACAAACACAGAAAAGGGAAGAGAAAAAATGGGCAGGCTGACTTTCCCCACCTCCACCTCAAAGAAAAAGAGTGTAGTAGAGTAGGAAGAGAGAAGAGGATTGTGTTGGAGGACAGGCTGGAGTTTTAGTTTTACAAATATTTCCAGGAGTTTTTAAGGTTGAGTCTTTGTGGCGCCACTAAACCTAATCGTGCTCATTTACAGGAAATTTGAGAAATGGTATGTGCAGGTAGTTGGTAGAGGAGTGTTGCTGCCATTGAGGACACAGAAGACATGCCCTTTGTTTTGTCTTGTGGACTTTGGGTAATATAATGACCTGAGAAAAAATGTCCATGTTTCCAATCCTTTTTTGAATTTTTACAAACAAGTTTTAAAGACTTTTTAGAGTCAGTTAAGATTACATCATGGACTTAATTGCATGTTTTTAATAAGTTACTCGCCCTAAATTCATTCAGTTTCAGAATCAACAATTTGATCATTTTATTATTGACATAACATACATGAATATTTATCCTGGAAATAGAGAAAAACGTTCTTGAAATTCACATAGCACAATCATAATGATCATTTTAATAGAGAAAACTCTTCACTTTGTTCGGAAATTTACAGTCCACTTGCAATCACTGAGTGAAGTGTCATTCTGTAACTCATCTGTGGCCAACATGGTAACCAGATATTGGTCAAATTAATTTTGATTTTTCGGATCTTTGCTACTCACAGCATTAATATTTAGTCACAGTGGATTTTCTGTTCAGATTCCTCAGTTTATGACTGCAACAGACCTTTTTTTGCACTTCTGCTCTGAGCAATATTAAACTTTGCTCTGCACTCTGGTACATGCCCAGTTGTCCAACAGTAAAGTAGACTTTCACTGTTCTCTTGGCCAAGACAAAATGGAGAAAACTAGAAAGCTGAACAGCTGACTGAATAATCATGAAATTTATATCCGAGATGTCATGTGAGGAATCAGCCCCATATTTCGAGAAATTTGGAAGATAAGCATGTTTTCAGTCAAAGCTTCCTTTCTGCTCAGTGCATGGCTGTCATGTTAGAACTGAGAAGCCACGCTTCGTAATATGTAGTACTTACAACAGAAACAACCAGAACTACAGACTGAGAGCTTTGTTTTCCTGGAGCTGTATTGAAATAGAAATGGCTATCAGTATCCAGCCCTTTAGTCACATTCTTTATTTTGACTCCTTTAAGGCCAAAAACTAAATTAAAAGGGGACTTGGTACAATCCCACCAGTATTCAGTCTTGACATTGTGCGCATCTTGCAGGTAGATAAACTTAGGAGAAAATATGCAAATGTATTTAAAAGTTCTGTGACAAAATAAAATGTGAAGACAACACCTGAAAAAATTGTTGACTAGTTAAAAGTATTTTGTTCTGGACTCATTCCCTATGTATATCTAGAATCCTGTTGCTCAGCTAATGTGCTGAGTGTGTCAAGCTCAGAGAAATGGTTGTATGTCTAAAACTCCAACTTGCTGCTGGCAGTGATGGGGAAGTATAGGCGGTCACATCAGGTACTCAGTGAGCGTGTGGTGTGGGACTGACTTGACAGGTGACGTGGTGGTTTGACGGGAGGAAACAGCAGTCCAAAAAGGAAAATGAGACAAAACACCAAACAACAGATGTGCACTGGAGAGTGACCCTGCTCTTGACAGTGCTGTGATGTGATCTGGGATGGGGCAGAGAGCAAAGCCTGAATAGGCTGTCGTTGAGGTGACATGATATGAAGCCTGGAGGACACACTGGAGGGGGGGACTGGACCAAAGTCCCCTTTTATTCTCGCCTCTTGTCTTTCTCTTTATCTCTCTCTCTCACACATGCGCGCACACAAACATCCGGAGTCTGTCCCATTCACCGCTGTCTTCCTTACTCTGTAAATCTTATCTGTCCCACCATGCAGCCACCCACTTTCCTTCGCTCTTTAATTCTTTCTTGTCCATTCAGTATTCCCCTCTCTCTCATTTTCTTTCTTGCTCCTGCTCTATCTCACTTTCCCCTCGTGGGATGTGAGTCTGTCACGCAGTGCAGACCAGGCATGGGTGCGGCTCCACACCAACCTCCAATGGATAGATAAAAATAGGGCTTTAGTAAATGCTGCAGGATGGAGAGAAGGAAAAGAGAGAGAAGAGATGGAGATAAGAGGATCTGAAAGGGGAAAAGGAGACTGAAATACAAGAAGAAAAGAAAATAGAAGGGGTGAGGAAGCTTGGGAGAGTAAGATGGAAGCGTAGTGGTAGGGCCAGGCAACGGCAGGGGGTCCTGGGAGCTGCAGGGAGGGGGTTCGAAGGATGAGAACGATCTGTGAGTAGAGTATCTGCCACATTGCATCAATAAGGGGAAAATCGACTCAGACTGTGGCATGCTGTTAGCCACTGTATTGCAATAGCAAACACGTTTCACTGCTTCATCACGACGGACAGTACAACCACCAGACCTGGCTCAAATAGTCTTTGCAAATCTAACCGTGCATTTTTGAAGGAGAGGCTGAAATTCAGTATTTTTCTTATTGCCAACAAATTAAATGTAGATACAATAGAGGAAATATGTCATGTAGAGGGTTCTTCATTATTTTTAATTGCAAAATCTGTAAAATTTGTGGATTTTTTTCAGTGCAAACATATATAGCTACACAGCTAGCTAAACATTTATCAAGGTCATATCCCCTAGATAAAAAAGCCCATCTGGGTTTTTGCCCCTGTAACATATCCCCCCAATCTGGACTTGGAGCTGAGTACCACAAACAGGGGAGATAAGTCAGAAAGTACTAAGAATCAGACTAACACTCTGTTGTTTGTTGACAGCAAGAAAATTAGAGAATAACAAAAACTGGACTAAACTTCATCAGCTTGTGGTCCCGTATACATTAGCAATCACATGAACTGACTTTTACATAGTTTAAAAGGCCTTTTATGCCCAACAAGCCGAAGAACCAATTTACCATTTGAAACGGATTTTAACAAACAGCAAGGATTCTAAGCAAATTCTACTTAAATCAGGTCTGAAAACACACAAATTTAAGTAAAGAAGGCACGACACAAACAATAGGGGTTGGTGTGAGGTGTATGTGTACACAGATGTGTGCTGGAATGTAATGAAGGAGTTTTTACACTAAATTAATTGTATGTATGTATGGATGACTTACCACGTCTCAATGATCGGTGAGCTACCAAACCCAAGTAAAGAACAAATATTTCAGAAGCACGTTGATGATGGGAGAAACAGAACCTACAAAGACCTATTCCATATTCAGCATAACTAATAGAGACCCCTCCCACCCACCCAGAAAGATATTCGAATCAAATCAGCTCTTGCTTCCTGAGGCCAATCGTGTACACTTGTGTCTACAGTTGTGAATTTTCTGCTTGTGATTTGCAGCTGTATCTCCTTGTTTTTTTTGGTCACAGGCCACAGGGGGGTTGGATGGGCAGTGGGTTTTATCTAGAGAATACACTGCATGCTGAAATTTGAAGTCTTTCAAGGGGCCTTTGATCAAAGTCACTGTGTAAGACGTGTTGTTGAAATGGATTTTTCATGTTTTCCATAAATCTCCAAGGCATTTCTCCATAGTTGCTGTTTGCTTGTGTGTGTGTGTGTGTGTGTGTGTGTGTGTTTCTCTTTCTGTGTGAAGTGAACCCTATGGTCGATTATATCCATAAAAAGAGGGGAACATTCTGGCTGCAGAATTCAAGCATAGCCCCTTAGTGTCTGAAAGCAAGCAAGTCATTTTTTATAATTTCAGTTGAAACAAACAGCATATAAATCAAATGGCGAGATCAGAGTGATTTAATTATTACAGTCGGCAGTGAATATTCAGCTTATGGCATCCTTTCTTTCCTTTTATCTCTGCTGTATTTCCGCTCTTCAGCCTCCACCTTGCATTCTTATGCAACCATTACTTTTACATCTGCCAGTCTGCAACCCTGGAACAGAACTATTTGAACAAACAGCTGCATGACATCATCTAATAAAAACGGATTCAGGAGGTTACGGTGATAACTTTTGTTCTCGGGATAGCAGCAGGGAACGTCACATGTTTTGCATGCTCTGTCAACTAGGGGACAGGATGACCTCGACAGAACATTAAGTTGATCCTCAGCCAATTGTGTTCCCTTTAAAAAAAAAGGAGATGGACAGCGAGTGTGGCCTGATCCCACTCCCAGAAAAATGTTCATGACTATGGGATGTGACAATCCTGTGATTTAATCTTCAGCAAAAAAAAAAAGACTCATTTTGAATAACAGAATGGATACGCTGTAGGGCAAATTGAAAAGAGGACCGTGTCAAGGGGCTTTTCAGATGTCAGAGTCAAGCACTATATTCAAGTTAATGCCAAAGTCTGGGCTGAGCTGTAAATTCACTTGAGTATTCCCTCTCCAGCTAGTTTGTCTTACCATTCTTAGGTGTGCGCGTGGGGCTACCTAGAGCCACATGGTTATAGTTGTGCTGATGAGTACCTGCAATGACAAAAGCAATGCAAGACATGTTCAGTGTCCATGAGGAAAGCTGTGTACCAGCTCAAACACAGACTGTCAGCAGTGTGTGGATGACAATTAAAGAGATAATTCACCAAAATGCAGTTAAAGTTGTCTTTTGGCTGAATTATGAGATAAGCTTTTATGTAATTCACAAAATACAGATTTCCGAATTGAAATGTATGCATTTCAAATTGACATTTATAGTGATCACTAGTCAAAATGCCACATTACTGTTCTTGGATTGCTGACAAACTTATTTAGTGGGTGAAATATCCCTTTAATTTTCTCAAATGATGGCAGTGGACATAAAAAGAGATGGCAGAGTTTGTGGGATGAGTGAAGTAGGAGGGGTCCACTTTAACCTCAGCATTATCCTGCAAAACATACATCAAACAAAATCCACGTGGTCAGTGGCTACAGCAGAACCCTTAAAGAAATCAAAAACAATCAAACAGGGCGTACAAAATTCATCACATCCTGTCATGGAACACACAGGCCCTCATATTCAACAAAAATTGCATTTTCAAGAATAAAGAGACATAGACTACATGAAACCAAGCATTTCTTGTGAAAAATAGGCCTCAAATGTGGTAATTCTACAGTAATCAACATGATTCAACATAAAGTGTAGCTTCACGTCCACATTTTTCTAAATTAAAAAATGCAGCAGAGGACTGCACAGGTCAACCACGGTAGAACTAGAAGTCAGAGCTAATCAGCTATGAACAGCTGCTGTCAGACTCTCCAGTTCAGCACTGGAATCACAGAAAGTCCAGGAGCTTCATTGGTAATAAGACACATGCATGGCCCATCATAAAGTGTCTGTTTGGTACCTTTAGCTGAGGCTGAGAGGCTCTCTGGTGTGTGTGCACGCATATGGTGTGTGTTTGTGACTGTGAGGGAGTGTCAGTACGTAACTGTTAGTCATCTGGATCTAGAAAAGAATGCAGTATAGTGGGCATTCTGTGCCATCAAACGCCTGAATTAAAACAATGTCATCAAAGATACAAAAAATGACCAAATAGAGGGTTGGCGAAAATGTTACCTCCAATAACAACAAGTCTCAATCAGCATTTATTTTCAAAGGAGCATAGCTTCACATACTCTCACTTAAGGGAAGAGGCTGGGAGAGCATGGCCTCCCTCCTCGAATTAAAGGGCGCTAGACAAAGTCATTACGCACCGGCTCTGCCTCTTATCGGCCATTCCCTACCTTTGTTGGTTGAGTTGGTCAGGTGTTAGGTGTGAGATTTGTTAGGATAAACAACAGGAAAAAGTAATCATAGGTAGAGACGGGAGGGATGCCAAAAAAATATTGCCATGCCATTCCAACATGGCCACCAGTTTATATGAATCAGAACATGTGTGTCTAGGTGGAAACTGAAAAAGTCATTGTGGCCCCTCCCTCATGGTTAACAGGTTTGAGGAGTCAGCAGCCATTGGTAATATACAGTAAAACTGAGCAGTCAATGAAACACATTTTTCAAAAATAGTTAATCACCACAATGAAAAGATAAAAAGATTCTTGATTATACAGTTATAAATGTGCACAGTGGTAAAAACAGCACGCTAGATTAGCTGTGGATACATTCTCTCTCCCTGACACACACACACGCACAACTATGATACATTTTGTAATTTCTTTGACAAACACGCTGCAAATTATTAAAATATCACATCACCACCACGTGCCACACAGAAAATACATTTAAGCCAAATTGATGGCCGACATGGCCCAGTCTACTTTTTAGTCCAAGCATATCTGAGTCAAAGTCAGTACTTGTGCTGTAAACTTAACCCTTACTGGGTATCTGTGTCCACGCTGTTCTGTGATACACACAAACCCGCATGGACACACACATTTCATAATCATAAATATTTTGTTTTACTATGTGGAAAAATAAAGAACATTGTTTCCAGACAAAAATAAAAACATAAGGTAATAAAACAACCCTTGTGATTACACAATGAAACACTACACTGATAAAAAAGAAAGTTATTTTGACTATGAAACTCAAGTTCATACACCATTTGTACTTTTTAACACTTCAGCAGTTGTACTTACTGATTGACTAAAGTTTTTTCTGGTTTATTCAAGTTATTCTTTAAACTTGTTCTCCCACTGTGGTGATCAAAACATTCAGAACTCAGTTCTAGGGCTGTTCTGTAAACAGTTTTCTACTTTATAATTATTATAGCAGCTACTGATCAAACCATATATAATATCAAACTAAAATGGTTGGCTCAAAGTCCTGCCCATTCTAAAAATAGGATACAGATGACTTAGTTGAACAGGTACAAATAATGATTAAGTTACTCACACAATTTACACATTTCTAATCATGTTGCTAAGTGGGTAGTCGGGGTAGAAGTATTAAAATTGTTTTGCTCACTTGTTTTGTTTGCAGACTCATCCACACCTGCCTCGTACCTACTTTCACACACCCACACACAACAAACCTGCACGCGTGCCTCAACTCACAGTCATCCCTCATGTTTCTTTTTTCAAAAATAAAAAAATATATTTTAATATATAAATATATATATATATGAAATATAAATAAAAATATAATGAAATGAAAATATAATATAATATAATATAATAATATAGAATTCATAATATAATAAATATATATATATATATATAGCCATAGATTACCAAGTAATTACCATTAGTTTTAAGAATTTCAGGTTTGCTTGGAGAAATTAGGTTTTGTCTTTCACTTTGGCAGAAATAGCTAACCACTACAATACCCATGAGCCTCAGCTGTTATAAAGAAGAGTTCAGAAACTAGTCAGTAGCCTGAATCAGAACTGTAGTAAAAATAAATAAAATTAACCAAAAAGTTAATTAAACACATTGTGTTATTAGTTTTTGTAACAGTGTAATAAATTTCATGCACTGTTAGCTGTGCACGAAGCAGCGTTTGAAACTAAGTGAGGGGGTGTTTCTAATCAAAATGCACCTTTATATCCTCAAGCTTACACTTCCACTCTTTATGGGAACTATAAAGAGTCAGGTATTTTTACGCTAAGCTTTAGCCTTTAAGCTTCAGCAATTGTGCAGTTAGAACTGTAAAACTAAAATAAACATTTGGATGTGAAAAATCACTCTCAATCTTCAACAAATTCAAAAACAAATTCAACAAAATGCACTAACTATGTTTTTGTGTGTACCTTATTTGCAGTTCCTTTTGATATTTTTCATGTTTTGATATGATTGATGAAATTGGATCTGAATATCCTTGTGTTATAGCAGCATTTTTTTTATCCTTTAAGCTCTCTCAGCAGTGGCGTGCTAAATTCCATGTAAACATTCACAGGCAGTCGTCCTCCATCTCTGGTCATTGCCCTTTTTTCTCTGGCTCTCTGTGCCCATGAGTGTGGTCTAATCAGCAGGAACAGTCCTCTGTGGTGTCATCTTGGCAGAGCCATTTACATTTTTTAACTCCAAGAATAAACGACAACTCCACCCAATCATTTCTGCATCCTACTGTGCAGGAGTGTTTGTGGTTGACAGGTAATGTGATGCAGCGGCACGCTGCTTGGCTGGGCACTGCAGTGTGGAGGTGCTTTAGTTGAAAGATGGGACCTTTACTGAGCCCATTGTGCTGAGAAAGTTGATGAATGACAGCTATTCTCAGCAGTGTGTAGGACCTGTGTGTGCGTGCATGTGTGTGTATACGCCTTTGTGTAAGCATGGGTTTGTATGTTTGTATGTGAGGAGGAGGCAGCGATAGATGGAGACCCCGTCGTGGAGTGTTGGCATCGCAACACGTTCATTTGGTGTCTGCTGCTGTGCCTGTTTAAAAATGCATTAGAGCCAACTGCTGAAACGTCCATTTACATCTGTCACAGAAGTGAGCGAGGAGGGGAGGCCCGACGCTCTCACATCATGAGTTTCAATATTTGCTCGAGCTATGGAAATAGATGGGATGTGTCGTCTTTGTGTTCCTTCACTGGCTTTCTCTTTTTATGCTCAACATTGATTCCCGCGGAAGAGACGATTCAGGAGGGAAAATTTACAGTCATTCTATCTACTATCTGCTGTGTATTAATTTAAATATTAATTTAAACTACTGTCAGGATGTGAAAGCTTTTACATGACACACAGAAATAATCACAGAAAGTTTTGAATATTATGTTTCCAACAGAAACTATTAAAAGTGGTAAGGGCTGAGTTAAAAGTGCTGGAAAAGTTACACTACAGCTCTGTTCACACAAAATGAGAGTGTCAGTGGATGTATGGTAACTTTGTGAATTTTTATCACTCGTGAAGGTCATTACTTATTTAACGGCTCTGCAGTGTCTGTAATTTGTAAATCAAAAATCCTTGCACCAATTTTGTCCTTCCCCAAATAAGACTACTAATAATTAATAGTCCATGAAAACAGCAAACTCATTGTCCACTCTTTGAAAACCGTTGCTTCTTTTCATGTTTAAAACTGGTTCAGATAGTGTTGAAAAAGCCTGAAAAACTGTGTCACTAATGTCTGATACAATACATGAATACTTAACAATTAACAGCTCAGCTCACAAAGTGTTCTAATATATTCACTTTGTTTTCTCTCAAGTCTGGTCAGGTTGAGCACATGGACATGTTCCAACTCAATCCATGCACTGAAACAATAATTGCAAATATTAGCCAAGTTCTAAGTTTCTCATCTACTGTTTACAGAAGGTTAAGACTTCCAAAACAGTTGGTTGGGGTTTGCAATGATCAAAGCTAATTATGACAAGCTATTTATTTGTTCTTAAAAAATGTTAGAAAATCTCATGCTTTTAACTTTTAACAAAGACCACAACCTTAATCTAACACAAACAAAGTCTTTAAATGTATTTAAACATGACCATAAATCAGTTTTAATTAGTTTTCAGGAACAGCTATTGAAAAACAAAATAACAAAAATACATAAAAATACCATTTGACATAAATTTGGGAAGCATTATGCTTCCTACAAAAACATTTTTGAATACAGTTTTTTGTTGTCAGGGTTGTTATTTCCATATCATTATGGTACAAAAACAAAACAGCTGAGGGGAGGGAAGTAAAATGCATTTATTTATATGCTGTGAAAAATGGTGTCTTCTTTGATGTGATTCAATCCAAACATCCATTTTTAATGTGCAGCATATATCAGCATGCATTTACCGAAAGGTAGGCAAACTGGGACATGTCATCAGTCATGTATAAGTTAATGCATGCATGATAAGACGCTTCAGTAAACAAAGAACAACAAAAAGTGTATAAACATAAAAGGTCCTGCACCTATAAATTGTGACAAGGTACTTGAAAATGTAGTTGATCCACTAATACTGCAGCTTCTCTTATACCACAGAACAACTTCATTAAAAGAAAAAAGATGTTTCAGACAACCATATCGACAAGTAAACTCTCTCAGCTATCACCTTCATTATGAGCCAGACATGGACCAGTGCTATGCAGTGGTCTTGATATGTAGGAATATTTTGCTCCAGTCTGGTGTTTTCCACTCACAGCCTGGTCCGAAGAGTCTGAGGAGCTGAACGGCCAACTGAGAAAGGCTGAAGCTCATTAAGAACCTAGAAGACCACTTCAGTGATCCCTCCGTAATCTGGAGGCCAATTAGCCATATTAAAAAAAAACAAAGATTCCCAGCACAACCAGCTCCCCCCAACAACCTCTCAGAGCCATGAGGTAGCTTATCGGCTCAGAGCACCCCACTGCTCTGTCTTACCCCTCTCCTCTTTGAGCTGACATCACAAAATAACCTCCAGACACCGTGTTACCATGAAGCAGCTGCAGAGAACTATTTTTCAGTGATGATGGGAGCTTACAGCGGAGGGTGAGAACCCCTGGATGCACTGCTGTCCATTAGTTAATGCCTCTACCTACTTGAGCTGCCATATTACAAAAGACGCGAAGCCAGTGCTGCTGTCTAATCATACAGTGGGTCGATTATGTATGATTGACATGCTCTCCAGATTGTTGGGTTAAACAGGGTTCCTATCTAAATTGTTAAATAGATGTTTTTCTATCAGTATGTTGATGACGCAGCTGTTTGTTTGTCAAATGGTGTCAGTCAGATTTAGTGTATGAATTAATCGTATATGTATGATCAGTGGGCTGCAAAGCTTGGTCTTAGACACTTTCTTCTGGATACAGTCAACCTCACCTCCGCAAGAAGACTGACATTAAACTTCCCTTTACTTATAACCTATGTCTGGAGAATGCCTCCTTGTAGAGTTTGCATAATAGCATCCAGATGGTATGTAAGTGACTCAGTCATCTGACACTTGGTGTGGCATTTTGTTTGTCATCACACCTCCAAACATCACATCCACACAAAGAACACAGCAGAGGCAAGAGAAGGCATGCCGAGCCAACATCAAAGCACTTTGAACCCTGTGCCAAGGTTAAACAAGCACAATCGATTGTGGTCACATACTAAGCAGTATCATGGAAACCATCAGAACATTGATTTCTAAGAATTTGCATTCCGTCCAACAACTGAAGAGCCTCGTCATGATATCCAGTCAGCTGTCTGTGGAAAGGGTTTGTGTGTGTGAGTGTGTTTGGCCAAAATCTTTGTTATTTCTATGAATTGGGAAGTCCTTCTGAGAGTAAAGCTGAGGCAAATTAAGCACTAAAATCAAGTTTGCAGGAACTAAAAGGGAGGAAGTGCCCCGAAACGAATGATGTCATAAGAGTATTTGCTTGAGCAACTCGGCAGCTTCCAAATGTCTGATTCAAGCAAGACCCAAAAATCAACTCAGCTGGCCACATTCAAGCAAAGATTCAGCCAGGTGACAAATTGAGCAATGCAAGAAATAGCATGTCCTTTATGTAGCAGGATGGAAAGTAAGGTCTAGGGGTCTGAAAGTGTGTGCATGTGTGGTCTTTTTCTTACAACTTTAACTACATACACAAGATTTTATAGTTTTTCCAAATGTCCACACTTGAAAGTAGTTGGAAAAGCATCCTGTCACAGTGAGGGATGAAATGCAATCATCATTCAAATGGGGATAAAGGCACACACTCTTGAACAGTATTTACTGAAGTAGCTATATCTCTGCACACTTGATCAACCACTGTGTAAAGCTTGTGTGCTTGTTGGGTTGCTGGCAACAGAAAATCATGAAAATCTAGTGGATGCAGTTCACCCAATACTGATGTTGAGGGTTTGTGCGTGAAGGGTATCAAACACTGTTTTTAGAATCCAGCAAGAACATGATTTAAAGTATACTGACCTCTTAAGAAATGTAAGGTTAGTTTTTTCTTTGATTGGCCACCAGTCTGTCACCTCTTCTTTTAAACAAGACAAAATGATTCCCTCAAGTCTTCGATGTGTAACTTGAGCTTTATACAGCTAAAGAAGTTTAAAAAAAATTTAAAAAATTCAATCCTGTAGCAGCATACACTTTATGCACCAAGAGTGATTAAGCAGGAAGCTATTTCACTGCTTTGAAAATGCAAACTGTAGGTAGACATAGTGGTGGAAACAGACAAACTTCACAACACTGCCAATACAGAGGAGCCAACTGTAACTAAAAGGAAATCCTAGAAGCTTGGTATCTCTCAACAACATAGAGGATGAAGGGCAAGTAAGTAAAAGGCTGTAGAGACAGAAATACAGCGGACACATGATAAACTGAGACACAAAGCAGGAAAGAGAAGGAAGAGTATGAAAAAGGAGGCTAGGAGAAGGAAAAGGCAAGAAACGGCAACATGGGCTAGTGATCACAAGGCAGCCCTCCACCCCTCGACTCCACACAACCCACCCCAGAATCTATTAGAGAGCCATCCTCAGCTCTCTGCTCCACTCTCCTCATGACATCCCTTTCTAAAACCAACAGCCCTGCCATCCCATTAGCCCTGCCAAGTTGAGCTACTTGAGTTATGAAAGGCCCAGAGGAGGTGGAAGTGGTCGCAGTGGGGCTGTGGAGTGCATTGTGCATGTGTGTGCTCACAAGAATGTGTGCAAAATGTGTGTGACAGGTATGAATGGATGGATGTCTCTGTCCTACTGGCTCTGTTGACAGCCCAGTGCTACCAACACGTCCCTGCCCTCCTCTCACAGCAAAGGAAGCGGAGGGAAGAGAAGCCACCGTGGGCTTGACATTTAACAACTGACAAAGAGTGTTCACATTTAATCGCTAAATGTTAACTGCCATAATAGCCCCACTTCACTCGGTTAGTAGGGGACAAAGCTTTAGGCCCCTGGACAGAAGTAGCTCCCACCTCCTCATTGATTTCACAGGCAGAGCAGGAGGCTTAACTTTGACCCAATTGCAGTACTGTTGATAATGCTTATGAGTTATATTTATAGCACTTCAAGCTCTGCTAATTTTAGCTTCCACTGCTCATTCTTAACTGAGTGGCCAATGTGAGTCAGAGTTTTTGGAATAAAAACACTTAACCCATATCTTTAAGTAAAAGTCCCATTTTCACAATGCTCCTACTGTCTGATGTTATTTAACCTGTAGTTAGTACAGACGAGCCTGTTCTGCTAGCAACTTGTTCAGATGTAAAACACAAAATGAGCCATTAGCAGAATTAAAAATAACTGCCTCAATGACAAAAAGATTAAAAATAAGAAAAAGTCAAACATAATTAGATATGAAACATCATTAACTTACATTGGGAACCTTATAAAACCTGCTTTGGCAAAACTGTTGCCAGTAAAGCTAAATTGAATTTGAAATACAGCAATGGAAACACAATTTGATAGGCAAAAACTACTGTGCAAAAACTGCTGTAGCATTGCATTGACTGCTTGGTAGCAAAGATGTCAATAATATAAAATGAAATACTACTCAGAGTCATTACTCAGAAGCCTAAAATACTAAATGTAAATGAGCTGTGAAAGTAAAAAACAAAACCAAGAAACTGCTCAGCTTCAATATCAGGCAGGTTTATTGGACGGAAAGGACCCAAAAAGATTTGGGAGTCATTTCAATAAAACTGAACTCAGTATATTGTCTGGGCCCTTAAAATAAGATAAAAGCCATTATGTGTACAATATTTGTGTGTTTATAACATTTTTAAAATATTTGCTGACTTTTTTTGTTCATAGAAAAATATAAGATGTAAACATGGGTGCAGTCCTTATGTTGATTGCACCTCATTCATGTCAGGGTCCTCGAGTTAGATTCGGGGCAGTGGGTGGTCTTTATTGGTGTGCTGTTTTATTCCTGTTAGCCACAGGGTCAAAAATGCAAAAAACATTCAAATCCTTAATGCACTTGCTTTAATTCTTCCCTCTGGACACTAGTTTTACATATGGTATGGCATTAAGTGCAGGCAGAAAAGGGAAGCAAAGATGTGCTGCACATGCAAAGCCATCGCTAACAGGACTGAAAAATAATGAGCAATATGTGGGTTGTCCCTTTACCAGTTACTTCAGCTACTGATGTCAGGAACCTCATTACAGTTTAAAGTAAGTAACATTTCAGTTTGTGCCACTACATCCATCAAGGCTCCTTAAACTGATGAGAAGAAGAGGAACACTCAGCCTATCATGAGCCCATAACTCTGCTTAATGGAGGCCACTTTTCATTTTAATTTTGTGCAGACAAATACATTACATTCTCTATTGTTATACGAATATTAGGAGTTAGATAAACAGCTAGTGGTCCCAGTTCTTTAGGTGGTTGCTTCTAAACTACTGCAATGAAAAGACACAATTAAAAATCAAAATTCCTTGTTTGTCCAGTGGATGTCTAATGATGTTTCCAGACCTGTAGTTCAGTTCTTTTGTTTTTCACTCACTGAGTAATTTGATGAAATTGTTGCATTTGCCCCTTGGTTTGTTTGTGTAAGTTCAAAAGTTGCAAAAATGAGCAAGCTGTTCAAGCTGTTATTTTGAATAACACTGTAAAAATTTGTCTTGAATATGCTTCTCATTTCCTTTCTTTTTTTCTTCTTCTATAATGGAGCAACAGCAGCATGAATTGCTACTTGTTTTTATTGTGCAAATGTTTTTAAATCTAAAAATTCTTATGAAATTAACGAAATATCCAGTAGGAATCAATGTCCTGATGCATTTTACTACTGGATGGCTGCCTCAACAGTTCTCAGATAAAGACGATTGATGCACACCATCACACACTTGCACAACAACTGTTCTTCAATAGGTGCATCAGGTAAACATGATTAGACAGCTGTACTAACATGGAGGAGTGTTGGGGGCAAGCTGCGACCACCCTGTCTAGGTGATCTCAGCCTGCTTGTTTTGCCAGCATCTGAGTGTGACTGCTGTGCTCACATGTGCCCAAACAGACCAAACCTTGGTGTGACACACTTCAGGTAAACAAAACAGCTAGACCAAACAACTAAGTGCGACCACACTAAAAGTCACAAGTACATAATAAATTAATCTAATTCCATAGCTTTTATTGGTACACAAACCTTTTTGGCTTTTAGGCTGTTTTGAATGTCCAGCATTTCTGTTTTCCCATGAACCTTATAGAAAATGTGCATAAAAATATGTGAATTGTTCCCTGAACCCCTGTTGCTGTTGTTTTTCTGGTAACTTCAGAAACTTAGGTCCAATATTTATTTTCTTCCTAAGCTCTTTTATTAGTTATTTGTTTGCTGTTTGGTTCAGGGCAGGTAGGGCTCTGTATAGCTGAGAGCTGATGTAGTTTAGTCCCAAAAGCATTCATATTATACAACTGCGGCATTAATGTAAAAAATACTGATAAGTGCAGCGTTTGTCTATGTAAATAACAATGTAGAAGCAAAATCTGCTGTTGAATTGACCTTTTGTATTTCTATATCATGAAAGCAGAAACAGAAGATGCATCAGATTCAGCAGGACTGCAGGGGGAAAAAAGGAAGCCATGGAAAAAATATTGAGAAATACTGATACATAAAAACTCCTAATAGAGCTCCAGATCACTTTAGTATACCACTGCAGCGTTATCAGCCATTTTCAGCTGTTTAGAGACGTGAAACTAGACACCCCTATTAGAGCATGCCGTTGAGGGTACTATATAGTTCAGATACTGGTTATATGGTTTTGTACTGCTGCTATACCCATCTGTGTTACCTAGCCTGCAAATACAATAAACTGCTAAATGGCTGTGCTTGTCTATTAATCTACATCTCATGTCTGCTAATGAGTGAAAACCAATTAACACACGTTCGGAATTGGCTGAAATTGATAGCTTCACTGAAATACTCAGATATCATTATACATTCAGAGATAACTCCATTAATGAGAGTCAGTAGAGCTGCAGATTGCCAAGTTCCTGTGTTCTTCTAAGAGTAATAAAATCCCAGTCCAGACAGTTTCTATCCATATTGCTGGTAAGTATCACTCTTTGGGCTCTAATTTCGTGGTGCGGCATAGGCGAGGCGCAGGGCAGGTGCGCCGTGCCTGCGCCTGGTCCACGAAAATAGAGCCTTTTATCTCATAACTCACAACCGCCCACAAGACACTAAAGGCCAAGTAGTTACTTGACATGTCACTGCCGATGCAGCTTGACAAATGTGTCACGATCGTCTCAGCACTAAGGGGAATGGCAGGAGGTTGAGATGGACTTCATATCTAGTTCATTTTGAAATGTGATAGACAGGGAACCCACTGTAGACTATTGTGACCCTGAGTGTTAAAAGGCAATAAGAGATCCATTTTATTGAAGTAGTGCTTCATGATGTTCCTACAGAGCTCGTCTGGTTTCACTCTGTTCTCTCATTACAAAGCAAAGGTGACTCACTGGGTTTAAAGGCAATAATCTTTCCTGAAAATCAAACAGTGTAACAGTATGGCATTTTCATCGGATGTCACATTGCAGGAACGATATTCTAATAAAAAAAGCCATTTCTCTCAACATTTGAGTGACATACCAACCGACTCCATTTGGGGTTTGTTGAAAAGCAGACTTCCTTTGAGAGTAGGTGGAGGGCGAGGTAGAGGTAGAGGAGGAAGAGGAGGGTCCGTATATCTTCAGCAAGGATAAGCACAGATTTATCTGATGTCTTCTTAAAATAAAAGAAGTAACATCATCAAAACTGCCTTTATCCATGCCTTTATAGACCAGCCCTCCTCTCCACTGAGACGGACAGAGTCGAAGACTATGAACACCATAGAGGTTAGGACATTCATTTCAGCAAAGTGGACGACACAGAAAAAAGCTTCAGTGAAAACAGTTCAGAACATACATTTCAAAGGGCAGGAATTAGAACAGAGTGAAATGGGACCAGTTGGGCTTTAAGGCACAACACAATGAAAAAAAAAAGTGGGCCAGCTGCAACAAACATCAAGAGGTACAGAATGTTATTATTTACATACAGTCGTAGTTTGGTTAATTTTCTTCTGTTTTCAATAATTAGAGCCAAACTCTGCTCAGAAAATGGAAGTAGCTAAAAAAAAACGAGCTATTTTACAGCTGAAATCACCTCTTTGCTGTTTCCTTGAAACAAGCCCACATCCACTAATTGAACATAACCAAAAAGGGGTGTAACGGAACATATATTCACCAAAATTTGTGATTAGGTTAATTTTACTGTTAATTAGCTTAATCCTTTGTAACTTGGTCTAACTTCAAGTATGTAGGGAGTTTAAAGTCCAAGGAGCAAGAGTCCAACATGGAGAGTTTTGGCAGCAAGACTGTTGCTTGTCAGCCAGAACATGCTAGTTGGGTTAGCCCCTGGAAGGACAGATTGTAACAGCAGCTAAGAGAGCTTTTATTTTGAGGAGTAATGTTTTCCCAATTAGCTGCAACAACGCTGAACAAAGAAAGATGGATTTTTAAAAAATGTGTTGACCTGCTGAACTGATTTTAAACTTAATGTCTCTGGAGACAAACAGTAAAATATGCTAGCTAAAACCTTTTGCAATGGAAAACTGCATGCCCCTTTTTAAATGAAAGAGGCTTTTATGTCTCTGGTAACAGAAACAATCAAAAGTGTATTTTAGTCATTCCATTGTGTCTACCCTGTGAGCAAGTACATGCCACACTTTGAGGACCTAAGACTTAAGAGGGAACTGAACTGTTTAACTATTTCTTAACAAACCACGGTTTATGTCTTCTTGGCATTTACCTTGTAACCTCATCGTGACTAGAATTCAGGAAGTCACTGCTGGTAGCTGCTGTTGCAGGCACATGTAACTCCCCACAGAGGTGTTGGTTATCATTTGTTTGAACTTTTTTGCAGATCCAGGCAAAGCCAATTGTGCCCTGATTTCAGCTTCATACTTAACACACACAAGAGAAGTACTGACGTTCTCATCAAACTCTTGACAAATAGCAGTTAACTGTAAACAAGATCTTCTGTACCTGTCTTATTGGACTGTATTTAATTGATAGAATTTTTTTTGTGTGTGTGTACCGTTCCACCCCTGGAACCAGCACACAGAAACCAGACTGCAAACATACTCATCACACAAACAGGAGAGCTAAATGTCAAGGGGAAAATACATAGGTTAGGCATATAGATAGACGTAAACAGGAAGGCACTGCACTACAATGAACACTCCAGGGTTAAGCTGCCTCCAAACACTGATCAGGAACCGGATGTTACTATTAATCACTAACAGGTTCATAAGAGAGATATAGTTATCATGAAGAGGTGGTTAGAGGCAACTTTGACCCTTTAGAAAGAACAGCCATCCCTACCATGGTGACTCTGGGAGCGGACCGGCCAATGTTTTTCTCCTACAAAACAAAACCAAGTTGTAATTTATTAGACTGTGCTACCTACAGTATATCAGAAAAAAAATTTCACATTTAACAGCCAGAAGTTATTGTATTTGTACTGACAAGCAGGGATAAATTCACAACAGCAGTCTTTATAGCAGTCAAACATCAGACAATAAAGCAGTACAATAGCTTCATTTTACAAATTTCATCTCTTTCATGAGTCAAAAGTTGCCCACATATTACAGCAACAGATATGTGGACATATAGTGCAGAGCTGCTGGGAATGAGAACATTTTTAGTGGCTGGGTTATTGATTGTGTTACATTTTATCTTCCCATCAACTGCTGGCTGATGCCAATTGACACCATGACACAAAGGATCAAGTCACCCCTCACGCACACACATTCAGCAACACACAGATGTAAAATGCCACAGAGCGAGGGGAAAGACACACAGGATATGGAATTTCAAGATGAAAAGGGAGAATTGGGAAAGGAGGGGAGGGGAAGAGGATAATGAAAAGAAGGGAGGAGGTGTAAAAAGTCACAGTTGTTCCCCTCGCCCTGACTCTGCAGGGCTCTAGCCATGCAGCACTTTGATCCATCACTATCGATTTACCATCAGCTTCTCATCGCTGCTGCCTCCCACACAGATGCGCACAACTACAGGGATGCGTTCCCCGACTCTGAACGCTACGCACAACAGCTTTGACCTTAAACCCAGTGACCAAATGAACCTTTATGGTTTGGAGTACATTCATGATAAGAGATGAGAGTACTGCTGTGGCTATACTGATGAGCATGAATTGCAGATTTTTCCACATCAGCATGCTGATAACAGCGGGAGGTTTACATGAAAATCCCCTGTGAGGGTAATATGCAAACAACACATCTCTGTGCTAAACGCTAAAGTACACATAACATCAGAACTAACACAGCAAGGGTATACACAATACACTGCTGTATTCAGTCCACTGTGGTGCACATGGTTTCCTTTTAAGAGAAGTCCTATCTCTCAAAACAGGAATACCTTGTAATTGTGGAGTAATTATTATACATTTAAGTTAGTATAACTTCAAAAGAAGGAGGAACAGCAAATTGATTTTGTTGTAGTTAAAAACTTTTCATAACAATCAAGAAAACATATTCTTGCTTAACCAAGTTCACTCAGTGGTTTTGCTGCTCCAGACTTACTTGGTCTGGTGTGGCCAGTTACCAGCAGTGGCTTATGTTAACAGACATTGGACAGATTTTTTATGTCTAATCAATTTTTTTAAGTACTTATATGCACAAATAAGCTCCCTTCTACAAGAAAATTCTCCCTCCCAATCAATTTATTTTTCCTTTTCCATTTTATATTATTTTTTTCCCTTATTGCCAGTAAAAATCCTTTTTTTTAAATATTACTACTGTGTAACATCTTGTAAACACTATGTATAAAATATTTTTGTTTAAGTGTCAGTATTTATTTGATTGTCTTCACTGGTTTATGTTTCTCTAAAGCAGTTATACTTACACTTAAAACACTTAAAGATTATTATGTGCTTTAAATGTAATCCGTGATGCTTATTTAAAGTCTGTAAACAACCAGAGAATAGTATATAACAATTGCAATAGCAATAATAACAAAACATAACAACTAACAATTGTCTGTATTTGACATACATAATAGCATTATGCATATGTAAGAAAAAAACTGCAGCAAGCTTCCATCAGAACTATTTAGATAATAGATGTTTAAAATGGATTTGGATTGATTTAGAAAATAAAAGTTGAATATTATTATTTTAGTTTAATTATTTTGTACAACACAATCACACATCAAATCATTAAATCAAATCACAATTTGACCAAAATATTTTATGAGCAGACACATGCTTTCTTACAAGCATTGATCAACAGCCCTTAATAACCCCTTTAGATTTATTATCACTATTTTGACCTCATGAGGCAGTAAAATCTGTGCTCATTGCACCTCAGATGAACAGGAAAGACCACTGTCATTATCCTCCTACTGTACCATGTTGAGTGGGAGATTCCTACAAGATGACCTTGAGCGGTATTCCAGTCAATAACTTATCGATGACCTGATAAATCCATCACACACGAAATGCAAGGCTGACATATTTATGTTTGTGAGTGTTTCCCCCAAAGGACACACTCTGTCACCTCCTGCATCCTTTGTTTGACCCATATCTGATGCTATATGCCTGGTGAGGGGGGATAATGAGGATTGTGCAGATTATTCTTGCAGTAAGGGGCATGGTGGAGCTAACTTTGTGAAAATTTGTAGCAGCTGTACACCTTCGGCTTAGATAGTTACATAATTTATTTGCTTAGCTTTGGCTGTAATAATGCAAGTAATTCTGCTTGGGACTCTGTTATTTGAGCTGCAAAAGACCATCCGTGGTCTTTCACACATCAATTGTCCCTCCTGAATGTTCTTGCGTGAAGAAATCTTGATGTCCAAGCATTAGTTACAGTTCCCCTGACTTACATAATGCAGAATATTTATGATGTGTGTAGCATTTTGGTCAACAGAAACTTCGAAGGCTGAGGAGCGCTACAGGAAGAATCAGCATTTCCTCTTCGGCACTGCACAAGCAAACAATCATCTCGTTTCACAGCATGTAAGGCTGTGAGTTATTTTGACGCACAGTTTTCCTGCAGTGCCGGGAGAGGAGAAAATCAAAAGCTTTGAAACCAACTGTCAGTGGAAGGATGAAATTTATAAAAATGATACTTTAAAGGCAGGGCTACAAAGGACTTAAGTGTAGCTGGCAGCCCAAGAGTTTACAGCATTGGCTATACACTTTAATTTGAAGAGGACTTTTTTTACAGTAAACTGCTACACCTACATATTGTCAGCAGGTTGGCACTAACAGGCAGAAATTCCTAACTTTCTGGTGCAGGCCACAGAGGGTAAAAAGAACTACAACTGAAAAGGACTCTGCACAGATGATACCTCCATCCCAGGGCAAATCTACTTGCCAGCATGCCCACCATCAACACTTAACAATGTTTGCTCAGGCTTTCAGCCCATGGTAACTCCTTCTACAAGGGCTCTGCTGCATTTCCAGCTGCCCTTGCCTCGGTCGGCCTTGACATATCAGCAGGGCTATCTCCTGAAATCAATGATGTGGACTCAACCTACCAAAATGTCAGCAGCAAACGTGTCATGGGTTCAAAATATACACAGAAGCAAATACCTGCAGAGCCGGGGGCACTTCTTCACTCTTTTGTAAGATGGTTTGTAGGTTTGTAACTTTGGTTTTGCTTTGATCTTTATGGAGCAGTATTTAGAAAAATACATAAAATATACACTTTTGCTCGAACTTCATTTAACATAGCTGTGAGTTTCATTGATAGTAATGGGCATTTCTGTAACATTAAGGCTACATGATTGGAATAGTGATACCAGGGGCTGTTGCCATACTGTGATGTATGCAGCAATAAAGCCAAATGTTTTTTTATGACTGTAAGACACATACTCCTGCAACTCATATTAACAAACAATGCAGTGTATGTAATATCTTATAAACCATGTTTGTTAATATTGCAGGCACATTCAGCTCATGAGCCTGGAATGTGAAAGCGCATTCAAATAAACTGATAATTAATCCACCACAAATGCATTATTGTAATGTGCTAACTTTGAGCTGTCAGTTCAGCATACAAAGCTGCTGTGTGCATGCTTTGCTGTTTTACTGCCTCACTGCTACAAAATCTGAGAAGGAGGAGACCTACAACTGCTGAAAACTGATGTGTAGGGTTTATATATGCAATGTTAACATTTTTTGTCACATGTAATGGCATGTTTTATTTATTAGTGTCTTGTTTTGGCATTGGACACGACTAGGAAGTATCTCTCCCCTGTGGCTGAATATGAAAATATACTCCTAGGTCACATAAACAGGGAAATCCTTTTTTTTTTTTTTTTTCAATAAACAACAGAAATATCCACAAAATTTAGCTAAATTTTAGAAAAGGACTGTGAATTTTCCGCCCTATTTCTCACTATAGTGATCACTTGTCACAAAATATGGCCACTAGAGGACTTGTTTAATTTAGATATGATGTGACTATTTTATTAAGATAAAGTCTGGAGAAAAACTAGAGATCTACTTTGAACTGTAAGTACAAGAAAGAGTTCAAAGTTTTGTTTTCCAAATTGTGCATTTCTTTTTCCTTTGCCACCCCAGTTGTTGATTTCTTTCAATCAACACCTCACTGAGCAAAGATGCGCTCAGTTCCTTGCTTTGCTCATCACAGTGCATTAGCATATTAAATCAATTGGAATAATGGAGTGCCTCTCTTTGTACCTGTGGCAAAACACTGTGTGCAATATTATGTAGCATACTGAATGTGTGATTTGTTTCACACCCCCCACCCCTCACCCGACACATGCTCACATAAACACATGCACACACAAACACACCACCACTCCCCTGCTGGGTGTGTTGGATTGCTATCAGCCCCTGAGAAGACCGCTTACATAACCAAGCTGCCAGCACCAGCCCACTTCAGCCTCCATATTAGATGATAGCATCTTAAATGGCTTTGTGACAATGTTGCATCTCGTTTGCAGTTTACAAAGACAAGCCTACTCGTGAGTGTGAGTGTGAGCGTGAGAGCGAAGGGCCATGTGACAGCTGTTTTATCTGTTTTTTTTTTAAGTGTAGTTAAATAAAATGGTGTGTAATGAAAAGGAATAAAGAGGATGATGTCGTGTGGATTGTTTCATGGAGAGAGACTGAGAGGGTTTGGCCGACTTTAGAAGCAAAAAATACTTGTGTTTCATTTGTGTAAGACATATTCTCAGGGGCTTGAAAATAACGATGTTAAATATTTATGCTTAACTGGATTGTAAAGCATGAAAGCTGATCGTGATGCGATTAACAAAAGCAGAGTACAAAGTTTTCAGAGTTTACTGGTCTTCTTGCAGGGGAGAAAAGAAGCTTGCTTCATTAACTCTCCATCTCATACAGCTATCCCCCAAGCTCAGATAGAGCAGGGCGAGCAAGCAAGGGAAAGATTAAGAGAGGGAGAGTAAGAGCAAAGATTCGATAAAGAAGGGGAGAGTCTTATTTCAGTGCTTCACACACTGCTCGATGATCAAAGTAGAAAATGCTGTTTTAATTCCAAGAATCATATCTCATCTCCTGTCCACAAGCTCATTATAGAGAATTATGCTGCAGGACAGAGGGGGAGCGAAGGAGAGAAAAAGGAGACACAGAAGAAGCATAAAAAAAGCCCCCCAAAATCCAGCTAGTCAACTTCAGTGTACTAAACACTTATCATTTGCTCAGCACTGATGTACCACTAACCTTCTCGACCTGTTAAGATGTTGCAGACAGGCATTCTTGACCTTTGCTTTATCCCTGAAAAATTTCTCAGCGCTGCATCCCAAGCAGAGAGCCAACTTTCAACATTTTTTGACATGGACATGTAAGTAAGTTGTAGTAATATGCTACATAAATCATTTAATTGCTTTTCATTGTTCAGCTTAGACAAAACAAATCTTAAGACCACAACACCTACATGCATAATTTTTTCACATAAGAATTAGGGCCGGGACTTTAACGCGTTAATTTCGATCAATTAATTATAAAGATTTTAACGCGATAAAGATTTTAACGC